>NJRQ01000031.1:275774-399016 GCA_003063805.1 Aphaenogaster ashmeadi | reverse complement strand
AAAAAAAAACTAGCAATCGATAAAATTTCAGGTATTCGCGCGATTATAAGCGTTCTTGAAAATTAAAAGGACTATGAGCAAGTTTACGTCCCACAAATTGAGTAAGGCGATTGATTGCTTCGTAATCAAAACTAAATCAACAAAATTCTTAAATAAACGGCAAAACTGATAGAGGCTAATTACTGAAAAGTAGTTCTTAGCTCTGTAATTTTTCCATCGTGAACCTAACTACGTCCGAATGAAAGTTGAGCAGTTTTTTAACGACCTTTTAACACCGGGGTATCATTACACGCCTCGCTCGAATAAGACGGGGCACATCCTCGCCGCGGCGCTTAATTCAACTGCGGCCGTCGGGGCCCAGGTCGAAGCACCCGCGCGAGACAATAGAAAAGCCATAACTTTCTCCGCCGTGCTCGTACAACCTATATCCTGTCCCCGCAACGTCGCGTCGTCGCGGACGCGCCCAAAAAGATTCGCGCGCGCCTTCTCTCGCGGTCGCGCACGGGGATGCGAAGGGAACGATCTCTGCGGCTTGCGCACGGCGTTTATGACGCACGCCGGCCGATGCGCCCGACAAGAGAATTGCCAAATCGCCGCACGAGCAAGGTCGTGAAATTCCGGCACCGTTATACGCGCCCGTCTAATCAGAAAATTGAATCGCCCGTCGCCGGCTTTCGGATCTCCCGGTTTTCGAACCTCGCTCCGACTCTTCTCCTTCGTTTTTTTTTTTACAATGGCGATCGAAGAGGGTCCGTGTCCTCGTCTCTTCCTCTCTTTCTCTCCCGTTTCGCTTTTCCTTCTTTTTTTCGATCTCGGACTGTACGACCCGCATAGTCCGCGTTGTGACGCGCGAAGAGGTCGAATGGGTCCTCGTGCATGAATATGTGTCTGCGTTTGTCCCGCGTCTGGAAAGGCCGCACAATGGGGACACATGTCAAAACAATTGGCACACAGGTGTATCGAATTTACCGAGGAACCGATGGAGGACGTCCACGTCGAAAGAATCGTGGAGTTGCGTCACGGCGTCCCGGCCGCTATCAATGAATTTCCGTCGGCGGTTCGGGCGACAACGAATCGTCGAGCCGGCGGCTATTAAGGACGCGTATTTGCATTCGACAAATGTTCCTTTTATCAAGAGTACGTTACTCGTCTGCCTATTTTTTTCAGACGAACGACTACTCGAAAATAATTATTGCCTTCTCGAAGAGCGTAAATCAATATCTCATTATTTTTCACACTGGTACGAAATTAATTCGAAATTATACTCATTTGGGAATAACACTGTGCCGCATTGTTCAGACTTTAATTGCGTTTAATAACTTTTGACATTTCTCCACTAAAACGTCTTATATATGATAAATTCTTTCTCTCTTTCGTATTTTTTTATTTATTTTCGTATTTTTTATTATATATATGATAAATTCTTCCTTTCTAAAAAACAAAGATCGTAAGCTCGAAATATGCAAAAGCAATAAAAATAAGAAATGGTTAAAGATACGAGCAATTAAAAGTTAAAAAAATCAGGGTGTTTATTATACATAAATAAAAATAATTAAAAATTCCAGTTAATTTCGGGATTTTTCATTATTTTTATTTACGTATAATAAACACCCTGATTTTTTTAACTGCTCGTACCTTTGACCATTTCTTATTTGTATTCTTTCTTTTTCTTTCGTATTTTTTATTTATATCTCTTTTCTATATATTAATATAAAATCGATTATAAATTAAATTTAGTGTATTTCATTTCGAACTAAATTTATCTATCTATTGAATTGTTCGGAAAAACCGTGATCGAGTCATGCAAGTACATAAACTTCGAGAAATTGAACGAACATGATTCGCTAGGTCGGCGAACGCCCGCGGTCGATTTGTCTCGCTCGTTCGTAACGGCCGATCGTTTTGCGCATCATCGCCAACGAAAGTTACGATTATTGTCGCCGTTTGTATACGACGTACACACAGGTATGCGGTCCGCGGTCGGCCAACAGAGGCGCGCGGCGATGAGCCTTCCTCTGCACGCGCTGAAAGACGCGGCACGACGAAGATAGAGACCGGCGCGAAACCTTTTGGACGTATGGAGGGGAATCGTTGGATGGACGGGGAGAAGGAACGAGCGAGTGAGAGGCGGTACGAGGGAGAGTGACACGCCGAGAGAAACGTAGGAGTAAGTCGGGACACTCGCGCGCGCGAGCGGGACCAAGAGAAAGAAGAGAGTAAACGGGACGAGAAGGAATTTCTGAGTCCTCCCTGTCTCCGCGTGTCTCCCCGTCTCTGGACGAAGAAAAGAGAGAGACAGAAAGATCTCTTTCTCCCTCTCGCAGAGCCCACAGACGGAGGTTGTGTGCGAGTGTCGGTGGCCGGGCACACAGCCGGGTAGGCGAGGAGAAGACGAAGGAGGGAGGGCTAGTGGCACTGTCGAGAAGAGGAGGGGATGAGGGGGCGAGGGGACAAAAATGACAATCATCGTCATTTTAATAATATGCAAAGGCATAGTCGACTTCCACGCCGGGCAAGTGCGGCCACAATGGCGTTATATAATGACAAAGACACGCCGGGTCGGCTGGGTGCCTTTCGCTCGACAAAAGGCGCGGCGTTAGGGTCATCCTACCGGACCGGAACATGTTTTGTCCGGCGCGGACAAATGTCACCGATAATGTTCTCCGATGCCTGCGCCCATAAAAGTCAAAATAACAGTCGCATCGAAAATATCGTCGTCAAGTCGAGCGCCGCGAGGAATTGCGTATGGTGCCACGCTATTGCTAGCTACTCTGCTCATCTAGACGTCCGCAGAATTTTCAGTTTTAGGATGACTCAATCAAAGAAAATAATTCATTCTCATCTATCCTCTTATTCCCTTTTATTTTTTACATTGGGGAAATATCTTTGTATAAAGTACTATATCATATTTTATCAAACAGTTCAGTCCGCTATATTTCACCTTTTGCTTTAATTAACAATATAAATTTTTGTTTCAGGTAAGTGCTCCCAATATATGATTTGAACGATATCCAGATGACATAGCGACATTAGGCTATTGGGTATGTGCTTTAATCCTTTATTTTTTCATCAATCTACTCTCAACGATAATGGCACTATCAATATAACGGATAAACAGAATCACATGAAATAATACTCTAGATGAAATTACCATTCTAATTAGCCAACTCAAATCTCATTCGGCTTGGAGTGCAAGGATCGAATTAAGTCTTTATAAGCACTTTTCTCGATAGTCCATTTTGTCGCACATCCAAGATTCGCGTTGCGTAATGTTTATATATTTTACAGACGTCTGAGCGACTCACTCTTTTCTCTGCGACAGTAAAGTCGATATGACAGTCGCACCGAAAATATCGTGGTACGAACGCGGAGGAATCGCGCGACGCCGGCACGCTCGATATTTGTCGTCTGTCGGCATAGAAATTCAGGTTTGAAATAAGTTAATCGTGAAAATTCAACCTTCTCATTTTCTTCGTACTTTTTGGAAAAAAGTAGGTACATCTCTCACTCATAAAACAATTTGGATTCAATACTACGTCACATGGCGAGTAATCGCGAGGAAGCTATAGTCATCTAAATGAAAAGATCTGATATAGTGTTTTCCAAAATTGAAAATTCTTAACAAGATAAAGTTACAATGTTGAAGAAATTTAATTATATAAACTAAGCTAGATATCTTATACTATTTTATTTTTATCTTCCACCAAATCTATTTTTAACCTTTTTAATACCATAATATTTTTTATTGTATTTCCACGCAATTATTCGCTCAATTGAACCTTTTATGATTAAATGAGGAAATCTGCGATCAACACATACACAAGAGAAAATAATTAGCAACTCCTACAAAAATATGTATTTCTGTTTGCGTAATTGCGTTTATCTGGCTGGGTTTTTCGCGAGCGTATTTTAACACGTTATACTATGGTGCCACGTCGCTGAAAACAAAGACATGGGAAATTACGTGGATTCGGAATGGCAATTGCGAAACAGTCGGAACTATACACGTGTCTTGAGTACGACGCGATGCAGGAATTTGTTTATGCTAATAGCATTTTTTCCGCGATTGACACGATGAATCGGAAGATCTCGCGCACATGCAAATAGAATTGGTGTCGTCTCGCTCGATCCACACGCCCGACAAATTCGTCTTAGCGGGGCCGTGCCCGTTACGAGAATCTCCTTGTCATCATGAAAAAGACACAGGCGCACCGTTCGCCTTTCGTTTCCGGTGTTCGTAACCTTTTGTTGAATTCCATGTAAACTGATCTGCATTTTTCTTATTTTGATATATTCTTTGCCTTGAATTTAATTTTAGTATTTTGGTGGCGCTTTAATATTATTTTTCATTTCTGTATGCCAATGCCAAGTACATAAATTTATTTTTTTTCACATATTTCTCACTAATTGTAAGTTATATATACTTTCATTCATCTTTTGTTTTCATCTTATTATAGTTTTAGCATATGCATGCTGTTTGTCTGTTCACTTGTCGACTCATATTTTGTACTTACTTGTTAAATCGTCTTTTGCTTTTGGCGAAAATTTTCTTGGAATGCAAGAAATTCTCTCTCTTTCTTCTTATTATACGTCACGAGCAGATGTAACGGGCAAACTTTAATGCATCAATGGCTATACCTACGTGCCATAGATTCACACCCACCAATCGGAATGTACAGACGGTCATAAGTCGTCAGAAACGCTAAGCGCGCTCCATACTATATGTGTTTATGTCACGAAGACCCAAATAATTTTCAATATCGTCTTCGAATGCTTGTCTTCTGAAAGATATTTCCATTCATTGTAGTAGCTAATTGCATGCGCCCGGTGTTATTTGATACGTTATCTTCCTAAAGAATCGGTTTATCTTTAAAGAAAATTATATTTGATCATTGTCTTCACTTAAAAACTCTCTAACTTTCAATGTTACATATTCTCGTGACACAGTCTTAGATTTGAAATGTCCGTATAAGATTAACATACTGAAAGAAGAATAACATTTTATTAATTAATAATTCAAAAATTGATACTTCGGAGTTGATGCCCAAAAGACGATGCTCCAAAATTCGAAAGGTATAGTCTTTTATGTTCATTAAATGCAACCGAACAGACTGATCGATTTGTTGTCATGTCAGCAGTTATGCTATCGCCACCTCTTTATTTTTGCCTCGCATCTGTTCGAGAATTCTCGTATATTTTTCCATGTAATCGTAGTTTCTCCTTCAATGGACATCGCGAATCGATCTATCGCGCAATGTTGGGCTTGCCTAGGTACGTGCCACCGATTCACACCCACCAATCGGAATGCATGGGCAGGCAAAAGGTACCAGAAACGCTACGCTCGCACCGTTCTCGTACCGTTTATCGCGACAGAAAGATCGCGCTAATATCATTTGGCTCGTAAATGATTCCATTCCGGTTAAGGTTGTAAAGCGGCAGCTCCGACATATTCGAATATTCTGAATCATTACCGAACCAGACTTACGATAAGAATCTTCTAATAATTGAAATAATTCGAACCTGAATAAAACATAAATTCTAATCATTCTAATTATAATAAACTAAGATATAGGTAAAATGAATATTTGTCTAATTGCGATAACTCAGTTTTAGGTGACACGGGCAATCGAATAATCCGAATGTAACATATATTTATTAAATCTTTGACATTACACGATTTTCCATATTTCCATAATTAATTTTAATCGCCCGAATGACATCTTTATTCGAATTACCGATATCTTTAGATCTCTAATTCTGACGCGATGTTTACGATATCAGCGTTCGATGAATTTCGCTCTGTCGAGTCACTAATGCCCCGATTAATTTAATTAGTATTATTATTAACCTGTGTAGGTCGATTAGCATCCTCGACAGGACATTCTATTCTGTACACGATGATCTTTCACGATCGATCTTCTGAATACCTATACAAGCATCGGCATATATCGAGGCATCATGTGGCTCTTCTCGATTTCTCTCTCTCTCTCCCACTCTGTCTAGCTTTTCTTTCTCATTCTCTCGCTTTCTTCCTGCGAATCTATATTCAAATTACGGAAGAAGGCTAATCGCAAGTCTGTTCTTAACGGTACAGGGACAAACGGCATCGTAATTCCCCGTGATCATATCGGAGAAGGATAAAAATTTGTCGATGTCGCCTTTTATTTACAATTAGTTATGAGTATCCGATTCACGCAGGGAGCCGTCGAAATATTCTGTCGTTCGTAAATGTCGCGTGCTAGAGTAAAAAATGCTTTATGGTACATCTTCATTACAAACTGCTTCTAATATTGCACGGTGGATTCTTTACCGAACACGCCGTTGTTAATGCTCTAATTTATTACCCTTTATTATTATTGTTATCATTGGTATAATAGATCTGTTTTTCCAACGTTTTCCGTCTTTTCTCTTCTTCTCTCTTTCTCTGTGCGAGTATATATAATCGCTTCGTTTTAAACGATATAGAAGAACACGATTAAAAAGAATGCACCTGTTACGTCAAGGACGCGATATCGCGATTTCTCACCCGGCTACGTTTTCCTCAACGTTTTCCTCGAGCTTAATGAAAACCTCGCGCTCATACCCCGAAGATCGAGCGACGAGTTTTCCGGTTTCGACGATGAGACGGCGTCTTCTTCCCGGCCTTCTTCCCTCCCCGCGATGCATAAATTTACATGTTTCGGGAAACAGGTAAGACCGAGGATGGCGCGTGAAGAAACACGGACGATACGAGGAGGAAAAAATTGTGGAGACAGTCAGGTGGTGGTTCGCGATGAGAGCTCAAGAAATATCGGTCACCCGGGGACACGAGCTCCGCCGTGATCACGACGACGCCGACGGCTCTCCCGCTTCGCGGCTCCTCGCGCGCGAAGCCGCTTAAAAATTCGGACAATACTTCCCCGGGCAGCGGGGCGCATTTAAATGTATGTATTCATACGCTCGTGTATCGCTTTGACGAGAGGTGTGGTCAAAATTATTCAAACTGACCCAGACTCTTTTTTCTCCTCTCGGTCTGGGACACTTTCTAGCACCGCTGCACCCACGTACCACCTCGCCCCTTCTCCTCCCTCTACTGTTGCTCCATCCTCTTTTCTCTCCTTTTTTTTCTTTCTATCCTCCTCTATCTCGACGTTCTCCTTCATCATCATCGTCCCTGTTTCCTCCCCGCGTCGCCGTCGTGCTCTCTAGCCATTGTCCCGATGCCGAATTCGAGATCACGCCCGATGACCTCGTTGCCTTTATGTATTAGCTTCGCAGGTAGAGCGATTCGCGGATCGCGCGCGTCTCTGATGATTACCGGGTACAATCGGGATGAGGAGATCGAGGAAGATGCGTGTCAATCAATTGTAGTATACTCCACCCAAATGTGTGACGTAAAAATCAGCTTACCGATATATGAGTTTCACGTTACGATTAAACGACTTATACGTAACCGGTACGATTTATTGATGACACTCTCGTTCGATTCATAAATAATAAGAAATTTTATCTTTAGAAGAACGAGAAATGTTTGCGGTATATTTATGAAACTTAATATAATAAAAGAAAGCTAAATTATATTAAAAGAACTTTTTTTATGAGCAGGACACTTATACCCGTCAAACCGACCTGCCGCTAATAAACCGTTTGCAATCGAGTAGATGCATCCGCGTCGAACGAATAATTTCGGAGAAAGGATCGGCGAAAGTGCTATCGTTGAAGAGTCGAACGGTAAAACGAGAAGGGAGAGAAGTGACGCGCGATGCGGCACGATGTGCGCGATTATGGCACCGCCGATCTCGTGTCGGCCACCCACCGAATTTTCTGCCACATATCATGAATGGACAGAGGAGAGCCCCAAGCTGGGCTCTCTATGCCGCGGCATGTTCTCGGCCAGGCCCGACTATGACATATGGGTAGCGCAAAAACCGCCAATGCTGATCGATCGGCCACGCTAACCAACCCCCCTCCGATACCCTCTTTTTCTCTCACGTCCCGGCTTTATGTGCCAGTTCGCTACCTTTCTCGGGACCGCTACCGGAATAGCGCCGACCAAAGCAAACAGACGTGATGAAACTACTCGCGCTGCAGCGAATTTCGCTTTTTCTTTCTTCTTCCACGCTGACTTCTCAGCTCTCGACCACAACATTCGTAATAAAGTAGCAAGGATTTCAAATGATGAGGAAACTTTTAATAGGTTAAATGACCTACGGCGAGACAATTATTTTTCTACTGTGGGCTCTTCTCCTTGAAGTTATATGAACCATTTTTCGACAATTCCGCAATAAAATGGCATCCTAACTGCATTGGGGCAAACGTGCGCGAATTAAATTGTATTATCGAATGTCTAAATAAGTAAAGTTCATTTGAAGTTACGTAAAAATATTATTTTTCTTCTGTTTGAGTTTCTGAAATTTAATTTGCGGGACTCCCTACATTTCTAAATAAATAAAAGACCGCCGGCGCCTCTAGCTATCTGTTAAGGAAAGATCTACTTCAAATTGTACAAAGAATCGATCCCTAAATTATTTTATATTTCTTGGGATTCTTGCGTATGATATTTCCCTCGTGATAATATCCTTAATATCTCCACGATGTTCTCAACGCGGGTTGGCAAAACGATCTCAAACCCAGGAAACGAACGGGGAACCTCGATCGGCGATGCGCGATCGGCATCGCGTCCGATATATCGAGTCCTACAAACGACGTCTATAAAAGGTCCCCCCCTCCCACCGTCTTCTCTCCTACTTCTCTTTTCACCGTTCCGCAGGCCTCCACGCCGCCTAGGCCGCATTCGCACGATCCTCAACGCCGGGCCACCTTCGGCACGACCTCTCCGCGGTGCACCTACGGTGAAGGTTTAGCTAGCCCGTGTCGTAGGTGGCCGCTCGCGCGCGTGATAGTGCCTGCCTGGTGACTACGATGGTCGTAGCTGCATCTACTGCGCGCGCGCGCGCGCGCGCCTATGCACGTGCATATGCAGCATAGTAGATGGACGGCGGTCACTTACTCATCGCGCTCCGCCGGGAGCCGAAAGTTCATCGGTACGGTTAGCCGGCACGGCCAGGTATCTGGTTGTTTCTTCTCCTTCCTTCCCTCCCCTTCGTTTTCCTCTCCTCTCGTTTGCTATTCTTCTGCATCTTCCGTCTTACGCCCTCGTTTCTTTCCCCGCGTCTCCTGTTTCTATGTACTCTGGAGAGCGGCGGTTCTCGGTTAACACTTTGACTCGGCGTGCTCGATAGGTCGGCCGAGTTCTAGTTTCAAAGGACATCGGGTGCCTCGTTGTGCCTAGCTACCTGCCCCCCTCGATTGATCCGACCGCCATCGCGCACACTTTCGAGGATTATCTTTCGCAATTCGCGAATAATATAAGCGATCGTCGTGCGTTCAGGTACTTTGGAAAGTTGCGACACACGGCTAATTAATGCGCAAAGGGAAGTTAGTGATCGTCGTTTCCTATCGTTGTGCACTTGGCGCGTTTTAGATCGATGACCATCTCCACGATAGCGCAGAAAGTCGTCATTAATGTCGAATATCTATTGACTATTGTTGATCATATTTTCTAATTATGAACTGTTGTACTCACAACAGTTTCTTTATAATCAGTTGGAATTTTTTTAAATTGATACAAAGAAAATAAGACAGATTTGATCTAAATTCATATAAATAAATGATTAAGCGACGAATCATTTATGTAAAAGCAAAAGAATAAGGTAGTTTTGTTATCTTATTTATCAACTTCGGATTTATCTTCTTGAAATAGCGATAACTTAAGCAAAAATCGATAATGAACACGATAGGAACACGAATGACTTATGAGATAAAAATTTAATGCAAATTTTGTACTATTATGACAGTTAATTTATTTACTATGTACAGCAAGTGCTATGTATCTTCAAAATCGATAATTAAGATTCGTGAACATTAATGGGTCATTTTTTATTAAAATGGAAGCTGAAGATAAGCACATTCAACGCTCGGCAAATCTAGGATGACATCTTGCACCTCTATCCTTCGCGATCGACGAACTGTACGGTAGCGCGCGTGCGAGCAATCAACGTGGGCTATAAATTACGATGTATAACTCCGACTGTCTGCGGACGTTGAATTACGAAGTATAATCGGTAACATGGTAACCGGTCGCGTCGGACGCGCGCTTCCCACAACGCACGCGCGTCATAAACCTAGCGGGCAGACAACAACTTCCATAGGAGCGGCATAAATCAGGCTCCCCTGGAAGTTGTCCTTAATTCCTCCGCGATCGTGTCACCGAGTCAAAGGTGAGCACCGGGACCAAGGATGGACGTCGGCCAGCCGGTAGAATCCAGCGCGCGTCAGAAGCCAAAAGTTCATTGGCGGCTACCGGCTCGACCAGTAGATCCGCTATATTGGGCCAAAGTATTTATGCTTGCTGCAGGTATCGATGTCGCGAACGATGATATCTGTGCTAATATAATATATTGCGCCAATATCTGGTTAACGAAAGAAGATTGCAAAATTAATTATATTTCCGAAGAGGGAATGACATAAGATCTTCACGAATTCAGTTGAAAAGATGACGTGAGCATTGATAATATAATTTTGATTTTTATTAAATTCGTCAATTTATTTCTTTCAATTACTATTTTTGTGAAATGCCAGAATTTTCCCTCTATCAGAGAAGTGCGACGTGTGATATAGACGCTACCAGAATTTATCGAGGCGAAAGTACCGATACCAACTTTGTATCTCGATATCTCAACTTGGTATCTTCAGCATTCCGAAGCACGATCAGGCTTCCGCTTGGTTCATCCCGCTCTTCTTATGCACGCTTCTGGCCGCAGCAGCGAGCGGCAATCCGATGATTCTTCGCCACCGGCGAGAAGTCGAGCGGAGACCATCCAGCCGACCGACCAACCGACCGACCGACCGACCGACCAACCGAGTTTGAGTTTTAGAAGACGAGCGACACACGGCGCACACATGAGAAACGTGAGCGAGCCGAGCGCATCGTTCCTCTCCCGGCGATTCTCCTGCTCCCGATATATAGGGCAACCGCGTAGACTCTCACGGTTTCTTCGAGCTATTCATCTGCATGCGCTCCTCCGCCTGCACCTACCTATCTTCACCCGGCCTCTCTAGCCCTCCTCCTCCGCCGCTCCTTGCCTCCGTCGGCCACACTCTTCAAGAAGCGTTTCCATTATCGCGGCCGGACCTGGCCAAATGTCGCGACCCCCGCGGTGTTTCTCGTTGTAACATCGCTTTACTTGATGTATGTACTTGTCTCGCTATTGATATTTTTATCGTCGCGTCTCGGCTGCGTTCTCAAGACGTTCGCCTAACATTTTGCTATTTGTTTCTGACTATATTGAATTTCATGCCTCTTCTTCAAGAGCTCGAAGTCTTCATCTTAATGACAGATTTCTTTAATCAATCGTACACTGAGCGTCTCACAAATGTAAATTAAGATTTATCCACCCAAGCATTAATTAAAAGTAGAGGGTATTAACCTATTTAGACCTACCGTACCACATACGGTACCGCTAAATACGATATATTTAAAAATATATACTTAAGCACCCACTCAAATTTCATGTTATCGATTAAGCGATTCGTCAACTAGAAGGTATAAACAATACTAAAAAGATAGTTCATTGTACCGGAATTCGTTGAAAAGTGAACACGAATACAGTAAAATCAGTGATTAATTTTTCTTTGTTCCAAGTTGTCATCAAAAAGGTAAAAAAATTTGTTTTTTGTAACTATATATTTTATTTTGGTATAGAACATATTTACATATCATATATTTTTAATTGATCACCACCTCTCGGAAAGCAATGGCAAACCACTGAGAGTACCTTTGCCAAGACAGTCACCATGGAGCTTGCATGGTGGTCGCAAATATTAATGGATATGCTCAGAAATGAATATTGATTACATGAGGCGATTTTTGGCGATCGTTTGGTACATATACCAAAGTGTACCAAACTGCACCAGCACCAACCGATAGCAACTTTGGTATATGTACCAAACTATACCAAACGATCGCCAAAAATCGCCTATTATAGAAATATTCTTTTTGTATTTTTTAGATGATTTTTGATCCCCCCTTAACCTCGGTAATAAAAAAAATTCATAAAATTTAGATAAAAATAGTTTCAGATCTAAATAGGTTAAGGTCTCAACACTACCTATACAATCCTAAAAATAATATATATTTAGCTTATTTTAATTTTATAAATTGTTAAACGGGACAGTAAGTTAAGAGCTTCGTGATCGTATTCTCGGTAATCTTATCGGATCATATCTTCTAACTCCGCACGATCAGGATCATTTGTCCTAATTCCGCATTCTCCGGATCGTAAATGGATACACTCTTGCTTTTCCGTCTAGATGTTCCATTCTACGTTTTTCTCGTTCTAGCGAGAATGGAGATACTTCTACGTTTCTCTTTAACGGTGTTCTTCAATCCGCACGTGCACGCCGACGCCAAAGCCGTGGAAGCCCGCGCAAATTTATCGGGATAATCATTGTCGTCTCGCGCGGCGCTATATCGTCGAGTTTTTTTTCAGAACTCGACGCGCGCGTGCGTGGGCGGCCGGGTAATTATCGAGACTCGTTACAGAGGCGGACTCGTATTGAAAAGACGGAGACAATACTCGGCGGGAGAGACAGATGTTAATCTTTAACGCGACGGATATTCAAATTTGAGATGAAACGGTCCTCCAACATATCATCAATGACATGCTTCACTTAAATGGATATATCGATTTAATCAGTTGATTTCATTTTCATAGTATGTAGAAAAATACTGTCACAAATTAAGAAAATATTAACGAAGATTAAGTATAAATTTATTAGCCAGATATAAGAGTTGCCGAATCTGGCTTCATCATTGCACTTGTGGCTCGAGACTAACTGATGGTTTAGGATACGCGCGTGTAACACAGAACTTTCTACAATGTAGAGTAACAGATGTGCGAGTACTCGGACTCGCGATCAAATGGTCGAAGGATATACAACAAGACCGACTAACGATGTTACGGAAACATCGATGCCACAATCGAGAAAAAAAACAGGTGCGCGAAGTTCTCCGTCCATAGACAGCGATGACGCGATGACGATAAACGTTATCTCAAAACACTTGTTACTATAAAAAAGTTTCTTCAAAACTAACCTGAAGATTATTTGCATCTGAGAAATGTTCACAAAATTCCGTAAGAGTCGGAACCGCAACCGGCGCGGCTAGATTTTGCGAATGAATGACTCTTGACTTCGCAATCGCTTTTGTCCTGCAAAAGAAAGAACCGCGGGAGTGAATTCGTTGTTATCACAATAGTTCCTCACGATAATGTATAGAATGTCCCAGACTAACGCTTAATTTTTTAAAGACAGGTATTCGAAACAATTTAGAAACTAAAATCCTAATCAGGCTGTAATAATTTTAAATAGGAAATGACAACATTCAAGTAGGCTGATTAAAATGCATATATGTACATAGAGCCCAAGTAGAACAGAAAGTCATGATGACGTCAAAATGATGCTAAAATGACCCCTTTGACATCATTTTGAAGTCATGATGACCTCAAAATGATGTCAAAGGCGTCATTTTAGCATTATTTTGACGTCATCATGATTTTTGTGTTCTACTTGGGAGAGTATTACAAATTTCTCATACATGAAGGTACAGATCTTACAAATTATCAATCTGGTTCCTAAAATTTAGATTCTTTCAGTTAGAAATTATTTCGCTATTAAAAAACGTATAATTTCTAAATTCCTATTAATATCAATAAATGTTATAATATATTATTATTATAAATTTATTTTTATTAATAATAATAATAAACTTTTATATAAATTATTAATAAATATAAATATTAGAAACTCGGTATAGCTACTTAATGAAGATCCCATGAATCCGCTACTAAAAATTGTATGTTTACTCTGGGACATTCTGCATGAGAAGTCCGCATTCTAACCGGGAGAATAACAGAAGTAGGAAGCAAAACGTTGACGCGGCGGTGGCGGTGGCGACGGCGACGGCATCGAAAAGCAAAAAAATTGGCAAAGCACATTACGCGAAATCACAATGTTTAATGAAAATTGCGAATGACGCGGCACACGAGGCGGCCACGGCGGACGCTCGCGGCGTTCGCGTGCGCCGCATCGCGCCGCGTCGCCTCGTGTGACATCGTCCCGCGCGGAATCGTGACGCCGCGAAGCGGTATTCAGATTGCGCTCTTAGCGGTTTCGCCGACTTTTTTTCCGCCGCGACAAAAGGAGGATCTCTGTGTAACCGCTGGTCAGAAGCCGCGCGCCGCGGCCTGACGAGCAACGGCAAAAACGTGCGATGGACATATCGCGCGCGCGCGCGCGTTCCTCGGTTTTCGCCGCGTTCCGTGTCGCAAGAGAAATTTCAGTTGCGGCAGACGCTATTATCCAAATAGGATAGAACTGAGGAATTCTTTCGTGGAGGAAAGCACGATAGTGAGTCCGAAAGCACGACAGTGGGAAAATCGAAAATGCGAGGAATTTTATTTTTCAGTAAAGTCTAATTGTCAGCAAGATATAGGCATATTTACTCTTTCCGCATTTACGGAAAGAATATAAATAACGTTAACGCAATATTTGCATTTTATAAATTATTGGTTTCAATTGAATATATTTACAGAAGTAAGATAAAACACAAAGTTCAAAAATCTCTTTCCACGAAGTTAATGCATTCTTAAAGATTCAGCCTGATCGAATTCTCGTAAATAAATTTGATTTAAAAGTTATATAGCCGGTTTGCAGTGGCGTAGCCAGTGGGGGGGGATTAGGGGGATAAATCCCCCCCCCCGAAATTTTGGAACCAAATATGAAAATATGAAAATAAAAGATTGAAAGCCGAGAGAGAAATGAAATGGTAAATGCTTTAAGATCTAAAGAAAATATCCTGAACGAATACTGTTATCTTATTTAATTAAAAAAGTTATGAGTTGTTCTGTGATTTTAATTTTTTTAAAATCCCCCCTGAAATAAAATCCTGGCTACGCCCCTGTCGGTCTGTCAATTTTGATATCGCGAATTAAACGTATAATGCTGATAATTTCCTTTCTTTATAACGGAATATCAAAATTAAGATATGAAAATGAATAATTTCCACGTGATCAGGTAGGAAACATAAGTTTAAAGTCACACGTGAAAAAGTCCTGACTGATAATGAGTCACGCGGTTGTTACATTGATCGTAGACAACGAGGAAACGCGCTCGCGCTTCCATGATTGCCTGCCGACTCTATCAAGCTCCGAGTCGGCAAATTGCGTATCTAATAGGAACATTAGTTTCTTGACCACGTGAGCGATATTAGTCATCTATTATCTGTTCGTTAATATTACCGAAAGATTATGGAAGCAATCGACCGACTGCTTTTGCCGTTCAAAAATTCTCTTCGCCTACGAGACGTCTCTAATAAGTCAGCCAGATTTTTAAATGACAGAAGCTATTAGATATTCGTCGTCTAAACCAATTCCCCGATTTTTAAGAAAATCTTTTAAAAACTAAATGGCATTTCTTATAAAAATCTTAAAAATTTTAATTTTCTCAGATTCTTCTTATCGAAAGTCTACATTCTCGGGAAAAGATATCTTGTTTATGGAACATTTTTTCTACACTGTTAAAAAAGATATGAAGTTTACAACACATTTACGATACTACGGTAAATGAAATTTACAAACTGAGTATCTGAAATAAAAATTCTTGTACTTATATAGCTAAATTCATATCACGAACATGAATATTAATCACTAATATGAAATTTAATACACAACATTGAATATTAAAAACCCGTTTAAGATTTTTTTGAATACGCAAGGTAGTAATACATATTTTCGATTGAAAATGAGAACATTTGTACATAAGCAAACAGATGAGCATAATAATATTACTGCTCGATACTTTTATTTTCGAAATATACCACTCCTTTAATTTTCAACTTCGTATTTGAAATTTCATATACGGTATCTGCATAAAAACTTCCTATTTTTATATTATTTTTAATACAAATTTTTTTAACAGTGTAGAGAAGCGAAAGAGGAATTTTGCTAAATAGATTCGACGTGAGAGCGAAAACGGCATCCGCGGGATCGATACCTCGTATCGATCGTTTCCATCGGATTAGCGACAAAAATTCTATTCATCGTTGCAGCTCTTACGTATATAGGAGATCGATATTTAACGCGCTCCGTATCTCCGCTTAAAGAGAGCGCGGCGCATTTCGATCGTTACCGAAAGGAGATCGTTATCGCGATATAGACGCGCGATATATCACCGGCGCTCGAGACTCGCGCGATCCACGTTCAAGGGTTTCCTTCAAGACGCAAATCCGCTTCGCCGAATATCGCCGCCGTTCTCCAAACCGTCCGCGTTGTCACGAAATTTCCGATCGAGACGTCGATCGACTTTTTCTCACGTGCCGATTTTCATTCGCGGCAGGGGCGTAGCCAGGATTTTATTTCGGGGGGGGGAAGGGATTTTTAAAAAATTAAAATCACAGAACAACTTATAACTTTTTTAATTAAATAAGATAACAATATTCATTTAGGACATTTTCTTTAGATCTTAATTAAAGCATTTACCATTTCATTTCTCTCTCGGCTTTCAACCTTTCATTTTCATATTTTCATATTTGGTTCCAAAATTTCGGGGGGCGATTTATCCCCCTAATCCCCCCCCTCCCCCCCCTGGCTACGCCACTGTTTCACGGCTTAATTCCGGTCTCGAGATATTGTGACTTTAGAATTCTATATTAAACTAATTAAAGTATAATAATAATAATAATAATAAGTGTAATAAAAAAAGACTACAATAAATTGTAGTCTGTGAAATGACATGCAAAAATTCGGTATTTTTCAATTTCCTGAATCAGAGGTTTCCCTAAATCAAGTCGATGGTGGTCGATCGACCGTGTTTCCCCTCCTCTCGAATCCACGCGACGCCACGCGATGACGATTCCGCCTGGCGAGGATCTCGGGACCTCGCTCTTGTTTTTCTCTTCCCTTTTCCATCGGTTTCTGCCCCTCTCGCGCGAGAGGATCGCGATTTCGAGCGTGCCGCGCGGCGCGCTCGCTCTCGGTTGTGCCCCGCGTCTCGGACGTATCTCGCGGAATCGCGCGAGGCCCGGCGACGGCACGGCGCGGCGCGGCGCGGCGCGGCTGCCGTCGCTGCCCGATCCCCGAGCGAAGTGAAAGTTAGACGTGTGGGCACGGGATGCGCACGAATTCATTTTTTCGGCCTCGCGCTGGACTTTTTTCTCCTCTTCCCGGCCGGCGAGGCGCGCGGCATCAGTTCCCATGTATGCGCCGCCTAGCCTACACGCTCGGCTCGCGCGATACCCTCTCGCGGCGCATGCACATGGCACTCGCTCGTGTGCATCGCACGTTTCTCGCCGCTTCTCTCTCTTTCTTCTTCGCTCTCGTCCACGTTGCACCGCGCTCGCCGGCCGTGTGTGCGAACACACGTGCACGAGCCGCGTCTCCCATCTCCCCGCACACATACGTACGCGCACGTGTGTGGTACAGATGGTACTCTAGCCGGCTCTAGTCCGTGACTTATCGACTCTGAGCGCATCTACGATGTATATCCCTGTGCCGCACTCCCGCACTCGCGGCATCGATTCCGGATGACGCGGAATCGATGAACGCCCCCGGTAAAAAATTTTTCATATATAAACATATATAAACATGTATAAACATATATAAACGTATATAAATCACATGTATAAACATATATAAACATATACAATTATGTGTCAAATATGTCCATACATAAAATTGCTCATATATAATCATATATAACTTTTCTATACATTTATATATGATTATATATAATTATATATAAAATATTTTATGTATGGACATATTTGATACATAATTATATATGTTTATATCTGTTTATATATGGTTTATATATGCTTATATATATGTTTATATATGAAAAATTTTTTACCGGGCCGCCGCCGCCGCGCCGACTTGGGCTGCGTTCGAAAACGTCACCCGAGTGCACCCATGTAGCATTTTATCCTTGTTGTTCACCGAATGTTAAACAAGGATAAAATAATACATGGGTGCACTCGGGTGACGTTTTCGAACGCAGCCTAGAATGGAGATCTCGCGATTTTCGCGACTCCTCTGACCGCCGAAACGAATTTTCTTTCGACTCCTATTCGTTAATGTTAACAATAAAAATCAATCGTTTTTAGACAGAAATTTTATCTCACATTTTAGGACGTAAGTCCTTTCGCTAATTTAAATAAAAATATGTATCGCTATTTAAAGTTTGATATAAATGTTATATAAATGACAAAAGAATTAATTAATGCTCATTTTTAGTACAGGACAGAGCTGTTAGAAAGTGAGTCTCAGCTAATGAGTTAAAGTTTATGAGCGAGCCGAGTCGGTTGTCCGCACGCTCGTATATTACAATAGCGTAATCAAACTGAAAAAACCTGTCACTTTTGACGGCTAATTGCGTTTGCAGTGTAATAATGAGATAACAGTATTTATTCTATAAGAACCTGTAATGCTACCTCGACAGAACGTTCTATTATGTGATCAGCTCATTCATTCATCCACATCCGCGTGTATCGATAAAGTTTACTCGGCAGATTCATAGATGTTCCATTAAGATTGTAAGAACGCGATAAACTTCTTATACGTTATATGATAATTTAAGATGCGAGAAACTGAATCGTAACTTACACTTGTGATCGAGACGTTGAGAAACAAGGAAATAACATGATTACTTCATTATCCGTATTACTCCGACGTTTTATTTACGAGATGAGATCGACTGCAGATTTTGTTTAAGTATCTCCGCCTGCAACATTTTTCGACGAGATCCGGGACGTTATACTTAAAGCGTTACGCAAAGGAGCGACAATGTTGCTCGCGTAGCCGAGACTCTCGCTCTTTGTAGCCGGCTTTTCACACATCTCCCAGATTAGAAATTGCCATTACTCTTACCAATACGAACGGCATGGCCGCGCTCTGGTTCTAACCGTGACTTATCAGATCGGTGTACGTAAGAGACGTGTTCCAAGCCTGAACCGATTCCGCATGACGCGCATGGCGGGCTCGATGAGCGCTAACAGCGTCGTGGGATCGTACTCCCTCGCCGTTAGATCTTCGCGATCGAGATATGTTGGGCCGTTGCGCGTTCAGGAGAAAGAAAGAGAGAGGGGGGAGGAGAGAAAGAGAGAAAGAGAGATCGATGGCAACTGCCGCGTCGCCATAAACACGAAGCAAATGTGCGACCTTTCCGATTAGTCGCGATCGCCCTGCATTTTTCCGGTCTCCATCGGTCTCGCTGACGACGGCATGGCGATCCCATTGTTTCGCGGGATTATCTCGCGGCCAGCGGCGCATCCGCGCGGACCGCGATTTATCGGTTGTTAACTGCACCCGAGATGCAACCGGTAGATCGATCCCGGATGACGTGGGGAATCGACGAGCACGATCGCCACGCGAGGGATATGCCCGCCGTCGGAACTCTCGGGCTGCAACTCGTAGAAAGCAGCTGGTCCCGCATCGGTCGCTAATTATCTTCGGGAGGCACGTTGCTTTCTATCGCCGGTGTCATTTAATTTGAAGGATCGGCATATGCTATTTGTACTTGCAAAAACAGGTATACGCTAGGCCGGGTTTATTAAGTTGCGAGGCGTCTGAGAAGGAAAACGCAGGATAAATGACAGACTCTAAGCGCTGATGACACAAGTCTAAGCTATATTTATGAGAAAAGGCTTAATGCGATGCTACCAGCCGTCCGGAAAAAGGTTTATAGGAAAAGGATTAACACGATTCAATTATTCTTGTAACCACTATTCTAATGGCATAATGATTTATCAATATGATGTGCGTATGTACATCATAATTAGCAAATTAATGACAACTATTTACGAAACATAGAATGTTTCAAATTCTTCTTTCTTAGATTTATTATTCTGATGGGACCATCTCTATAATGTAAATCACGCTGTTGCAACTATCAAATATAAATCAAATATAAATCAAATATAAATCAAATATAAATCAAATATAAATCAAATATAAATTTTAAAATGTATAAAATACCATATGTTTTTTATTCGTCTAACGTTTTAATTACAAAAGACTTTCCAGGTAGATTGCAACATACACATCATCCCCAAAGCTCTTTATCACTTCAAAAAGTGTATCCCGAGTATCACGCTGCTGTATAAAAATAAACAATATCGTAGGGAAAAAAAGAGGGTGGCATGAAGGGAGACAAGGATATGTAGGCGTAGCAATCGGGATACGCGGCGATCGTCTTTCACCATGGGGGTTGACGAAAACAATAATGTATAAGAGTATGAGGGAACTATCGATCGACACCGCGAAACAATGGCTTCGACTACGACGTAACAAATGATCGTCTTCTTATCGGCTATACAGTGGCGCAACGTCACGGTCAGCTTTCCCGCGATCGTGGAAATCGCTCTTTTTGGCACAATGCGCACAGGACAATACGTCTTTACTACCCGCATTAGATATATGCTGTCCTTGGTGCAAGAAATTGCGAGACCTTTTTATTGCAACTTAACTGTACGAGTCACATCGTATAATTTTAGCGTTTATATTCTTTTTCATTAAATAATTTCTTAAAATTATTGAACTAAATTTTGTAATATTTATATTGCGCTACAATAATCGCAACAAATTTTTATAAAACATGGAACGATAATTTAGTTTCATTTCTTCGTTTTTGATTAATGCGTATCGCTTAAAAATTTTTTGGTGAAAAATGTGGCTTTTAATGTTTTGAACTCGGTAAAAATTGATAAAATTACATATCTCTCTATCTATTATTTATTTTACTTCTATTATTTCTTCTGCCTACAATTACTAGTAATTTCAAACTATCAGTATTAACTTTTCCAATTTTACATCAACACTTAATGGTCGTTGCATTATCAAATACAGACTCCATCATCCTCGATATTACCCAGCCCATGCATTACAGATAGCTGTTACGCCGTCGTCGCTACAAAAGAGACTTAGAGACGTTTTTCTGTCTCCATTTTGCCTCGATGGAGCCGAGCAGTGTAATACGTTATCATAGAACAAGAGGACTTTCCAGGTAGGATCCGGCGAATCCCCTTGTCCGCGAGTATACGTGACTCGGTGCCGCCTGTATGTGTATGCACGCCGGGCGAATAAGCAGCTCGACTGCGAAGCCAATCAGTTCGCGTAATGGAGATCGATAGCCATAAGCCGATCTTCGCGAGCACGATACACGTGGTGCTCCAGTATAATGCACCAACGTCGTACCGTTCCACCGACAGACGCGGCGTTCTCCTCGAATCCTGCCTGCACGTCACCGAATAGCCGGGTTACGGCGCGCACATTCGCCTCCGTGCACACGCACACACGCGCGCACGCAGTAAAGCGATAAAGTAATGAGATCCCGTCAAAGTATTGTGAAAATGCCGGCCAATGGCAACCTACTCCGGGAATATTGTAAATCCACGGAAAGAGCGACCATCGCGCCGTCTCGATCCGGGGAGTCTTTATGCGCTATAAATTTCCCATTACGCTGCGCCTCGCCGCTAACAACGTTCGCCGATGTTCTCTATTAATGCGAAAGGTGACAGAGAAGTTATTATTACCGTGCGCATCTTCTTGTAAAAATTGCAGGAGTTGCAAGAGTCGCTGGTAAAATTACGGCATAAAATAATAAAATTATCGATCAAGCTGACGTTTCTGGAAAGTTTCTTAAAATTTTTAAGCAAAATTTTAGTTACCGTTCGTACTATGGCGCGTACTTTTTTCTAGAAGTGATAACACCGTTTTCTTTTAATTTTTCTTCATCTCATTTATTTTTAGCAAATCTCAGATTGCTGAAATGTGATTTTTTTCAATTTTTATAATTATTTCTTTTATAGAATACGAGCAAATTTTAAAAGGTTAAAAAATTGTAGCTTTAAGATTTTCGTTATATTCGCGAGTTTCATCGTATTTTTTTCATATGTTTCATTGCAGCGTGATCTGAAATGTTCTTCCTGCGGCTTTTTTAGTTTTGCCAAGTCTAAAGTTAAAGGATAAACGCGGATGTGTTCATAGGAAAAATATTTGTGGTCGCGGCACGTAGAGACAACGTTGCGTCTTTATAGTTCCGCGAGCGCGTAGCGTCCGTTCTTATCGTTAAATAAACCGAAACTAAAAAACGGACGGACGGACGGACGTCGCCGAGATGAAATACTAGCACTGTCCACTATGCCCCACCTGTACCCTTATCTGAACAAACACGCGTATCCCGTCTCGGTTACAAAGAAACGTGGGTCAGTCTAATGCACGAATATTTCCGTTCCTTTTTCCTTGACTCACAGAGCTCCGAGGTGCTATAATGCACATAAGCGAACAAGCGGAGATAAGATATGATCCTTGACATGTTACAACAATCATTAAGATAGTAATGCATATTTTAGCAATCAATGCTGAATTAATCATTGTAGCATCTAATGTAGAAATTATTATTGATTGCAAATGGTATATTTACTCTTATATTTAATATATGCATATTTCAAAACTAATTTAATACGAAAAATACATCACAATATCTTTTTTATACAATTATTAATTAATTTTATTTATTATTAATTTATACAATTAATTTATTTATTATAAATTCAATAAAAATAATATCTAAGGCACCAAAAGATTTAAAATCATCGAAATTAATAGGGCATAAAGAGCCAGGCTGGATTTTCGTGCCAATAATAATATTATAGAATAAATTCAGTTATAAAAATTAATATCAATCAAACGTTTCGACCTTTAATTAGGTCATCTCTCTCTTCAATGTAATAAAGACCAAAAACAATTAAATAGTCATAATAAATTAAACACAAACAAAGTTAAATTCGCATGCATACTGTATAAAGGTGTCCTTGCGATGGTATTGCACATGTTAGAGATTTGCCGTTAGAAGTGAAGTCGATATAAACGAGACATAATTCCATAGATTTCGTTGTCGATAGAAGCAGGATGTCATCATGTCAATTTTTATAAAAAAGGGAAACTAAATCATCAGCAACGGAACCGTGTAAGTCGGAGAGTTATTAAAATATGTGTGTCTTACAGCTGTCTCTTATACACATCTAGATGTGTATAAGAGACAGCCTTTATACAGTATGCGTGCAAATTTAACTTTGTGTTTAATTTATCATGACTATTTAATTGTTTTTGATCTTTATTACACTGAAGAGAAGAGAGATGACCGAATTAAAGGTCGAAACGTTTGACTGATATTAAATTTTATAACTGAATTTATTCTATAATATTATTATTGGCACGAAAATCCAGCCTGGCTCTTTATTATAAAAAATTGATATAATTTATATTTTACATTTCAATTCTCCTGTCGTCTTTCTTGTATGAGAATCTTGTGATATTACTATTTCAATTCAAATGTGTCTCGTTATATTGTATTATTATGACAGATTGATTCGATATCGAGGCGAACAAGTGAAAGCTCTTGAAATATGAAGACAATAACTCGGACATTGCCGGTCAGAAAACGGTTAATAACATATGACTTAATGTATATGCCCATGTGCTCAATCCTACGTGTATACCTCTCTTTCTCCGACGTGATCGCTCTTTGAAACTGCGGAGCGCGCGGCCGTAAACACACATACGCGTAATAGAACGACGTACCTACAATGCATCGTATCTCGGAGTTACAAGGGCCCGCTAGTGGAGAGTGTTAAGTGAAAGTCAGGTAAAATCCCTGACCACGATGCTCTCCGACCCTCCATTTGCTTCACTTATCCGTTGAGAGCCGCGCTGCTGCGAGGCAATTCGCAGGCACGTGACTGTCGGAAATGATATGCAACAAAACCCATTCGCAGGGGCGCCGTTGCGCAAAAATCGGCGGACCATCGTAAATGATGCCTAAGAAATTGCTCTATCAAACAAGGCGCGCTCTTACTCCTCCAAGCCATTTCGTATTCTCGAATCGAATAGTGCGGTAATGTCAAATCTTTAATGTAAATGCCACTGTTGTTCTTTTCTGTACAACGATTATGTGTTCTTTACCGTCGAAGGAAACCTTAAGAGATTAACATAAGGAAACAACACACAAACAAAAACAAAATCGGAAAATAGCACTTTACCTCTGCCGGTGATCTTTTAACGAATACGTGACGTATCTACTATCTTTATCCGTTTGACTTCTTGAATAAATTGGATCTGTATATACTATATACTCTGCCATTTTTGGACAACTGAAAGGATCGGTTACGACGAGTTTACTCGCGAATATCTCTGGGATAATTTTGAGAGGTGAAATTTCATGAGACTCGCAAGAGGAGGCGACGCCTGCAGATATAAGAAAAGAGGATCCATTGATGCTAGGACAACGTCCTGCCATTGGCACACGTGATCGCGTCATGACCTTATTCCGACACGTTCGTGGACAGTCGGACGCAGCTCCGCGTGACAAATTACGGATCATTTCACGCCTATGACGTGCCTTCTCGCGCGTCGAGCAACTCGTCGCGGCGGGTCGGCACGGTATAGTAAGAAGAGGCGTCCGAGGGTGGATTTTTATCCGGGTCGGCGACAAAGCGAGGCCTTAAGTCCCCGGGACAGTCGTGGCTGGAAGAATGCCCCCCCGGATTAGGATTATGGCAGCGTGGACCACCCAAAAAAGAAAGCTGAGAAATCGCGCGTGAAATAGCGTGGATCATCTTGTGTCCATTCAAAGTCCAGTACAGAAGATTTAAGAACTGAAACTGAAACCTATAGCTGCCAGCTAACATCCCGGTTTTCCGACTATTTTAAAATATATTCTACATCAAGATTATTTTATGTACAGATATTGTCAAATTCTTCTCGTAGTTTTAATGACGTTATTTTAAAATCTCGCCAAGTGATCTTAAGGAAGCAAAACGCATGTGAGATATCACATGCGAGTATTTCTACAGCGAACCATATCTTTTGAAATTACCGTTTCTCCTGACCGTTTATCGACACACATCGATTTTACCCCTCACATAGGAGTGGAATAAAAAATCGTCAAAACCAGCCGAATCTCACCGAAAGTTCCCATGCGCCTAACTGTTCAGTCTAATATTTGAACGGATCTCTGGTTTCAATTGAAAATCAACAACGTGGCGGAGAAGGAGGAAAGCAGCCTGGTCGAAGGAGGAAAAGAGAGAGGACGAGTAGACGATCGGCGGAGAAAGACCGGCGAGTCCGAGACAAAGATTTTCGGGTAGAGGAGAGGGGCGAAAAAAACTGTCTGCCCTAACGGATTCTAGGGTGGAGCGAAGGGTGCTGGCGAAGGTAAAAAGGGCGAGCGCTGCGAGGGGAAAGAGAAAATGAAGAAGAGGAAAGAAAACTACACGGTGTTCCGTTTTTCCTTTGGCCAATGCACCTTCGCGGCTCGTAAAGCTTCATCCCGCTCACCTCTCCTTTCCCCTGGCTCCCATCCTTCCCTCCCTCTCCCCCTCTCTTTCTTCCTCTCTCGCTCTTGATAGCTCGCTCACTCTTCAGCACAATCTTTGGTCTACTCCTGACCCGGAGTCTTATCTTTACGATATTTGCGTGCATTATCTCGCGCAAGGAGTACAAGGCACCGGGATTTCTTCGAGAGACGAGCTACGCCGCTTCGGGAAGAGAAGACGGAAGAGGAGAGCACGAGTGCCTTCTTTATCTGCAAGCGAGGAATTAATCCAGCCACCAGAGACGAGCTCTTTCCACGATCTACCGCGTTCGGGGAAGAATAATTTCCCTGGCTTCCCTCCTCTCGCCCTGGGATCCCCCTTTCCGGAGGGCGTTGTGCTGAAAAATAGTCGTCGGTACCTTCTCCGTTAACCCCCAGTGCGAAACCTCCCCATTATGACGTTACGCCGGTAATTATCATAGTCATCCACAGGTGGTTGATCGTGAAATATATCGCTACCGGAATACATAGTTATGTATGTGTGTAGGAGTAACTCGGCGAAGCTCGAAGAAAAGTCTCGTCCTTGAATTTTACAGTGTTGGCGGTTCTCAGGCGCGAAGAGAATTAGGCTTTTAGTAACTAATCGGGATCGACGATGCTCGTTCAATTAAATATTAGCTTTACAAACGAAACTGCGCGATAAAATGTTGATAAAATTCCGAAAGGAGATACTTTTGTCATCAAAGGACTTAACACATAAAAAGTGGAAAAAATGAAAACCGTACGCATTCTGGACATAGAATTTTTAAGCAATTTATTCATAATTTATATTTAAAATAATTATAGCAAGGAACCCATACGCTTGGAAATTATTATCAAATTTTTGAAAAAATAATACATTAGTCATAATCATTACTAGCACTTTTACTAAAAAAATTTGGCTGCGATACCGAACAATCTGTTCGTGATATATTATCAGATTCATGAAGTCACGAAGATAAGAGATGAGTCTACTGTCGGCACGAATAACGGGACAGTCTGACTGTAAATAAGTTAGTCCAGCCACGTCCTTGATTTGTCGTCGCCCGTCGCGAAGGTGCAGATCACCGCACGAAAACGTGTCGCAGGCTCATTCTTGCCTCAACTGAAACCGCTCCTCCATGTCTCGGGCGATGTACGCGTCCACTTTAAAACAAAGGACCCTATCTAGATAAACGCTTTTTCGATACGAGAAGAGGACGCATGAGGGCTGTCCACTGCAGACTGATGCTACGGCGCGATAAACTTCAAACGAAACTGCCCGCCCGTTGTCCAGCCTACGTGTATTATTCTGAAAAAAAGGATTTATTTACGCTTCCTTTAATAATCCAGGAGATAAGTCGGCTCAAAATTTATCTTGATCTGCAATCTGAAAATTATCCACTGCGGGAATAATGCCAATTTGTTGAGTATAAAATTGTAAAGAAATAAATTTAAGTTTCAGACACCAAAGTTTTGACATTCTTTACTAATCTTGTTACTTATCATTCTCATTATTTTATTACTTATCATTCTCAATATTATATTTCCGCTGTAGACGCTTCTTACTTCTAACAATCAAGTCGAAAGAAACATATTTTTGAACGCGACAGCGCGTCAGAGAAGATTACTATCAAGCGCATATTTATAGAAAAAATCAATGGTTGGTGCAAATAATGAACCACCAGTTCGTCTGGAGTATCTCGGAAACGGGTCGTGTGAACGCCATAGAAAAAAATACAACGAAAAGCGCGTTACTATAGTAATCATAATGTTAATAGCTTGCGAGATGTCTGAAACTTCGGGACTTTGAGAGAGCTGGTTTGTTCGACTTGAATTCAATGTGTGAACCACATGCAACAAAGAAGGTTAGGCCGCGTACTCCCGATGCTAACAAGGGGTTAGAGAGCCTCCGCGATAGTTACTGAAGAAGTAATTTTATGAAAATTGACCAATTTGTCCATACCTTATTGCGCGGCAGTTGTACATACGAAGAACCGATTATAAAGTAGTATAAAACTGAAGTATAAAACTAAATATCTTCGATAAAAAAATCAATTCCTTCAAAGTAATCAGATCTACCTCATTAAATTAGCGGCTTGATTTATTATGTATTTTATCTGGTATTAGTACTTTCTGAAGCTAATCCTTTCCTCTCTTTGCATCGAGACACTTAGATAATTCAGCGTGGTTTCATCGATCCATAAAATCACCTGCTCCTGTTAGTATCTTTAAGTCGCGTCATTTAAATCAACATTTTTGAATGTAAATTATCTTGCCTTATCGCAGCGATGTATCTACACGATCTAAGACTTAATCATCATCAAGGCGTAGGTAGGTCAGATATGATCGACGAGAGCCGCATCTGAGCCACTCGCAGAACGTTTTCGCGTGCATCGGTAACGAGAGGCAACGTTAAAGGCGCAGGCAGGGCCAGTTTCTCACAGAGGCATCGGGACTTTCTCTGTATACGTCGCGGATTTTTCCGAGTGTATTCGTATAGGTCATGGCACGGGGTCAGGAATGCCCTTAATAAAGTAACCGCGCGGTTGTAAGTATCCGTGCCATGAGGCGCTCGTTACGCGGAATAATGCCACTTTCCTAGCGAGCGAACGCTTGGACATGTCCGTTAATTTATGCGAATATGTTTTTTCCGTTGTTGAGGATATTTTAACGCCGTTTTGCAATCGGCCACGTTACGCACGCGACCGCGACGAAAATAGCCATCGACATTTGCAGGACGCGTCGCATTAAAAGTCAATCGTGCGAAATTAGAGATCGATTCCAAAATAAAAAAAAAATTATTGCATATGATTCCCCGTAATTAATCGTTTTGATGTTCATGATGCTATATATGTATTAGTATTATTTATTTCAATTAATCTGGAAATTAGACGTTCGGAAATATTTTTTTGCATATCTTTTTCATATATTGATAAAATCAAATGCATAATATTTCGGAATCAAATGATCCCGTAGTAGTGAGGGATTAATGAGAAACAGAATGTCTAATATTATATAATATTCAATATACCAAATCGCCGCTGTTTCTCGGCGAGATTTGAGAAAGACGAGAAAGATGGAAAGATAATCACTTCCGGCTTGTTACGGTATTACGCGATTATTTTTGCGGGGCGCAGTTTCTACCGTTGCTCCGAAAATCCTGATAAGCGCCGAGGGAAGAAGCCGGGAAGATCTCGCGTCGTAGGCGGACAGTTAACATTAATGAAACGGAGCGTACCTACCCGGTGTCTCAAGACGAAGCGAGCGGAGATCGTAGATAAGTTACGTGCTAAAGCAGCATACGTCGTAACTACCTGTACAGCACGGAGAACCGTGTTCCGGTCATTCGCGTCCTTCTTGAAACTACCGAGTTTCCCAGGCGCTCGTAATGTAGCGTGCGGCATAGTACTTTCGCGCCATTGATAGCACCCGAGTGTTGCTCATTAATTTAATTAAAAATTTATGAAGTCCATAAAAAAATATATATCCCGTTGTTGCATTAATTGAAAAAAACTAACAAGATTTAAACAAACAATTAAAATATGATTATTTTAATTAAAATAATTACGTAAAATAATAAAAATTGCTTATATCTGTATTGAAAGATATATGCACTTACCGATATATTCATTCCCAATCGTAATGGCAATAAAGATTGGATATTTTCTCGCTCCATGTTGAAATTTATTTGCTACTTTAAGGAAATCCATATCTGGATTTTATATCTTCAGATTATTACGATCGTGCCCGCATTTTCTATAATACATTGTAGCACTTTATATATTTCTAATCTGTGATTCAAGTCGTATATATATACCGCCGATTACCAAACATTCTGGAATCGATCCTTCATTAGAAAAGGTCTCGCGCTCTCCCTTAAACCCGCTCGGAAGATATATCCTCGTGTTACCAGGCTTCGCGTATTAAATATACAATACTTATGAAGTTTACATCACGATCTTGTAAATCAAATGTGATTTATACACATTGAAGAAATATAATTTTAGCGTCGTGACATAAAATCAAGATATAAAATTTAACGTATCCGCCGCCACAGATGAGATCTATGCCTTTCTAGAAATACACGCTTAATACTGCCGGATATGTTAATTAATAATTGTAACAATCGTTCAGTTTATTCATCCACAGATCGATCACTTCCAACGGTTATCGCTCGCCATCTCTTCCGCGGTAGCAGCGGCGCGATTAACAAATGTCTCGCTGAAATCTTCAAATAGGTCCCATTTTACCAGAAGGACCCGCTCTCGCGAGGCCCGGTCGCTCGTTCGCCGATTCGTTCGCTCGCGAACGTTCGCTCGGAGGTCGCCTCGTGAAACGCTCGCGGACGCTCTCCTCTCTCTGGGGTCCTCCGCGCCGCGTCGAGGAGGAGGATGTGAGGGCGTGAGACTCCTTGAGTGTGGGAGAGTACAAGGCGCATTGTAGAAGTCGGAGCGCGCCGACATCGCCGACACCGATGCGGCTGCCGTATAACGCGAGTCGACGCGAGCGGCGCGGGCCCCCCTGCGGCCCCCTTTCCGCTGCTTTTCCCCCCGTCGACTCCTCCGCCTCCTCCACCGAGGCCCCCACCTTGCCCCGCAGGCCTCGCTCGTGCGAGGCGGCAGGTCGGCGTGCACCTCCGGAGGGTACCTTCGCGAAGTAGTCTCATTTCTCGTGTGAACTGACCACATGGGTCACGTACCTATTATCATTTCCCGGTGTCTAAGTCGTAGGAAAGAATGAAATCTAGATCGCCGGAAGCCCCTCATAATTAACGCGCCCGCGCGAACGGTATGCGAGGGGCGAGGAGGGGAACGGTGAGGGGGGGGCTCGCGGGTAACGCCGCAACACCGGACTGATGGGAAGAAGGAAACGGGGAGAAAAAAAAAGACCGTGGAAGCGCGATGAGGACGCGCGAGGTACAGATTCGAGTGAGTGACCCGGTAATATCGCGTGTACCGCGCCAGTATGCTGCGAGTATTCGATGACCGATATACCGGGTGCTCGAAGCGAATTTATGGCCGGTCTATCGCGATATCGTGCCAGTTCGAGGAAGTAGGTCTTTGACGCAATATTCGCGAGTGTGTTCGATCTCTGGGAAAGGAATAGATCTAAATCAGTGATTGGACCCTGAAAATAATATAAATCGATACTATTCATAATTTATTATGTTTTTGTACGAGTCGAACATTAAGAATTAAAAATTAATTTTGGAACGATCAGTAGGTTTCTTGGAATAACATAATGAGTTATTTATAATCATAATGTAATCCTAAATAATCAGTAATATAAACAAAATATTTTTAAAAAGATGTCCTAGTCTGGCTATCTTCACACGTCTTCCACATATCGTTTAAATCTTTTTCTTGTTTGAACTCATCAGTTTCTCCCGAGCCTAAATAAATGAAAGTAAAAAATACGAGAGACATATGTAGAACATACAAATTTTGACTGTTGTTTTGCACATAACTTATAGCAATGCATTATCTTCTGCACGGAGAAAATTTTATATTAAAAATTACTATGTATGGCAGTAGCCGTGGACTATTGCTGGAATTATAAAAATTTTTACTATGTTTTTCATTGTTTTACATAGTAAAAATTTTTATAATTCCAGCAATAGTCCACGGCTACTGCCATACATAGTAATTTTTAATATAGAATTTTCTCCGTGTGCTGCCGAAGTTTATAATATGAAACTCCTTGGCCAACCGCAGCATTGATGGATTTACGTTGGATTATTAAGCGTATAGCGCCAGCTAACAATAAGATATTAACAGTACTATTCAATAGTCGACAACAACTGGCCACATTTATTAAAGATTTAAATTGAGTTACACAACGTTTTCTAATAAGATATTAGATCAATTTTCGCAGTCGGCGAACCGCGGAGTTCATCCGGAACGTCATTGAAGCGCGGCATCGCCTCCGAAAATCCGCGTGTCCTGCGAAGCTCCCCGCTGCCCCAAGGCCCCAAAGGACCAGTGATGGTCAGGCGAAGGGTTGCGTTGTTTTGACGCTCTCGCTGTCGTCGTCTCGCTGGCGCAGCTGTTGTTTTGTTGTTGCGCAAACGGACCCGCACGGGGGATTTTCATGGGGACGTCGGACGTCGTCGGATCTGTCTGTCCGTCCTAAGCCCGAAGAAAGGGTTCCCGTTGTGCTGCGAAGTTCACACATGTGGAACTGAAAGCCCCCGACGTCCATTCGTCCGCCCGCTTCCATTATATCACCTACCACCTTCGTCCACCCCCTCGAATACATATGGCCTACAGGGGTAGGCAAAGGGAAGGCGCGTCATCTTGCAGCTTGCGTAATGATCGCGAGGACCAGCACAGCAGCACCTCGCCCCCCGTATTTTCCTCTCATTCTCGGCAAACGATCATTTTCGTGGAAAGGGTGGGGAACTCCATTAACGGCTGCAGCGTGAACTACTTCGCTTCCGGTGTTAGCTTTAACCCTAAACTCGATGGTATATACTATAAAATATGTATAAAAAATTGTGTAATAGAAAATATTAAATAATCAAGTAAAAAATAATATTAATAATTAAAGGATGTATTAATAATAGAATTAAGATTTTTATAAATATAATTTACATTATATTTAAAGTACGCAATTATGCAGAATATATTTTTGATTTATATATTTCTTATAATTCATATGCTTTTCTTTTAGATTAAAAATAAATATATAAATATATTTATAATATATTCATATATTTATTAAAAATAAATATATAAATATATTTATAATATATTCATATATTTATTTTTACTCAAGAAATATTTAGCCTACTTTTGATGGTATTCCTTTTCTTGAAAAAAATATGTAAATCTGACACACAACTGTAAATTTTAATTTTTCCAAATTTTAGTTGCTGTATAAAAATACATATTACGTTATGTACCGTACTTGTACCAAATTAATATATAACCACCATGTATTTATTACGATAAGCAGTGGTATTTTAAGCATTTAACATGTATTAATGCTTGCGAAATATGTGTGAAACACATTATCGCTATACAAATATTAATATTATTTTCATTCACGCTTGATTTACGTCCGGTGGTATTCGATCTATGTAATTTAATTATGAGAATTGGCTAACGGATTACAGGTAATTGCGCGATTTGCGGGTTCAGGTAGCAAAACATGACGTATATTCGCAACGATTGTCCTTTTTGAAAGTCGACGAGCACCGGCAGAAAAAATCGTTGGCTCCAATAGAACCGGCAGCGTGCTATCATGGTATATCTTACCACATAAGGGCTGCTTACGGGGGTAAAACTCGCAACGGGGAGAAAGAGAAACAGAGAGATAGGGGTGAGCGACAGGGCTACGAAAAAATCGGGAGGCTGGATGGCTATTAATATATTTTTTTCTTCAGCCACCCCTATTTAGCATAGGCACGAAAGAGGACTCCGCTCCTCTGGTGTCCCACCACCCCACCTCGCGTAATCTAACCCTTTGCAAACAGCCTGAGAGAAAAAAGAGACGGGCTATATCAACCGACAGTCGGGAGTCTTCCGGGACAAAAAAGCGCGTCTCACGGTGCGCTCGTTCGGTCCACTATCTCGCGGTAAAAAAAAAAGTAAAAAAGCATGATGTACCGTGCAATCGCGTGTATATGTTTAAAAAGTTATAATAAAGTATCAGTAATTAGTTACATGTATATGCGGGGACATCGTTGTTAATGGCGTGATTTAATGAGAGATTATTTAGTATAGGTCATAGATTAAAAATAATGGAATTACTCGCAATATAAAAATAATATACTATTATTAAAAAAATAAAATATTAATTAAAGATTCCTCAATTTTATGACTGTGCAACGAGATGCATTTTTCTCTTTATTTTCTATATTTATAATAAATTATAATAAAATATGTCATTAACCAATGTTTTGTATATCAATTACTTTGTGGTCACTCCTGCTGTCGAGAGGTCACGGGGCGTTAATCCTTTGATCAATACATTCGCGGTACACATTGCTCGGTCAATAAAAGAAAAACAAACGAGCCATTTCATTATCCCGACATTAATTAATTATTCTTGTCCATCGTCAAAGTAATTAATCTCTGCTGAGATAGAAGCTCTCCGCTTCGCAACCACCTGACAAATGTATTCTTTTTGCTGAATCGCGCGAAACCTACCCTAATCCATCCATTGATCGAAAGCTGATCACGTCGCCATACAATGAACATAAAATAGATTCAGCTCATGGTACATATATCTGCACTCATGTGTTTATTGTATAGTAATAATAAATTTATGTCTTATCACGTTCGCAGTCACATCGTTACGGGTATCTAAAAATTTAATGTTATTAATATATATATAGATTGGAATTTTTTAAATTTAATAAAATTTTTATTTTATTTAAATTGTTCATGAAAGAGAACAGCAAAATATATCTTAATTTATTTATTCTACAGATATCTAAAAATCTGCAATTTACTATTTATGAGCATTTAAATTATAAATTATCAGATTAGAGAAATTGTGTTTTATATATATATATATATAACCACAATTTCTCTAATTTAATAATTTACGATAAAGTTGGTATCTAAATGCTCATAAATAGTAAATTGTGTATTTTTAGATATCTCTAAAATAAAAAAATTAAAATATATTTTACTGTCTTTTCTCGTGAACAATAAAATAAAAATTTTATCAAATTTAAAAAATTCTAATTTATTTATAAGAAAGCATAGAAGAAGAAAGATAAAGGAGTGAGCAACTAACATTAATATTTCCAATACATTCAGCCGAAATTAAGATGATTGTTTAAATATTTATTGAGTCAGAGCAAAAGTTGCCATTGTCGAATAGGAACAGCCGGCCGCTTTGCCACGGAAGTCAGAATAATCCAGACACGTCAGATTTGCCGTGCCATCGAAATCTCTCCCAGCGGGCAAGCTTAACGTGTCATTACCATCGAAGGTCACTGCTGCCACCACCGCGAATGGTGGCGTAATTTGACTAAAGCTAAACGGAAAGAGAGGGAGACGAGAAAAAAGAATGGTCGGTTATTCATGGTCGTTCGCATTTTCACGAGGGTTTTTCGTATCTTTTATTGCGCGAAATCAATCGATCGCCGCCAGTGCTAGGGCCCGAAATTGGTGCAACAACGCCATCACATATGGTCAAACGGCCGCAAAAAAAGAGGGTGGCGCGGAATGACCAAATAGCGGAAGTACGTCGAAGAGGCGACCATGCGAAGAACGATGTTTGGACGCGCGAGCATTTTGTTGCATCCACAACGAGACTTTTTTCTATGTGTTAAAGATGGGTGCATTCTTGAATCGTTAAACGATGTTATTGGAGGATTCAGCGAACTTGCCGATATTATTCTCGTTACATACATCGACTATTCTGGATTTGAATAATGTATTATTTTGAAATGCTAATTGAAAGATACAATGTTCAGAATTAATGACCGCTAATTCTAAAGAAACACTGTTTTGATCTGTAATAATCAAGGGAGTTAATTAATACTGTTATTTTCGAAAAAGATATAAGTAATTATATTACATATAATATAATTCTCGACATAAATATAGATTCGATAATCATTTTCCAACGCATCCACGTATCTCCTATCTCCGTATAAAACGTAGTAATCGAGATCTAACAATAAGTACGTAACAAACTTTCTTGAAGAATTCGGTTTGCTCCCTCCATCCGAAGAGGCGCATAAATCCTTGAAGTAAACGCGCCCGGTCCCGAATTTCACGTGAGTAATTTTACAACCGTAAATCGACCTTTCAACGATCTTACAACCCGCGGGGAAAGAATGACGGAGAGCGGGAGAGAGAGAGAAAGACAAGACGATTGAAAAACAACGGCATTAAGAAGAAGCAACGCGCGATGCTTCTTCTCGTCTTCCTTTCATCCCGACGGAAAAGCTGCAAAAACCCGCGTGTATAAATCGTATGCAAAGACGAGGTGGAAACGCGGTCGGGCCCTTAATTTAGTTAATTTAGATTTTATCCGTTGCCCGGAGAAGGAGCTTTTTTCGCCCCGCGCCGATTCTTCCGCAGAGGGGAAAAAAAGCGCCCGGTACACGGGAGACAACGACGAAGGGGTTGAAAACAAGCCGACGGCACCGCTGGCATTATTATATACTTATTTAAGATATGCAACGCGAGGGTCCCCCGAACGGGACTTTGCTTCCCTGTTTTTTTTTTTTTTTACGAGAACCCGCATGATTTTTTCTCTCGCTCTATTCCCGCTTCTTCGTTTTCTCTCTCTCCTACCGTACTTCGAGAGCCTGTCCTGGAACAACGATAAATGCTGCTCTCTCTCTTTCTCTCGTGGATCTCATTGGTCCGTGCTGCTCTTCACGAGGATTCTCTTCTTCTCACTCGCTCGCAGCTTTATTATAATCGGTGTGAAATGATAACCGATCGCGGGATCTGGTTTTCGCGCAACCAAACGATACGGCACGACGCCACTCTGTTTTTGTTGGCGCAAAAACAAACCAAAACCCTGCGCGCAATCCGTATGAGCGGGTAGCGGGTTAGGGTGTAAGAAGGAAGAGCAGAAACGGGCCGGTGGTTACGAGGTAAAAAATTTACGGGTTTAAAATCACGCGAGAAATTATTATGCTTCGACGGTGCGGCCGTCGAAGGGTTGAATCCGCGTGAGATTTCCGACGCGACTTTTTGCATTTTGTGCACTTTGTTTATCGCGGTATCGCCGCTCGCGACTCTGCTCATATAATTCATTCGGCTTGATCGCCAACATCTTTGAATACTGATGGACGACTTTGATTTTTTCGCATCGAGGATTGCAACGTCTGCTCGTCTCGCATAAATGATAACCATATTTATATATTTTCGTTAATAATATTTTGTCTCAACACGTATTTTATTATAACGGGAAATAATTTGAACAAAATCATGAATTAATATGTAATATTATTTGAGTTCAAAAAGCCCTTTGATAGAATACGTTATTAAATAACGCATTTTACAATAATTTTTAAATCTTTTTTACATATTTTGATTTTGCAATTTTACATAATTAATATGTTTAGAAAAACCGACTTTATAAAAATCATTATCAATATTAAAATCGAGAATTCTGGGACGTAACAGTATCATGAATCTCTGTCCAAATATGCTTGGCTGATGTATCGATTTTTTTGTGTAATGCTTTTTATCAAATCATCTTCTATCAAGAACCTTCTCACACTTTATTCCTATTCACTGCTTATCTAAAAAAATACACCGTAACAATTATAATTGCCAACTCCAACTTTTTGCGTGATTCTCGAATTGTGAAGAACGACAGAGCGCTGGGCTAAGTGCAAATATACGTGACTTTCGGAAAAAAGGGAAGAGCCACGTAGAAGATAGAACGCTGCGGGGTGTGCTGGGGTAGAACGGAGGGGTACGCTGGCTGACCGTGCCCGGGGGTGACTTACGATGGACATGTGCAATTTGACCTGTTGACCCCGGAGGCCCGTGGCGCGGCGCATGGGGGCGAAATGTATTTGGGGTAAAAATAATACAATTTACACATAATAGGGGAGGAGGACGAGACTCCGCCGGGGATATGCGCGCGTATTCAAATGACGTGTGCACGTGGGGCACACGTATGGGGCGAAGATGCAACGCAGGGGGGAATGGGAGAAGGAGGACAGTGTGCCGACTGATGCACAATAGCCGGCCCGAATCGATCGATACCTCGTCACCTTTGATCGCTCATGAATACGAAACAAACGCGACTCCGGTCACTTATGGTGTTTTCCCTCGTTCGTGGCATCTTTTTTTTCAGCGAATGTGTTTGGTCTCGTTAAACTCGAAAAAAGTGACGCAGAAAAAAATAAGCGAAAGACGATCAGAATTTCTCACGAGTACCTCACCTGCTCGATGCAAAAAAGCAGCGCGAATATCGCCACGAATCACAAGATTAGGGAAAATTTTTGAGGAGTGCTTTACCCTCCCCGGACGAAATTTTCTCACGAGCTCTCTCTTCCTCTCTGTCGTGTGTAATTTTTTATTAGAACAGTTCTCTAACGTGCATCGTAGTATTTTTAACGCTGGACGTCAGCTGTCTTCAGCAACTCGTGGTAGTTAGAGAAATCTGTCACGTAAATTAAACGCATTTCTTTAGACATCTGCTGCTTTTTCGGCGGACCCGAAAAACTTTCTTGAAAAAAAATGTGCTGCTCTTTTTCACAAACAAAATGGCGCACTGTTAAAGCTTGGACTTACCATTTTCTTATATTACTATTTTATTTTAAACTCTCGTTTTGTGCGGATTAACGCTTGAGAGATAATTACATACAAGGCAGCGAGGTCGTCTTCTCCATATCTACGCGAAAGACCCGAATTTTGTCGACCGTGTCTCAAGACGGGAACTTGAAAATAGCCCCGGGACATACATCCGTTGCAGGGGCTGCGCTTCTGCGTGCACGCAATGGAACCCCGAGTTCTACCCGGTGACTATTTCTGTGCCGGCTCACAGACCCGTGTGTTATGTCTTGTCTCGCGTGAAAATCCTAACATCCCTCACACGGCTCCTGCCTCCGCCTTCTTCCCCTTTGCTTTCCTTATCGGATACCTACCCCTAGCCTCGTCCTCTCTCGTCTACGAGAACGTGAGTCCGCCCATTCGTTCTGACTCACTTAACGTAGTCGCGGATAAGAACGACGAAAATAACCGACGCACCCTACGACAACGGGGAAAACGTTGCATCAAACCGTTCGCATCGTCATTTCGTGCTCTTGCTTCTGTCTTCAGTCAATCTTCACTCTGAGTAACCAACAGATTTATTTACTATTAATTTGTAAAGTATCGAATTTTTTATAAAGATATAATTTACTTAATATCTATAAAGTATATTAAAATTGAGATGTATGTATGTGAATTAATATTCTAAAGAAAATCGATTGGAATATTTGAGATATGCCATCATGTATTAGAACTTTCTTCCTAACCGCTTGAAACGTGAAATTAAAGATTCATATATCTAGCACACGCAACAGGATTCATGATTGATTAGACTTTAGCACGAGAGAAATTGAATTCTTTTTTCCTGCCTTACAGAGCGTCATCACTTTTTTATTTCATCTGATTTATCATTCTAATCGGCGTGTAAACTGTTTGATGTTTTCAACTCCGAGACAAGCAGCGTGGATATGACGATATTGTATTTTTAAGTGCGTTCACGATAACCGTTTCTCACTTTTAATATCCATGATTAAACACACGTTTCTTATCTGATGCTAATTCGGTGTACCGAAGTCGCAGAATTTACAGGCGGCCACGGCGAGCACCGGTATCGTGAAGACGCCCGTTATCATCTTCACGTGCGCATACGTATGCAGGTATATCGCACGTGAATCCGATCGGCGATAATAAACAAGCCATTGACAAACGATAGAGAGCTACAGCATTACGTGACTCCCTCGCAACGACGACACGTACACACGCACGCATACACGTACGCGAGCACGCGCGACCGCAGCGATATTTATCGCCTCCGGTCGAGCACAATTAATTATCCTCCGATGGGAATAATTAGCCTGGTCACGGAGATACGCCTAGAGAGAGAAGTCACGTCCTCTCGGCGGTCTCGTACGCCGCGACAGCACAACACTTGAGAGCAACTTTTTCTTTCTCACTGATGCTGAACGAGTCAGCCGCGAATCTGGGAGTACCCTATTTGTGACATTGCACGAGGCGGCTAGGTTGATTGATGCCTAATTGATGTTTCGCGGCCGGTTAATTATAATTAGTACGGCCGGAAGTAATTAGAATAATTAGTCGCCGTGAGTCTAACGACGAGAGGCCTTTTCACGTACGCTTACACATACATAGAGCGTAGTGAGAGAAAAAAAACCGTAATCGGAGTGATGATTTCCGATTAGCCGTCTTGACACATATCTCTGCAATAATCACACATCGAATCTTTCTATTTAAAGAAAGCTTTAAAAAATGAATTATCTAGATTTATATTATTCTAGAATTTCATAAAATATTGTGTACACGGAGAAAATTTTATATTAAAAATTACGATTAAACGATTAAAAACACATGAGAGTAGGAGCTTTTAAATTTTTAAATTATTAATATTGTAACAGAAGAAATAGTATTTTATATAAGATTTAACTTTTTTCTCATATTATGAAGAATTTATAGATAAAGTTTTAAAATTAAAGCAGGACTTTGTCTTATAACATTAGTTTATAACATTACGATGTATCATAAGATAAATTAAAAAATAAATTTATTTTCGACTGTCACGTCCTCAATATACTTTCGATACAGTCGGTGTCAAGCGCGACACACGATCGCCCACATTGAGCTGGTTGGTTACGTTTTTCGCGGCTTGTTCCCGCAGCGTGTTCCGAAGGTCTGAAGGTATTGACCGGTGGCCCTCTTGGCACAGCTCGGTACCAAGGCCCCCGGTAAGGCGCAGCGGCTATATGGCCATCCGTGCTGGCTGGCACCGACTATCGAACAAACTGACCAGTAGTCACGATATCCAACCGAAACCAACCCTCGCAAAGCACTTCACCCGCTAGACTTAGCAGACGCCGGACTTTGAATTTGTGGCCTGATAACCACGACGCACGAATAGGAACGATATAATAATAAAGTATTAAGAATATATAACGTCAATAAAAATGTAAACGCAATAGTTAATATTACAGCGATGAGAAGATTCTTTTCTATTTAAATATCGGTTATTGTAATTTTTAGATACAAGCTGATATTGTTATCATTAAAGTGACATTATCATCCCTAAAAATCGCGCGCTTGCTTAACGCGAAATTTAAACGGATTATACTTAAAAATTTAATGGATTAAAATTTGACATGTGCATGTCACGCTAAATGTTTTAGCAGATTCTGGAACTCTATCGGAGCAGTTTCGTATGATATTTATGACGTGCTCGGATCTTACAAACTCGTCGTGTGAGACGCGGTATCGACTCATATAGGCCAGTCAAAAATAACTATTTTCACGTGAAAAGATTATAAGATTTAGTTTGACTCGTATCAGATATTATACCAAAAAGACTGATATTTTTTCTTATTATTTATTCTTCGCAAATAATGCTATATTGTAGAATTTGACTTCCTTATTTCAAATATCATTTCTGAGTTCATCTAAATGACAATTTCATCCTTATTTATTGCTCACGTAAATACAATTATTCATTAAGCATTAAATTTTTTAGCCAAGAAAATATAAACTTTGCTTTGAACGCATCAAAGAAATGTTGAATAAAGAGCCCAACTCATTCTGCTTGAAATGTCTAATGTGTCCCTTCGCTTCCATTCGTTGCGTTTATCTGTAGTCATAAGGACCGGTAGAGGACATCTCGAATGCGCATGATTCTTTGTCCCCATGAAATTGGAAGAAACACTCGGCAGGACAACGAGGCGACGGCCGAGCTCTCTCACGGAGGTGCATCCGTTCTTCCGTGAATGGGAAGCGCGCGTATTACACACGTGCTCACACGCTCACGATCGCAACCGGAGGAGATTCAGGGCGATCCTTTTGCGCGACCACCGAGAAAGAGAAGGCAGGACGAGGCGAGAGGCGACAGTTGCGCGAACGGGCCCCTACGGGTCGCGAATGGGACCCTCGGCTCCTTGGGACGCGAGAGCGGCGCGGGAAAAAAGGGTTCGTAAAAAAATGATCGGCTAGGATCTAAGATATAAAAAAAGATTTGTCCCCCTCGCGCCGGTGCGCCCTTACGATATCCTTTCCCCGAGGGCTAAGAACGCACGGCGATCACGGAGGATCGAGGGGGTTTTTGCAGCTGGCCCCGTCCCGAATTACGGACGAAAAGGATTCGGGGGTCCATTCTTCTTCCCTGGACGAATAAGCTCCAAAGGACCTGCGTCCATGCGAGATGCCTCTGACCTGTACCTCATCCTCTACCGCTGCCCTCGATTCACGTCGGGCCCCGAAGCCCTCCACTTATCGGTCTTTCTACCATTATGTCCCCTCGACTCAGAGACTTCTGTATACGTGTCTTCTTTTTTTTATTGGGTCGGTTCTCACCCACCTCCTGTGTGATATGTATTTCATATGCGATCATATTGTCATAGCTTTGTGTTCTGTTGTGACGAAAGGTATATAATCAAAAGGGTTGTCAGAACTTTCGCAGTTTGTGTATATGATTTGATAATATATTTATTTTAGTGAATGGATGTTTTCTCTTTAAAAAAATTATTCGATCACCATTTTGATGGAAAATCTGTAAAATGACGTTATACATCCATGCAGTAATTCACGATATTTTTTGTATATTGTATTATTTGCAGATAAACTTGTTTTATATACGCAACAGTATTACAAAAGTTACTATTTTTCGTGTTAATATTATACATGTTTCATTACGTGTATTATCTTTTGCTGACTCAACAATCTTTTTGCGGGCTAAGTCAATATTGCCAAGTAAGCCAAATAAATTATAAATTCCAGTCGGTGGCGTATCGTACCAGGAAATTTTAATCAAACGCGAGATAAGCGCGAGCTTCTAAACATAGATACCGACGGATCATCATATATCTTACTGCAGCAATTTCCGTGCTACTCTTGGAAGGTCCCTTTGTACAACAGCGTGTTTTTGTATTTATGAAACTTGGCCGCGCGTCCGCTCCTCTCCCCGGATTCGTGTCCTCGGAGCGCGATGCAGAAAAGCGCGCACGAAAGCGTCCGACAGGATTATGTCACATGGTCTAGCACGCCGGGCGTCCTCAAAAACGAGATTCGTTTTCGTGGTCCAGCGAGGATCGTGAAAGATCACAAATTGCTCGGACAATTTTCTATGGGGGATCGATCTTCCTTACTAAATGCCCGCTCCTAGAGACGTCGAATGGGATTACGTCGCGTGAAACGAAATGGATTCGCTCGACTTACACGCCGGAGGAAAGGTGTTTCTGGATAATGGGACACTAAAAGCGAATTTTACAAAAACGAGCATAGAAAAGTTTTAGGACTGTTTTAAGTTTGTGACTGATTGATATTTAAAATCTTGACGAAAGTTTTAGCTTCAAACAATTATCGATCAATTAATATCAAATGCAGTTGAAAGAATTTTCTCTTGTGGTTAAATATTGTTGTTTCTTAATTAAGTATGCATAGCGTAATGTTAACGTTTACGTATTTATCATTGAAGTGACAGTCGCCATTGCGATTATTACGACGAGTTCAATTTTCACGCCTTAATGGCAGCGGAATCCGAATTCTTATCTGTCTCGAGCCTGCTATCGTTATTGGAATATTCGCGCGCGACGTCATTGGCTAGGGAATATTTTCGCTCCGCGCCGCTTAATCCGACGAATAATCACGTGCTCGCACTTCGACCGATCCGAGCGCGGCGGCTGCGATTGATAACTCGAATGAGGCGAGCGTGACTCAACGTCGGGCGGAGCGTCACGATGCAATTTGTGCAAATCGGTAAAATAATTGAAATACTGCAAATTGCACATACATCTAGACTACGAAAGGTAAATATAAAAAGAAATAAAAGGAAATCAGAGAAACATTTGATTAAGCGATTTGCATTTATTTGCTCGTGGCAAACGTCATCTCTTGAGCAAGATACCCTCACCAAAATGCCATTATCGCAACCGCATCGTACAGAGTCCGCGCACTTAATACCGACAATAAATTAATTCCAGGTGATTTAAATCACCGAAAAACCGTCTGCCCGGAATTTTTCGTCCGTGGTCACGCAGAAGGTGGTGGCGTTGCGCCGCGTCGCCACGCCACGGGTGAGGGAGCAAACAATTGTACAAATAGCGCTGTATTTCATGATAACACATGTACAAACAGCCTTACGTAAAGCTGGCAATTACGATAAAACTGGACGAGCGAGAAAAAACATGCGCGCCGCGCGCTTTTCGTGTACATAGCGGGGGGCGGGAGTGCACGAGGTGTGCGGTGGCGAGAAGACACGTGGCTCTTGGGTCATCGCAAGCAACTTTGCGTAGCAACTGATTGTCCCTGACTGCGGGACGCCCGATAAAGTTCAGTGTAGGTAACGAGAAATCTTTCGACAATTCATTTCGTTCTGCACGTGCTGATAATAATGTTACTTTTTTTTACGAGAACGTCATTTGCGCTTCTTAAATTGACAAAGAGAAATAGAAATTAAATAATAGCTAAAGCAATATCATGACGCATTTTTTTGCTAAGATTCGCAATACTTATTACAGGCGGACTTAGTGATGGACGACAAGACAAGAGTTTCAAGATCTTGTCTTGTCTTGTCTTGATTTTTCAAGACAAGAACACAAATTTCTTGTGCTTGATAAGGTCGAGACAGGACAAGATTTATACTTCAAGATCAAGACAGGACAAGAAAAATCAATCAAGATTCTTGATTCTTGACAACTGAAATTACAATTATATTATACGTATATATATATATATAATTATATACATATATGTATATCGATTATTTAACACTATACTATAATCATGCTGAGATCCCCCCGTCCATTCTCAATTTTAAATAATTAAATGCAAAATTGAAATTGGTAAAAAAAACAATAAACTTTTTAGTTTCATTAAAAACCGAACTCTTTTCTTATTTTGAATATAGGAAATCTTTATTTGATAATAATAATAATAATAATATTGTAAAGGAATATATAATATATTGCTTTACATAATACCAAATAATATCAAAATCTGAAAGAAAAAGAAATTGTAATAATTAAATCTTAATAAAGCCTAATACTTAAGTCTTAAATTTTAATAAAACTTAAATGTTTAAATGTAAATGTTTGTGTAAAATTATGATAATATTTAATGCAAGACAATACCTTAAAGTCTCTTAATATTTGATATTCATATCTACTCTTACCAGTAATACAATTGTATGTTTTAATAACACTTTGTAAAATTTTTTATTTTTTCTTTTCTGTGTATTTAGTGAATATTTTTTCGCAAAAATATATTTTTTTCGATAATTTTTAAAAAAATTTTCGAAAATAATAAAATTGGGATGTTGTAAATGAATATTTATAGATATTATAAAAGTATCAAGAATCTTGCAAGAATCTTGTAAGAATCAAAAATCAAGACAAGATATTGATTGTCAAGATCAAGACATAATAATTCTTGATTTTAAAAAATCAAGACAAGACAAGTATGTCCGATTCTTGTCTTGTCTTGTCTTGAATCCATCACTAGGCGGATTGCTTTTTAAATATTAAAAATCTGTATTGAATGACAAACTTTAACAAAGTTCTAACAAATTATTAAAGAATGCTTTATTTTTTCATGTTCAAATCTTTATTAGTTTGCGATTATGCGATTTGCGAAAGATAGAATAGTGAATTATTGTAATTTGCTGTATCGTAAAATAGAAAACAGTTTACGATTAAGTGCGATATAATCCGCGATATCTTATCCCTCCAAACAAGTTGTATCCGCGCTAATTAAGGCTTATCCGTCAAAAATTTAATTAAATTCGTATCGCACGTTACGAGCGCATGTGCAACGTAAATAGAAATTGCGCGTAGTGCAAACGTGCTTGCCTCTGTGTGATTGTCACTGGGGCTCTTGTTGTACCGCCCCAAGATAGGTCCTTCGCGAACATGTGTGCAGGGTTGCTTTTCCGCAGGTGCAATCCTGCGAGCCTGTATTAGCATTCCTCACGTTGCAACCGTCTCGGCGGAATTGTGTTTGGACGGGAGGTTGATTAATCATTATCATATCTTCGCGGTTAGGTAAAGAGAGCGACGCGTGAATCATTGGCTCGTAATATCGCGAAATAATCGGATCGTAAGAGATAATACGTCAGATTTTTCAAATTTTTCTTTATCGTTACGCGATAAAAAATGAGCAATGCACGTGGCAATGTAGTGTATATTAAAAAGGAATTTGCTATCATCACTTTGATGTTTATTTATATTTAATTAGATTTGTTTTATATCGCATCTTTTTATAATATTTGAATAACGTTAATAAGACGGAAAAACATGTAAGTGTATCTCTATTTAATATAATTTATAGTTGCGTTATTATCCCGTGTTATTATTATTTCTGTGGAGGGGGTTGTTAACATAAATTAGGCAAATTAAATTTATGATAAATTCATGGGACCACAAGTGTAATCGAATTCTCGCAGGTACATTTTCCATTTATTGTGTTTCCATCAAAAACAGATTTGCATCCCTTCAAATGGCCAAAATTAGCCCTCGAACCACCCTAGAAACGGAGGTAGGTGCCCTCTGACGTAGAAAGGGAGAAATCTCTGCTGCTCGATCCGGTTTCCAGGCGGGGCATGCGCCGACTGTACGTCAGGCATCTGCCCTATCGATCGTGTGTGCGACAGGGGTAATAGGAGACACCAGAAGACCGGGTCGGGGAAGCGACCAGGCTCGCGATGGAACTCGTGGCCTTGTGTGAACGGTCCCTAACGCACGCGCGTGTGTGCGTGCACCTCGCGTTGGTGTGTGGCTCCTGCGGCTAGGCAACCCAACTTACATGAGATTACGCCGAGCCAATAGCATGGCAGGAGCGCCCGTCAAAGGCATATCTCAATGTGTGGTATGAGCCGAGTCTCTAAAAGGGGATTAGAGCTCCTCGTATTCCAGGATATGCGCCCGCACACGTGCGCCTTGGCAGACACGTACCACGTCCTGCGAATATACGTGGACGTGCGTTTGTATGTGCGTGCGTGCGTGGGCGTGTGCACAAACGTAAATGCGTAAGGATGTACGGGTACATCGAACGCCGCGCAGGAAGTCTCTCCGAAAGAACGGATTCTCGAAGACGCGATCAAAGAAAAGAACGAGGGCCATAGGTGAATAAACGGATGGATGGAGGTAGGATGGAACGAGAAAAGATACGTTTTGCGAGATATGTCGAGCACACTTGCGACTCAGGATGTTTTTGACAAGGAGTATTACGCGGATTTAGAGGACGCATTCGCGATTTTAACGTGTTGCACCGATCTGTTCATTGATCCATGTGGATTACAGAAATTGAAAGAATGGAAGCGTGTTATAAAAAAGGGAGCTGCAGAACTTGAAGTTACTTTCAATAAAATTAGCACGGAATGTTCATTTCAAAAGAAAAGTATTAATGTAATTTGTATATATAATTTGAGATCTTCGATTAATTGCGATTTATTGATAACAACAGGATCATAAAATGCTTTACTGTGCATTACATGCCATATTGAAAATCGTTCTTTATTATAAATTATTCGTTCTTTTATTCTAAGCAATTTTTATATATTTACATATTCACCCTATGATAAAATTTCACATTTTTAAATTATTAATTGTTTTCAACATACCATGAAATCGTATAAAAGATCACGAGAGCAGACAAGACGTCAAACTGTTGCAATAACATCTATCAATTGCCAATCAATCACGCCAGTTGATACGGCATTTCTGAAATTCAATTAGAAACGTCATTTCCGATTTACTGAGCGAAACCCACTTACGCTATTACGAGAAGATTCGATCGTTCACTCGAGGCTTATCCCTCCGTCGCGCCGATGCGATCGCGGGAGAAAACTTTTCGCGGCAGTTCGCCGCGAACGAAAGTTCAACCGTCGAACGAAACTCCGACGATGAAATAGTGCAACGGTGTGGGGGCTGGTTTTCAAAGTCGCCGTTGACTTTCACCGTCGCCAATTATACGGGTGCGGCGCCTCGCGGCGCTTTCGATTTTTGCCGCGGTCCGACGTTACCTTAATTTGAATAAATTTCCGAAGGCAGGTGTTCGCGGTCTTCCACCTCGGTCTAGCCCCTTGCCTACCATCGCCCTCGAGCCTCATTCAACCCCTCCCTTATTCCGTTACTCTCTCCTTTCCGCGGCGGCGGTGCCGTAAATCGCGAGTTCACTTTCCGCACTTTTCACCTAGTTGGCGCGCCGCCAGAGCGACGGTAAAGGGGTGAGACGCTGAAAAAAAGCTGCGAGAGGGTGGAGATCGCGAGGAGGGAGAATGCCGGGCCGAGGAACTTTACCTTACGGGGGTGCGAAACTTCCCCTTTAAGACGCAACGGCCCACAAACCGCCGCTGGCGTGAGCGACATTTTACCACGTTACTTCACGCTTATCCCCGGAATTACTTCGCCCGTCTCCGCCGACTCTGTTTTTAAGCAACTTCGCGAACAAATTGCCACGTTTTGCGGAATAAATCCAGGGTTTGTAACGTGAACAATTGTGAGGTGAGAGATTACAAGGCAACGGGTATCAAAATTAATGTTTCATGTTCGGGAACTCTATACCATGATCTTATCTCAAATATTACGTAAAATTGTAAAAAAAATGCTTTTTTAATATTGATATACTGTCAGTGCAATTGCGTATTGTTAAGAAGATTAACAATAAAGGGAATATTATAAATGATATATACAATAAAATCTTTAATATGGCAAAATAATTTTGCAATCTATTGAGGGGGTTGAAAATTACACAGCCACAGATGTGCGCATAAATGACCAGTCACTAATCCATTTCAAGTGCTCTCCCTCTCCTCTTTCTCTGTTGACTCGTGCACACAGTAACGAATACCAAAAATACCAGACGAATTCCGCACGTGCGGTCACGGGGTGGCACGGGGAAGATCATCCCGATGTCCAGTTTGTCTAGTGCCGGACCTGCGCGTTTCGCGTGGCAAGATCATACGGTGGAGACCCGGGATCCGATTGGGCCACCGGGTTTCGCCGGGGCGGGTTCTAAGCCGGTTTAGGGGCAGTTTGTGCGTGGTGCCACCCTCCCATACCACCCTGACCATGGAGGGTATGCGGCATTCGCGTGTTCCTACGGTCACGTGCTGGACAGGACACGATAGCGTTCCTCGTCACGCTCGGCACGTGCTGCACGCGTGCTGTCAGGTGACAGCGAAGATTTATGAGAAGTGTACGAGAGACATTGGTCAATTTTCATTATTATTAAGGGTCGAAAGAAATTCTCTCATTACTCGATATACGAGATTGAATTGGCAGGATCTATATATATATATATATTAGGACGATGCATTTATTTATCTATATGAATAATATTTTTAATTACATATATAGAATGCTTTAAAATATTCCGCTTTTTTCTCAATTATGAGTTCTTCAACGAGAAGTCATCTTTAAAAACCATATTATGCCTATAATATATTGTACAAGACCGTTCATCATTATTATATTTGCACGATAGAGAGAGAGATACGTAACATTCTATCACCAGTGTAGAGATGTTCTGCTATAAATAGAAGCCATACTATAAATAATTAACACATTTCTCAACGGATTATGTATAATATATCAGTCCTATATATCGTCGATTCAATTTCGTATGTATCTTCTAGCTGTGAAATGAAGTTGACACATCAGTCTTCGACCATATCTTGATTAATCCTTTATGAATTCACTCACCCTTGATTCCAAAACTTGTCCATTAATTTTATTTCGCGTTTGCTTCGATGTCGCAAACCACTCGGGACGCATCCGAACGCACAAGTCCAGTGTCGTGTCCACGAATGGGCGAATCACACGCACGAAAACATATCACTACGCTTTTCCTCGCGAGAGGCAAGGAGGGAAACGGCGGATCGGGGGTTGGTTATGTGACACACGAGCCACCCCTGCGAATGGCCGAGCGGAGCCCGGCCGCCAAACAATCGATATATGCGTTCAAAATGGCCGCCAGGAACGCCACCCACCCTACTCCAAATCTCCCTTCGCCCCGTCCCATGTATACCCCTTGCCACCTCCTCCCCCTTTTCAGCCACAGCCCTCACCCCCGTCGAGGTCTCTACATCCCTCTCACGTATGCCCCCGAAGCTCTTTAACTTCGAAACCCAGCCACTGACTGCCAACCAGCCAATACTACCTTCATCGTCCCGTGAGGATGTTTCGTTCTCTCCTTCTCTCTCTCTCTCTCTTTCCTCTCTTGAATTTACCTTCTTTATCCGTCTCTCGATTCTTCTCCTTTATCTTTCTCGCTTTTTCATTTCTCTCGATCCTCTTTTTTTTCTCGGATATCTGTTCTGGTCGCCTCCGATGAACAGGCTTGGTTTCTACCCTCAAAAATGACGCCCTCGTAGATAGATAAAGCCTGTAAAATTTATTGCCGCGCGCGAAGTGTTGCGACTATCGCGCAAGCCGTGCATGAGTCGTGATGAAAAACGAGGGGCCAAGAAGCAGCCTAGGCCGTAATCCAATTTGGATGCACGAGGCGAGTTTAGATTCTTCGTCTTACTGACGCGCCTTGAGACTAGAAATCTGCCCCTGTACGTTACGTATAATTTCTTTGTCCTTTGTTTCTTATATAATATATACGATTTTAGTGAAATTGGATCAGCGACTATTTCTAATTATGTAACAAAACATGCATTTCTTTTGTAAATTTATTTGGATATTAATTACGATAACATTGAATTGAGTGATTAAAAACTATAGGTGATAACGCGCGCTGAAAAAACTGAATTCGTTTTTCGGCGCTAAGAGAGTACATATGTATTCCTCGAGGTGGAGGTCTCATCCAACATACTTCAAGATCGAAGAAGATGGAAGGAGACGATAGGAGCGGCGAAAAAGCGTGACGGAAAGAGGAAAGAGGAAACTAGTCAGTTTATTAAAATATAATGGCGTTATCAGGACGGCCGCGAGAGAGTGAAGGGGAAGGCGTCAACTTTAAGAGGGAAGTTTTCTTAAGTGTTCTTAATTAGAAGGGACCTGTTGCTTCGGAAAAAACCAGGTCACGGCCGTAGACACGCCGACGACGACGACGACGCCCCTACCCTGCCCCCGTCCCAACCCCGCAACGCTCGCCACCCCCGGCAACCCCCAGACGCAGGCTCGCCCCAGACTTGTAACAGTCATTATTTTCTTCTTATTCTTCTTCTTGTTCGTGCTCCTTCTTACCTTTCCTCGTCGTCGTCAATCTTCCCTCGTTCTTCTTATCCTTCTTCTCCTTCTCTTGCTGTACGCCATCTTCTCTTTTTCCACGTTTACTTCTTACCCTCGGGTACTACAATGCTCCATAGAATATTTAGCAGGTCGCACCTCTTGCTCACAGCTGAACGTCGTCGCTTTAAAAGAACGTCACCGCGACTGAGCGATACTCGAGCGTAGTAACGAACACGGTAATATTCACGTACCGGGTGCCCCGAGAATTCTCGGGTAGCTGCGAATGTCATCTTGATTGGTTGATGAATCTTGCTGATGCTCACCCCAAAGTTAAATTCTGTCGCGATCTTCCTATTCTTGCCGCCCGATATATATATCCGTTTGAGTTTTCTGAAAATTGATATCCTCTGATCCCTTCTTGAATGATGGTCTGTTTGATATATTGAAACCTGGAGTGATCTGTTTACTTTGTTTCGGTACATTTCACTCGAGTATTTTCTTACTCGCGAGCTCTAGAGTATAAAATGCCACGAATAGTGATGTCACAAGTGTAATCTCATGAAAGAACGCGAAAGAATAGGGCTGAGTTTGTAATTAATATACATTAATACATTTTAAGGGAAGCGAAGAAGAGTTAGTACCTTTACTCTCAGAGATGCGGCAACTGTTTTAAGCAGATGCTATATGCAACTTTTAATACGTCAGGTTAAAGCGTTCTATATTTCATAAGAAAATTGTATAAATGTTCTTAATATAAATGTAATATTAGTACACTATAGATTGAAAAGCAAGAAATATAACCGTCTAGTCAATCGTCAAATCCACCAATTAGGTCGCCATTGTTTTCATAACGCATTTCAATAAAAATCGGCGCGTTTATTGTATCTGCTTCAAAACTCTTGTTCGCATCGAAGGACCTTGTAATACAACCTTTTCTCGAGATCTAGATCTTCCGGCGAAGAAAACGCAGCCCGAAATATCGACGACGAACAGTTACCGTGTGCGGATGCGCGCATCTGTCGGCGCGACTTCCGCTCCAGATCCAGACCGCGAGTATCGAGTACCGAAGGAGAAAAAAAGCAAGATGCAAATTCTTTTTTCCCCGTGCCCTTGCCAACCCCCGGTAACTCGCACCGGTTACGTGTAACGGTTTTCGTCGCGGGGAAAAACGCGAAGGTCGAAGAGAACGACAGAGAGAGAGAGAGAGAGAGAAAAGATAAGAGTACAGGAGAAGGGCGGGCAAGGAAGGGTTGAAGGAAGAGGAACCTCCGTCAAATAAATTTGAATATCGATGCCCATTGAATCCGATCGAAGGGGTTCGGCAGAAGTCTCCTTTCACATTGCGAAAGGGTTGCAATTTGAATATTCTCGCCGGGGTAACTAGGACGTATCGCCAGGGTACGAGGGGCGAGGCGGGGGGGGGGCATCGGGAGGGGTACGTAGCGACCTCCCCCTTGCTTTTTTCTCTATTTGTATACTTCGCGAACGGCATTGTGCCCGCGAGGAAAACCCAACACCCAGCCACCGGCCCTGAGGCTATTCTGTTCCATTATTAAAGTAATCAGCGTCATTGTGACGGGCGTTCGGTTTTGACTAATATAGAATATCGGCGGAGGGATTGGGTCTCGATCGGCAGGTAACCCGTTCCGAGGTTAAATCAACTTCTCGCGAGAGAAACACAACAGTTTCCACGAACGTTTCGCTATCACAACGAAAAATTGGTTCGAAGTTTTTTCTCGTACATTATTGCACTTCTTCAGCGGTTGTATCTTTACGTATAATAAAGTTGGGAGACTAGAATTAAAAAGTAGAGAAACGAAATGCCTGAACAATTCTGATGTCAAGATGTGAAGAATATACATTTTGGAATTAAGATTTCTCGTAAAAGAGTTCTGTAACTTGCAACTTTAACCGTAATTAATAGTTGTGCTTTTGTAAAGTGGCGACATTCAATGGTTTCAATTAGATAGACGAATATTGTTGTAGTCACGAATAATACTAAATAATATTACTAAATAAAAACATGTACAAATCATGCGACTTTAAATGTGAAATCAGATTCAAACCTTGATACCAGTCATTGAATAAAATAACGACTTCGGACGGCAAACCGGCCTAACTTTTCATTTACCGTTACGCAAAAATAACAGAGAACCCGACGAAAAGGACGGCGGGTATTAAAAATTACGACGGGCTGTGCATTTGTGAGCGCGACCGGCGGCCGTCGGGGCCGGAATTAAAAGCGGCGAGAAAGCCGAGTGTCCTGAAGTACCCTCGACGCGATGCAGACTATCTCCAAATCGCGAGGCCCATCGAGTGCCCTCGAAGATAAAAATCAAATTCTATGCGTGGCGGCAGAGGTGCGAAGCCCGTGCATGCATGGGTGACCGCATTGTCGCTCCCGGTGACGTCTTAACTAAGTCCTACGTACGTACGTACATGGGAAAGGGTCGCCCGTCGCCTAGGCCAAGGCCCAGATACTTCATCGGTCAGAGATCGCGATTCCCCACATCTGCCGCGAGGATGGACGTCCACGGACGGAATTAGGACAGATCCTTGTCAGCGAACGGCTTTAATACAATTCAACGTCACGTCGAAATGCACGAATGAAATGTAACATTGGTGAACGCTCGATGGAACTATGTAGGTAATTGAAATATTAATCACATGCACATACAACTGTAACATTTTATTTATATGTTGCATTCCAAATCTCTTTCTACTACTCATTATGTATGTAATTACTTGGGCAAATTATTTGATGAAAGAATTATATTAATTATATTGATTTTCAAAACTTTTACCGTACATTATAAACGCGTAATTATTAATAACAGAAGATCGACATCTGATATTTTAAAAGAAAATTGATATTTTAATAACGTTGTCTAATAACATTAATCTTAATAATATTACTATTGAGAAAGAGCAGTTTGGTAAAAGATTCATATAATTTAATTAATATAGCAAAATTGTTCATAATAATTAAGTGGATAGGAAATATAATTATTTTTTATTATTCAGTTTTTTTCATTTAATATGGGATTTTTTATATCACAAAATATTTGATAATATCTAAAAGTGTTGCCTTGCAATTATTTGTACACTTTACTTGTCGCATTCCTTCAATTATCTTATTAAGAAGTTGAGGTTTTACTATCGTACGGTCGATGTGATCGCAAAAGAGGAGTATCGAATCGTATTTTTTACGGTGGATAAATAGCTGCGACGATTCGAGAGATCGATGCTTTCGGCGAATCATTAATTATTGCCATCGCCATCCGGAGATGTGTGGATGTTCGTATGAAAATCACATTACGATAAGCAATAGTTGTCAGAATGACTGCCTTGGGGGTTCATAGGGCCTCTCTTCTTCTCTCATCCCTTCCTCCTCTCTTTCTCTTTCTCTCTCTTTCTTTTTCTGTGAGCTGAAAAAAACTTTCAGGTAGCTTGTTTCCCGTATACGTACACGGGGGGCCCCATCTGGGCCCCGTGCGTGTGCACTCGCACGCGTACACGCGCGGCGTTAATGTGAAAGTGCGTGCGCGCTCGTATCAGGGTAGGAGACGCACATGGGACCCCATGGAATATGCATGCGTTTTGTATTCAGGAATATGTTAACCCTTTCGCTTAGTCTTTCGATTGGCGTCACGGAGGCAACACCTCGGCGACGGAGCAACGGTGTCCCCGACTGTCCGTCGCATCTCTTCAGGTGAGATTTTACGTTCTACACTTTCGTGACAGGCGTTGCACTTTGCGTTACTCTCGCTCGTTATTGCCATTGCGAGATCGTTCGCGGTAACGGAATTTCGTGTTTGAGATAATACCAATAAATAGTGTTACACGAGCTTTTAATAGTATTACACGTTGAACGTCTTGTGCTTTTAATAAATTTTACTTAAAGATATTATTTAGAATAAAATATACTTAGATATTTTTACTATAAGAAAATTAAATTACGATGAACTGCAAAAATATATTAAATTACGATAATTACGTGATTACGATATCGCGATCGCGAATCTTAATGCTCATTTTAATGCATCAATAATGGAATAAGATAGGTCGTGTCATATTCTTCAAATTTATTTTCCTGTGCAGTAACTATTAAATTTGATACCCATAAAAATATATAAAATAGTCGCAACACATTCAATTAGATTATCTGTTTTATAAATACTTTTTCATCCACAAGTGACATTAACGTAGAAGAATCCATTAGATAAATTCTACGAGCGAGGAAGTATGTTTATTCTCTTCCATAAGAAGAAATCAATTTGATTTGTTATATTTCGGCAAATGTTTATATATTGACACACCAAGAAGTGCTTTCAGCAATAGCTTTCAGCAATGGCGAGTATGCGCGCGATATGTGTCACGAAAGATGGAAGTAATGCAAAAGTAATATCACGCTCGTGCGCGGAAAGCATCGCGCGTGTATAATAGCCGCCTTAAAAATATACGTCCATCGACGCGAAATGGCGTGGTAAAACCTCTCATTGAGTCACCGGTCGTTAAACAATACTTGACTCTTGCGCTGCGATAAACCGCTTTATTTGGATTCGAGAGCGGTACAAATAAAATTATCGTCAACTTTGCCTCGTAAAAAGGATGTGACCGCAATGATATTAAGCATTCTCAGGTTTCCGGTTGAATCGTTCGACATTAATACAATTACGATGTCGCTAATGAAATGCAATCTTAAATGAGAATTTCAAGGCATTACTCGTTTGCATTCCGACACATAATATGATTTAATTATAAGGTATATTGAATGCTTTAGCGAATGTGATTAAGTATAATATATAATATATATACTATATATATATATATATATATATATATATATATATATATATACATATTGAAAAGATATATTTTATGTCTTTAACACTTCTTTTTAAAAATATGTCTCATAGCTCTTAATAATACTACATTGCACAATATTTCATAAAGTCCGATTTTTGTTCTTCCACTTGTTTAATAGACTTCTCCAAAGTTCTTGTAGATATTTTGTATTTCAAGATTTATTCTGATACGATAATTGTAAAACATTTACATCCATAATTTTTTAATTTTATTTTAATTTTCTCTATAATTTTTTATATATTAATATTTATTAAACATTCGAATATCTTTGTTTTTTAAAAATCAATTTTACTTGGTGCGCTTTCGCAACTCGGTTGTCTGATCTGAAAGTGCAACATGGAGCCATTTTGTAAAGGTCACCCTTCATCTAAGCTTCGACGGCCATCTCTGCACCCCCGCGGGCGCCATCCCCGAGGTCATATTCCGTCCAATTGCCTCGAACTGGCGTGGTTTGCCGGCTCTCCCCCAGACTTCCCGCTGACAGGCAGTTGACCGCTGGTCAGTTCTCGCTTGACCGTGAATAATTCGATTCTCGACGATAATAACAAACTTAGAAATAAGTTGTGCGAGCATGAAATTCGATCAGACGTTAAACAAGTTGCTCAGCAGGCATTTCGCCATGTATGGCGTTTGATTTTCTTTCAATATTTTGTGTGTTAATAATCGCTTTAAAAATTAATACAAAGGAAATATTATTGATGGTGCACTTAATAGTGGAATATGATTGATGATACTTTAGAGAAGATTATTCGATTGGTACAAGATTCCAATTAATAATAATCATATACACGAATATATTAATATTGCAGTATATTCTTCAGCTAGTACGATGTTCATTTCCCTTACGTAAATCCCATGTCGTCGCCGATTCACGCTTATTTTTTCCATTATTCATTATCAACGTCGAATTAGCTACGGTGACGCACCTAATATTCAAATTATGCGACAGACTGTCACCCAATTGAAAATTCCGACGCCGCGGCAACCGTTGTTTGACAAGCTACGGTTTGCTTGCTTACGAATCACGTGGCTCGCATAAAACTCGAAAGAGTCTCCCCAAGTAGACTTACTACGAATGCTCGGGGCGAATATTAATTTTCGCGGGCTCGAGACGGGACGGTAGGTGCTAATAAACGATTAAACATCGGCCCGCCGATAAATCATTCGCGGAATATGGTGTCGAGCGTGTGCCGTGAAAAGGAGTGACCGAGCATTATCGTTGGCTTGCGTCCAGGTCAACCTGGACGATGGGAAAGAGAGAGACAGGCGCGAGTAGGGAGAGAGAGAGGATCTGGTTGGCGGTTGAATTTCCGGTTTCGCGTCCCTCGGCCACTCCGGCGGGGGTCAGTCAGGCCCCCTGACCCAGGTCGAGGGTCAGCCCAAACAACCTTTCCTCGGGGTCAGCCCACCGCGCATTACGATTCTGATTTACGGCCCATGTTTCCACGCTCGATCTACGCGGACCACCGAGAGTCGATGACCAGAAAGTGACCAGGTTGAAGTGACGCGGTCCGACAGTGTTCAATTAATCTCGATTGTACCTCGCTCGATCGTGCCGTGGCGATGAATATCTTTTAATGGACAGGACGTCTGCATATAATAACTTCTATTCTTGGAATACTCTTTATAAAACAAAAGACAAAATGTTAAGAAAGGTATATAAATTAAAATCTGAGAAGAATAGATCATTACGTTTTTACTTTAAGATATTGCAAGTTTAGGCAACAAGAAATGTAAATATATTCAGGACACGTTATGAAGTTTAATTAAGAACCTTAATATTTTGTGAAGACCAAAGATACCGTGATTAATTATGTATTAATATCATCAAACGCTAATTAAGTCAACACATGATGCGCTGGCATGCAAGAAGCAGGCAATTAGCGGCGTACATTGACATACACCGATGAAATCTTACGAAAGAGCGAGATGTGTGTAAGAGACGTTCCGAAAGAGATTATTAGAATTCGTTGCCGGCTTCAGAAGAAGCTCCGACGCGAATCCCTTGCGAGCTGAGGGATGGGAAGACGAGCGAGAACTAGCGAGCGGTTTAAAGCAACGACGAAGATTTCTAAGAAGTGATGCCAAACACAAATTGGCGCAAATTGGCGGCGGTTTCCGCGCAGGACGCACGACGCAAGCACTGCATAAGACGCTAAGCCACCGGCAAGCAATTGCAAAGTCTCGCTACATCGAGCCGCACGGAATTTAGATGTAAAGGCCGAAAGAGGACGGAGAGAGAGCAGAATAGACAGAAGGTAGAGCCATAGAAGGCAGCTTCAGTGAAACAGGACAGACAGGAGGAAGGGAAGAGCGAAGGACGAGGAGAGACAGGAGAGAGAGAGGCAGGGAAGAGATCGTTAGGCGTCTTACGTCTTGCATCCTGCCAGGACGACGGAGGCTTTATCGTGCACCGTTGCACGTACAGCGTGCCCCTTCTGCTCCTCCGGTACATGTACGCGCGAGAACGTACAGTAGGGTGGTTTTGGCAGGGCCACCCTCCCGCGTCTCGACCCCGAAAACCACCCCCTCGCGAGTAGCGAGGGTCACAAGCCGGCGTTGCACCGGTTCAAGGCGTCCTCCGCCCCGACAACATGGCGCTGATCCACATCTTGTGTTATATCTTGTCGAGAAACGCCTAACATTGTACGTACGTAACAGCGGCTTACAAAAATGTTAATTGGTATCGAAGTCCACGAAAGTATAAAAAATTTTGTGCATAAGTACATTTTATAGATGAACTTATTGCTTGTGTATTTAAGATGAGAGCTTCGCCGCGGCGAATATAATACTTGCAAGTTCTAAAATATTTATAAGTAATTAGGCAGAATTTCCATTGACAATATTGACTATAAGGGTGCGCCCGACTGTTCTCTATTTGATATTTCGGATTGTCTTGGGGTTGCTATCAGTTGTGGCTTTTTCCGAGAATCGCGTAAGGAGCGGAAATTAGAGAAACTTCCGAGAGATCGAGTGGCTCGAGCACTTTCCTAGGTACTTCCCCGGCGAGCAAGTTCGAAACTGCTTCGTTGGGTATTCCTTATTGACTGGCAGGCAGTGGGAACGGGACATCTTGTGGCACGTCAGGAGGGGTATTGCTTAGGCAACTTCAAATTAATTTCAAACGCAGAGAGAAACAATATCTAGTACCGACGCAAGTCGCGCGTCGCGTTCTATGATAATTATTTTTTAATAGAGATCTCAAGAACAAGAAAAAGATTCGCTCTACTGTCGCAATTGCTGCGATATTAAAATCAATATTTAGGAATTTGCGTGTCAAAGACGCGAAGCGTCGTGATTCTGACAGATCTACGAAATTAAACTAAATTTAAACACGTAAAGTATAGTTAATAATCACAGAATCTTCCGTGTTCAAAAGAATGGAATTATTCTTCTAATTCTTTGATACTAAATATTTCACCGATGCATCTACTGAAAATTCTGCATCGTGCAAAGGATTAACATGCGTGCGGAGGTATTAATTGCACACATAGCGAGTACCGTTTGGCGAAATACGAGAGCGCGATGTTATGTAATGGAATTCGACCCGGACGAGGTGGTTTCGAGATTCTATCTACCAGAACAGGGAGAAAGGCAAGGAAATGCGAACCGCCGCGCAAAGCAAGAGAGAGAGAGAGAGAGAGAGAAAGAGAGAGCAAGAGAGAGAGCTCATGTAATTACGATGTGAAGACTCGGTGAGGCTGCTGCAGTTTCGTACTTTGGTAAGGACGCTCCTGTGCCGGCAAGTGCAGGCACTCGTGCAGCCCTGAGGACACGAAACATCCTTTCTGGAGGTGCCTCCGGGTCTCGTTGAGCACGAGATCTCCTCTATTCCACGAAATAGTCTTGCACACTTAATCGTGTCGCATCTTGTTCGCCGATACTCGCGGATGCGCGTACAAAATCCGATGTGTCGACGTAAAAGTTCGCATTAGTTCTTGGAAAATTAAACTAGTCCAAAGTCTCTTCTCGTACTGACGCGTATTTATCTCTCGAAGAAACATTTAATAAAAAGATCATGTAGAAACGTTTAATTTTCTGATACTGATGTGTATAATGAGACGTGAGATTTTATTTATGTTTCACAGTTGGCTCGATAAGAGGCAAAGAATTGTTGTGATTAAACCAAACATGATGAAAGTAATTTAATACAATAATCATGTAAATGGAAAATTATACGATTACTGTAAATTGTTTCTAAAAAATCCGAAACATTTTTTGCATACGAGTATTTATAGAAAAGTTAATTCTAATAATGGGTTAACAATAAGATAGAATTGTGTTTTATAATTGTATTACAAAATTGCTCCTTTTAGCCAGAATATTATTAGATTATATGATTATAGGGATACATTTGCAATGTATGTTATAATTATTACATCGCAATTCCGCAATAAAAATCTACATCTTGAAAATGAGATTGCGATCTAGCTATCTATAAACTGCTGCTAGAAATAATTCATTCACATAAAATATACCTCCAAAAGCCATCTTGACTCAATTAACTCTTAAATCGATGTTGCCCCGATACCAAAATTTAATCTCAAGGGGTTCTATCGTACGGTATAAATCTCACAGTTAATGCTGCGATTTTAGATTTGTGATTATCAAACTGTAATGGCCCTCTCGCAATTTCTACTATCGCTTCCATTACTATTTCTACCGATCATACTACCAGTCGACAATACTGGCGCCGGGATTTCGCCCGGTGATGCGATGTCGCGAGAACATTGGGGAAACTCGACGCGTAATGCGTTATTCACGCGCGACACCCGGCGTCGTCATTTATTAACAATTTGCTACGCTCGCGCGACGCGATGCGAGCCCGATAACGGATGCCACGCGCGTCGTTTCGAGGGTATCGCGGTGCGAAATATTATCACGCGGTCGGTCGGTCGAACGTCCTGACGTTCGATGATGACGAACGACTTCAAAGGCGCAGGAACCGATGATTTCCGCTCGAAAGACGACGAATCTCCTTCCCCCGTTCCCGCCGCCACCCTCCGCGACTGGGAATCCATGTGCATGGGAGATCCCGTAGGATCAGGGTCTCTGGCCGTCTTAACCGGCAACACGATGGATCCCCTCTTTGGCAAGCCCAGAAGGTTACCATGACGACCAACACGTGACGTAACCACCCACCGCCGTGCCCGCTGAAACAAATGAAGGCACGTCCTTCTGCCACCCCCGCAGCCCCTGGCCACTGCCACCGCCACCGCCTGGTCTTTCTCCTCTTACACCTTCTGCTACCATACCCGCTATTTCTCTTTCTCTCCATCTCTCTCTTTCTCTTCCTGTTCCTGTGCCTCCACCTTCCGAGATCACCACAAGAGAATGTAGTCGTGGGTGTAGGACGACATGTGGTGGCGAAGAGAGTGCGGAGAGGAACGTGGGGAACAAACGCTGTTAGGCGAAATTGAAAGGATCGCGACCTAAGGGATATCCGATTTGATCCGCAGATATCAGAAAGAGAGAGACTACGTCCCGATCAATACAGTTTTTTAAAACTACGTAGTAGGTGTATACGATATTCTAGATTTTCATTGAGGAACGTGGCAGATATGTTTTCCACTGCAGACCGACGGTTTGTCAACGCTGAAGATTCTATATCGTCAAAGATACGTTGCTCATGTCGCGTGAAAAAACGTAACTGCTGTTATGTAAAGAAAGCTGCATTTACCACTTTTAATAATTATCATTAAATATTACGCTTATAAATTGCTACTATTTCTAATTCCGTTTTATTTCATTATGATTTGTACAGACGTGACCCACAAAAGCTGTAAGCAATAATTATACATCTTTTCTCAGGTATATTTGCATTCTTTTTCTTAAACGTTCGATAACATTCGGCGAATAAAAAGCGCGCCTTCGAAAAGTTCGAAAAATGGGACCTCAGATATAATGTAAAATCGTGTCTATCATTTCTTTCGGTGTATCCATGAGATGCACCGTCCCATTCCCCTTTGATTTTGTTCTGCCCTTTCTGATTTCGCCCGGGTACACCTTCGCCATTTTCCCGACGCGACGCCCGGAGAGAATTCGATTCCGTACTCCCAACACGCTCCGATTTTTACGAAGTCTTTTTACCGATTTTACCATTCCCTCTGTCTTTATTCTCCTTGCCCTCTTCCCACTTACCAGCCTCCTTCTGCAATCCGTCGGATCCAGGACGTTATCCTTCGGCGGGAATACGTAACGAGAGGACGCGCGAAAAGACAAACTTCGAATCAGGGTGCCTGAAGGGACGGAAGTCTTCGGGCCGACGAAGGGCAAAAGGGCGGAAAAATATTCCTGAATCTTCCGCCGAATCTACCAGTATCCACCGGTTTCAAATGATTTCCTCTCTGTCCATCTTTTATCATCGAAAGGCGTGATTTCTTGAAAGAAATTCGAAGAAATGCAAATTCTTACAACATAACTGTCATAAAAGAAGGTAAAAGAGTTCGCGCACTTTTGCCTCTTGAATTTTAGACAAGAAATAGAAATGTTGCGTTAACTATGATTTTATGTAAAATTTGTTATTAATATTAGCTGTAAAATTTTATACTATTACTGCATACTAATTCTTCGAAAATATTTAGAAAGCATAGATAAAGTGATATATGCTTTTATATATCAAAATTATGATGACTCAGATGCGACTTATGGTTACATGGTATAACATTTTTTTTAAATTTTATAGTATATTTTATAGTATAGTACATAATACTATCTACGATATTTAATATCATATAAATTCTATTAATTAAGCGGTAAAAAATCACTGTGTTTTAAATAATCATAATTAATTATAGCAAAATAGGAATAGAATTACATATAATATAGATATAGCATGTGGCATAGATATATAGTAACAGATATAGCATATAAAATTGTAATCTCCTAATATAATTTTAAACGAAATACATATTCTATCGACATATCTCGCGAAAAATTCTGGCAGGCTTTAGCCTACAGAAGCGTACAAACAGGGATAACTCAGGGCCGAGGAAAAAGGGGCAGAAATTCTGTATTAGCAGCCGCCTTTGATGAAATTCGTCCTTCGATTTCTTCCACCTCATCGCTCTCCCCGCCTCGCGTGCACGCTCGTATGCGTGCGCGGCCTCTTATTCTTCTTTCTTCTTGAAGCAATATGACGCGTCGGAGGAACGTCTTGGCGCCGCGTGCACATGACACGCTCGAATACGCGCGATTTCCTTTCCTTCGGGGGTCAATTTCCCTCGTGAGCTACGTCAAGAGTCGCGCGAGCCCACGGTCCTGGAATTCCGCTCGAGTCTGATGTAAAAAGCGGCGAGAGAACTAATCCTTGACAATAAAGAACGATCTGTGACTTCGTGATTGCCTCTCGCGCGAGGGTGAAGTTCGTACGGAAGGCATTTTTTATTGTAGCCAATTTTCATCGTCGATTTTAGGGAAAAAATAAATATTTTTGCTGTAAATTCAAATGAGAAATATATTTTTAGCAGCAGTTATTATAGCAATATTTTAATATTAATGTAATATAGAATGTAATCTCTTCAATGATTTTTATTACATTTAATTGTGCAAGTAATATTTATATGTAATATAATAAAAAAACGATTGTCTTCTAGATCATAATTATCTCAAAGAGCAAAGTATATAAATATAGATAGTATATCAGAATTTTTAAAACATCTTTATTTCAAATTAGTGAAATTTGACATTTGATTCTTTTAATGTAAAAGCCGTCCATATAATAGTGCGATTTGAAATAATACCTTCTCACGAAATAAGGACATTGTTCTCTTTTTCATTCTATTTGAGTTTTGTTTGTTTATTAATAATTTGCAATAAAATATACTCATATTAATATAATTCTCGTTAACAATTATAATAAATTAAAATTGACCTGCAATCATGCTTTATAATACTCTCGAAATTATTAGATTCACTATCCACTATCAGAATCTAATTTATTAGATTCACGATAGATAATAAGCTATTGAAGCCATCAATGTGTTGATGCAATATTAATTGATTTTTGAACTGAATAAATATCAATTAATCAAAAAATAATTGGTTCTAAAGCCAAGATATAAACGACCGACGGGAATTTGTGAAAGTGGGACTTGAGGAAATAAAGGGCGCCGATCGTTTGTCCCGAGTGTCACGAGTCGAACCATTATCCTTTCAGATTGGTTATTTTCGGTAAATACCATTTTGAAAAGCCAATAATGCTGTTCCCCATTGTACTGGCTTCCTCTGGTGACGTGTTTTTCCTTCTCGCTCCCGCTCGCACGCGGTTTTCGCGATCGCCACGTTCGCTCGTCCTTCTCTCTACGGGGTATCCCGACAACACAAACCGACAAAAGTAATCCCGAAAACGGCACAGGTGATGCAGCTTTCAGTGGGAAAAAAGTGGGTCCGGAACTTACTGCGGAAAATGCGTCGCGAGGGGAACCCCCAATTCAGATAACGGGTTAACCCCTGCCTCTTTCGAGGGACTGCGAGGAAAAGAGAGATAGAAAGAGAGAGGGGGGAGAGTGGAAGAGGAGAAGATATCCGGATGTATACCTGTAGTTTATCGCTCGTATCGGGAAATCTGAAGAGGAAGATAGAGAGAAGGGCAGGTAGAATGTGCGAAGGCCAATTTTCGAGTGGTGCCGCCGAGGGTCCTACACGCACATGAGTTAGAAAAAAGGGTGTCGCTCCTGCTGTCGAGCGAATCAGGAAGTCACGCTCTACGAATACCTGCGATATCTCGCGTAAACTATCACTTTCAAGATTAAAGGTATTAGAAGAAACGGAGTAGAAAAAGATTTCGCGTATCCAAACAAAAATATGAACTACAAAAAAGTATGAAGGAAATTAACGACAAATCAAGCTATTATAGATGGAAATGTATTACATTAAGCGCATTTTCTACATTCTACATATTGCTAAATTCTTCAACCTCTAAATTAAGTGACGCAAGACGCGACGTATCAGTTAGCTCAGGGAGCCAGCCAATTTTACTACTTTTTCGAAGAGCGGCGTATTCGATCGCTCATTTAAATGCTTAAACTTCATTTACCGAGGCTTCAACGTCAAGTTACAAGTCGACGTATCGCGGAAAGTTCCATAATAACGGCGGCGTAATAAACTTCGGCGCGTATAATGATGACAGCGAGTATGCATGAACTTAGCGCATACTCTTGCGTGTACTTAGTGGATTAACATACGCGGCGTGTGTTTTTTCATCGCGAATATGAAAATTATAACGTGTATATTTCAAAGAAAGAATGAACCGTAGTTTCCAGTGATTCACAAAAAGTGACGCCACTCGTGATAGAAATCATGGTTCTCTGTTTGTTAATAAGACTAAACATGCAACAGCTTATTTACTTGCTAAGAATTATATATCGTTAAGAACAAAACACAAATCCCCTTACAAAGCTATTTGAAAAACCCTATAATCGCTTTGATTGCCTATCTGAAAGTTTATCTCATAAAATTAAATAAAATGGATAAATGCGAGCGACATTAACATAATTCCACATTACAGTCGTAAAACATCGAGTTTTCGAGTTACAAAGAAAGGTTCATTGAAAGGTTCTCCGAGGAAGAAGCGAAAAGAGGAAAGAAAGAGCCGCGTAAAATCCGAACCAACGATGCTGTAAAGAGCGAGCGAAAGGAAGAAAATGAATGAGAGAGAGAGATGGAGAGAGAGTGAGAGAGTGGTGGGCAGGGTAGGAAGGGGAGTGCAAGTGGAGGTGCAAGCGTTGAAAGAACGAAAAAGACGAGCCAAGGTGAACCTCCCTTGAGGCGTCGGCCTTGAACTACATTTTTAATTGCGACTTCCTCGCGTAGCTCTCCTCGCCCCCATCAGCATACCAGCAAGCTCCTCCGGATGATAAGAACAAAAGAGAAACAGTTTTCTGTCGACGCCGCCGCAGACGCCTACTTCGTCACCCCCTCGAATCACCTACACAGTCACCCCCTCTGCCACGGCGTCCGCCTACCGAGCTCCCTCCCCCACGTTAAGACTCCCCGCGTATTCCTTCCCTTGCACGGGGGCCAACTTTTGCCCCCTACCTCGTCGAGCTGTCCCCCGCCTCCCACCCGCTCTTCTCGTACTACTGCGGCCCGTCTGCACGGCCCACCCCTTTTCTCCGTGCAACAAGTAGCGCGTTCATTTAAGACGTGTCGGCGTTCTTTTGTTCGTTTTAAAAAGCCAAAGCACCAGCAAAGTTCCGCTTTAAGGAGGCAAGACCGTTATCCCCACTGCGAGCAAAGTTCAGGGGTGGTTGGCGGGCGGAAAATGCGGTAGCGTCTGTTCCGTTAGCTTTATGCCAACAGATACAGCTTACAGCTTACGTTCTCTGGTTTTTTTTATCCTCCTTACTAGCTCGTTATCCTTCGATCGATTCTCAACGGTTGTGTAATTTATATTGTCCGACCTAACGAAATTACACAAAAATTACTTACGATCTTGTATTTCCGTTCGTCGTATAATTTACTAAGGTTATTATACGGTAAAAATTTACTTTACGAATATGAAAACGATTTCGATGACGCGTATAAGCTATCGAAGAAATGTTTAACTGATCATAACATTCGTATTAGAAAAAAATGACTGTGAGAAAGATAAAGGGGATTAAAAGTGGGGCAGGTTGTATTCTCAGGAAAGGGTATCTTGGCATATGGCTGCTGTCGGTATCTACCTAGTTAGCGTTAGCTTATGCATCCGTGTTCTGGTATACTTGGCGCGGAACGCCATACGATCAGAGACGGTCGTCCCAGCATCCCATTGAGATCCATTCAATGGACCATCGCGCTTCGTTAACCAGTCTGTCGCATTTTTTACCTATCACCTATATAACCTTCCCGCGGAAGGTACAACCCTTTTTCTCGCAATTTGAATACATTGTACCCTCGGCCGACATACATATGTATATCCGACCGATACTCCTCCCCCCCCCCGTTGACTCTCTCTCTCTCTCATGTCGAAGCGTTCCTTCCTGGTTTCTCTCTATCTCCCTTCTCTCTCTCCCCCCCTTCTCTCTTTCACCGCGACTCGCTTTCGCACACATATCGCAGTTTCTACCTGGCTAACCCTACGGGGGGTTTTGTTGTAGCTTGACCGAGTTTTTCCTCCTTTCTTCCATTCTTTTTTCCCGTCCCACCCCACTCTACCGCGCGCCGCCCCTCACAATGCGTCTGATTTTGATTTATATGACGCGACCGACAGCTCAAATCACCGAATCACAGACGAGAGAGAAGGAAGGAGAGAGGGTATCGCGGGATGCGTGGAAATTATAAATTCATGCTTCCCGTGTGTGTATAATGTATACGTGCATATGGGAATCTGAAGACCGCGCGGTTCGTCTCCATGTTTCGGGGACCCCCTGCGCAATCCCATCCCATTCCCTGTTTCCGTCGCCTTTTATGTCACCCTTTTTGGTCCGGCGAATATGAAAACGATTTTGATGACGCGCATCGCGCGGAAACGCCCGAGGTATTGTTCGTAGGAGCGTCCTTCGTCGATTGAAGCCACATAAATATTTCGACGGACGGATGAGCGGTTGGAGGAGTTCCAAGCATTGCCGCTGCAACTGTTTGACTGAAAAAAAGAGAGATCCAGTGGATGCTGATTTATGCCCAATTACTGTTTTTTTTTTCCCAAAATGCGTGTTTTATTTCTAATCGTGTCGGTCGCTATTTCACGCTGCGTATTTTTACTTTCATTACCCCTACTGTATCGCCCAATTCTGTATTAATGAGAAAATCGCAGCACGTTTCTTCATCTACGGCGTGAATTACGTTGATGGCGCGTGCTCCTCCATCACATTTCATTCCGCGCCCGCGAACATCCGCACTTCCACCGCAGACGTCACTCGAGAACCGGGGAGTACTCCCTGATCCGCGCGTTATCGGGACACGCGACACGCGGAATCGCGATTCGGAATTAACCACGTACATAATTCCGCGTGTCGCGTCGATCCGACCTAACCCGGCCTGATTTGGCCTCGTAAGCATCACGGGGAGTATAATTCCATCCGTGTCTCCCCTTGATGTCGTCAGTCCCTGCCTCCGCCTAAAGACGCGGCTGTGCCATCAATAACTGATATTCGTCTTCCGCTTAAAGACCCCGAGGTCCCGGAACCCTCGTGACACACATAAGCATATACGTTCACGTACGCATACGCATACACGCGCGCATCGCACCTCTACGAGCAGACAGACATTACCAGCGTCGCTAATGGGAGCGGAAAGTTCCCCGAGCCACGAATCCGCCCGATAAAGGGTTAGCGGCAACGAAAGAAACTGTCGATCTCTCTGTCGAGAAGAAACAGTGAAAAAGACGGCGCGGTGGGACCGTAGTAGAAATTCGAGACACACCCTTTCGGAGACTTTTCACGCAACCCTTTGCCTCGCAACCCTCCCGCGGAGGATGCGCGTGGAAACCGTATGCGATCTTCGGGTTCCCTCGTGTGTCTCCCTCGTTGGCCCGAAAATTTCGTACGTGACGCTACATCCGGCGGATGTTCCTTGAGAATTGCTCTCCTATAGATCACGCTTCAAAGGGTTACGGGACGAATGGATTACGAGGTATCGAAAAATATTCCCATGTAAATGAGTGACGGGAGTTGACATCAATTTAAATGGGAATTTTCTAGTTTCTTTATAATCAAAAGCCTGAAGTAACAATGAGGCGCGTGAGAAAAAAAAATGCAAGACATTTTTACATTTATTTGCTTTGTAATGCAAAATAAAAATCCTGTTATCTCAAAGTCACACATTAATTTTTAACATACATCTTAGATAATATTTATAAGTAATATTTCAAGTATTAAATTGCCTGATTACTATTTGTGAAATAGCATAGTTACAGATTGTGATATTTCGAAACTCTTCAAGTGTTTGCATCCAGTGATCTTCGCACGAATTAAATATGTCTAATCATTTAGTTTTATTTGCAACAGCAAGTTTAACATTCAAATTCGGAAGCCGCTGGGAATAATGAATGCCAGTAGGTTTCGTTACGAAGAACAAGCAGCTAGCTAGAATAACATCTCTCGTCATCGCACAGAATCCGTGGCACAAAGTAGTTAGGAAAATATCTTACTTAAGAGAAAGTTCGTCGACCGACAAGGGAGGGAAAGGGTGGATGCGGGACGCGGTAACGGGGCGAGGATCGTTGCAAGCGACCCTGGCCCAGAAACAAAAGCGAGAAGAAGCTTGTGAATAATTCAACTACGCGGGAAATGAGGAAAGAGTTCGTTGAGAAGTTTCCGCGAAGAATTTTACGCCCCGCGCCTCTTTGATCGCCATGTCCTTGAAAGTTAGGGAGAAAGTTACGATTAATTCTTTGCCGCTTCGTTTGAGCCAATTAATCCTGCAAACAAAGCGTCCGTTTATTTATACAGTTTATTATACATATCTCCGAATCCTCGATTAAAACGCACGCGATGAAATTTCTTAGGGAACGCTGGGATTTCTCCATAGCATAATTTCAACTGACTGCCATATTTCTCTACAGCATTTTCATTTTCAGCAATCAACATCTTACTGATTAAGTCTCGCGTTAAATACTCATCAGGATTAACAATAAAATCGTCAGTATAAACAATAAATTGAAAGGATTGCGGCATCATAAAATTCGCGCTCAAGGAAAAGTTTCTGGGGTGTCCGCTGAAAGAGAAAGATGTATGTGCTGAGGGGGTCTAAAAGACGGGCAGGTGGAACGGGTGCAACTCTATGGGGGAGGCAGGGTACCGTACGGTAAAAGCGTACAAAGGGCCATGGGGACAAATTACGGATTCAAACGGCCGGCCTTTGTCTCCTGGTGTTTATTTCTTTGTTTTTGCACGGGCTGCATTGTTTTAGGGTAGACGGCGCGAGAGAGAAGAGAACGGTAAAGCCCGGGCATCGGGCTTTGTGAAACCTCCAGCGGCTTTGTTATGTGCCTTACCGGCTCCTCGTCGTACATTCGCGACTTTCTCCCTCGCTCGCTGACCCGCTCTACGTTCCGTTCTTTTTGTTCGAGTATGAGCTGTACCGACCAGCAGAAATTGCGGCATGATTGGACCCCGGGTGATCAAACGACTATTTGCCGTCGCTAGTCATCAACCGTTCTTTATAGATTGCAAATCCCGCGCTCGCATGTTGCCAAGCAATAATATATCGCTCGCGGAATAGTAATAAAATATTTTAATATCCATCATTATTGTAATTTTAATCCTAAAACTAATCGAGACTGATTGTAAGTTTAACGGATTCTGAATATTTCTAGGATAAAAACTACCTATTGGATATTTCAGATATGTACTAGAAGATATACTTAACTACAATTGCCTGCTACAATTGTTATACTTCTTTTAGTTCTTAACACTAATCCGATTTCTGTTTCGATGCTGTTCATCCGTCACTGAGCGTCTGACCTAGCAATACGGAAGCGTTCTTCTACTTCCTTCCTGCAATATTCACGTCGTAAAATTTCGCAGAACCAATGGTTCAAGATATCGCGAAAGAGAGTTACCGCGACTCACAGGATGCAGACGGGTTAATCTTAATACCGACGCGAATCGACTAGGTCGGACGGTTATTTCGAGCCGATTAATTAACGAGACTATTTGTCAGGCCGACGACTCGAAGAATATAAATCTTTCAAGAGCGTCGGTGGGAGGGAGGGGGGGGGGGAGAGCGATAAAACGGCTTTTGGGAACGAAAGCCGTGAGAAGAAGCCGGGGGAGATGGAGGGCAGATGGAAGGCGAGTGGAGACGGAGCTTGCAATTTAAACGTGCAAACGCGCGCCTTCGCGGTAAACTGACAACGAACGTGACGTCGTTCAAAGATTCACGAGGCTCGCTCTCCGGCAGCCTCGGAACCTCGCTTTTCTTGCGCGGTTGCCGCTGGGACGAACGATAACGAATAACTCAACGACGTAAAATTCTGGCGACGACGAGAGATGCCGAAAAGTCGCTTCGAAACGGAGGCGAGGACGAAGACCCCGCGTCGAAGATGAGAATGTTAATCTGGATCGAATCTGTCGGAACGCGAAATGGCGAGATAATCTTGCAAATAAAGAAAAATTAATGCCGTACGAGATGAAGTGAAATAATTATATGAGATCGCTTGAGACTAAATGGAATAGCATTATTAATTTTCCCATGATAAAAAAATATTCATATTTATTAAAACATGATATACGAATATACGCCATTTAATTTTATCACATATATCATTTTCGTTTATATAATATAATGTGTAATTTTATATTTTGATATAAAACTTTAGATTTGTTTCTTTATGGATACGTAAAATATATTATAGTAACTCTATTTTTTATATTGAGTATTTCCACAAATTCTCTTCGACTGTTTAAAATAAGGAAGAGATGTCTTATAACACTGTTCCATCCAACGGCTCAAATAATCGTTGTTTTTAATTTCTATTTCGATCTTCGCAAAAATTTTCGCGATAAATGCACAAATTTGTTATTGCTTTCCGATATTTTCGTTTGATAATGTGACGTTGATGTGACAATGGCGATGCGGTTAAAGGATTTGTTAAATATTAATAGTCGCTATATCTTACGTGCGTACAGATGCCTCTAATTGGGCCGAATTCGCAAATTGTATTATACATAGCCGAAGCGAGCCGATTTATATCGAATTTTCGGGCTTCAAAATCCTCGTTTTGTCTCATCCAATTTCCAGATGTTTTAATTAATACAGACACAAAAATAGAATAATACCGGCGCAAACGACAGTGCAATTATTATTCGACGACCATTTCATGATAATCGCGTTTTCAAATACGATTGAATAATGAAGAATTGCATTAATTATTTAGTGTAGATCCTTCAGGCTTCGACGAAGGAATTGTGGTTTCGATAGATTAACCGGATGACCTGCTTCGGTTCAACTATTAGTTTTCAAGATTCAAAGATTTTCTACCGAAAAATTAGTCAAAAGGACTTAAAACTTATTTTTAACATCAGTAATCATTAAGACATTATTTTAATCATTCGACATATCAGTATGAATATTCATGATGAAAATTTTAATAATAAATAACTGCTTAGTATATTCTTAAAAATTATAAAAATTGTTATTATATATTATTGTTATCATCATATATACTAAATCAGTATTTATATAGAAAATGAATTATGCGATGATATTTTTACGCGAATATTTCACAACGAAGGAAGATTATATACATATATAATTTATCGTTATGCTGTGAGCAAGTACGAAAAAGTTCCGATAGCACGAGCGGAATTACGTTACACGCTGGTCAGGCTCGACCTTTTTCGGAGGTTGACGACGAGGACGAAGGAGCAGAGCGAGGACGCGAGCGGGAGGGGTGCGGTGCGGAAGGGGAGAAGACGACGGTGACGGAGTGCGGAGGGGTGGTGTGCGACGGTCGGCGAGGACCACGAGATCAATATGTATGTTGGGGGATGTGGACCACGTGGGTCGGGGGTGGCCAGCAGCCCCCGGCTGCTGATTGGCCAGCGGCCACCCTAACGCCACGCCCACTCCCACACACGCTGTCTTAAGCTCCCCTCGTGCCACACAGCCACCCTGTACATCCACCGTGGCACCACCGCAGCCGGCGGAACCGAGGGGGTACGGGGGTGTGGGCCGCACAACGCCGGGCAAAGAGACTCTACCTACTACCCTCTAACACTGTTACCGAATTCGGTGGAATAGTCGAGAATTGAAAACTGCCTTAACCCGCGCCGCGCGCCGCGGTCTCGCTAAGTTTCGTCGGTGTACTACGAAACTACCATCTCGCGCTGTTCCCTATAATCCGATTAAATACGTTACGCCCGGTACGACCCTCGCGGAGGAAATTGCCGGAGCACGGCGGAGCTCGGCGCGGACCCGGAAGGGCGGAACTGGGTTTACCGGACGGCACACACGTCCCGGGTGTAATCGTCCAGAAGCGATTTCGGAGAAGCCGCGCGATAAATTTACCATGCGCGCTTCTTCCAAACTGAAGTTATTTCGTCAATAAAGCAACCGTAGTAGGGTTCAACCTGGGACACCTGAACCTTTGGCCTTATCCGAGGAATTCTATATGCTAAACATGAGCGACATGATAATATCATTGAAACTTCCATAATTATGTACGCGTTAAGACATTTCTTGATGCAACTAGAATTTAGGATTAGAATTAAAGTAGAATTAAAAAGTCTGCTGTTAAAGGCATATAGTCGAAATTACCAAAATCTCAAGTTTATTTTATTGTGATTCTGCGTATCTAATTTTTTCTAGATATTACGTGGCAAAGCAAATGATAGAAAATAAAATTTCACAGCTTCTTCTCTTGTTTCTGTTGAATATTGGCACAATATAACGCTACTTGCTTATTCGATTTTACTGATTAAAATACTGTGTCAGGTGTCTAATCATAAATGTCAACAGTATATCTATTACATATTAATACAGCTACTTTTATTTGAAAGTAATCGACAATTTTGAAAATTTCTTAAACATTATCATAATGGGTATTAGAGAATCACAGAAGTGACATTGTCATAATAAATGCACCGCGTTTCACATCCGCGAAAACGGGATTGAATAGAGAAGTATTCAGTTAATCGACAAGGCAGCTCCGAGTGAGAAATTAATCAGCGGTGTTTTCATTCGTCGCCGACATTGTCGCCGACGACGCAACTGCAATTGCCAGCTTGTTATTGGAAAGTTAGCGAGATACCGAGCGATGCAATGGATTTAATTAGCCATATAGATCCGAGTGCGGATGTGGGGCGATGAAGACGAGTAATGACGTTATCCGACCCTCGTGACGATCGTCGATAAACGAGGACTTCACCTCCGTCTAATCCTCATTTGCTCGCCGGTTGTCTGCTGGAACGAAAGGAAGAAACCGGAAATTGTACGCTAGATGGGCAGGAAAACAACGCGGTCGTTCGCTCGATAAGCGTCGACATAGGAGAGGGAATAAAGAGCTCGGTATATAAAACAGACATTTGATTACACATGAAAATTCGTCGTCGAAAGTGGAGGGATTTTTTTAGGAGATTGAACCGAGGAAGATGCAACTAAAAGTTTCGTGAGTATAATATTAAGTAAAGTAAATTCAATATTATTAATGAAAATATCAAGACTGGCCTCTTCGAGATATCATGCATTAAAAAAAATTAAGAATAATCTAACAATAATATATATATATCTTTAATAAACCTTCTTGTTAACTATTCACTGGCGAAGAAAAGTTTTATTGCTTAATCTAACAATAAGCCACGCTTATAACGAAGCGCCAATATTGCACGACCATGATGACGTCAATATTGGCGTTTTCCAGTTATTTCTGTGGGCATTGCTAAAATAACGATTGTTCACAATATGGCACAATTTATTCATCGCAGTTATCAAATTAGTGTGCTTATTTAAATTTCACTCCTCGCGGTTTAGATCAACATTATTTCCAACCCAGTCTCCTCGCGTCTTCGAAGAAAATTATATTTTCCAGCGTTCACCTATTTTCTCGCATTCCGAACGGAACGATTATAAAGCGTCGTTTACGCAAATCCGCGAAGCGGATCTATGTTTCTCCCATTCGAGATCCCAGCGCCGTCAATACTTCCTCGCTCGACGGCATTCGGAATCTAATTGCGCCGGGCGCATTCCATATTTAAGCAGCAAATCAAAGAATACGATCGCGATGGGATCGTCGATCGGGTTTAATGCAGGCACTGCGCGCGACGTCGCATTCCCCGTTATGAATGCAATATCGCCGTCGACACCGTCTCCTCGCAAAGGCATTCTTCGTTTAACGACAATTAGCTCGCGCACGTCTCCCATGGGATTAACCGGGTACCTCATACCCCTGCGTTCATCCGCGCGCGCTATATACGCCGCGTCACCGGTAGCTAATATCGCCGGGAACGCATTCGTTCTCGAGAACGGTCGTCACAATTGCGGTCGCCCGATAAGTTCGCTAATTAGTCGATGAGGTGCCACTTAAACGCACGGAATTAATTATGCCCCGCGTGCAGCGCCGACGCGCTTGGATGCACCGAATAAATCGTTCATCCCTTGTCGGGACAGCCTCACCTTGCAATCGCACTCTGCAGGTCTTACGCATCGCTTAATAATCCGCTGCTTGTGACACCTTTGTGATCAAGATTGATTCAGAATTATGGCTTAAAAACGAATTAAATAATTTTAATCAATGACACGTTTCTTAAGATTTCACGAATTCGTTGCGTATATAAGCGTCAATACTTTTAACACGTTTAATATGTGCGATCATATGTTTTTTAATATATCACGAAGCGTGCCATGTGATAAGACTTTATGACTTCGCAACAAATACACGCCAAACGCGATAAGTCACGGTTTACCCCGCTCAACGGGCACGGTGTAATTTGAATTTTCGCCGCGGGCAAGACGGGCTTAAGACAAACGAAACGGGGCCGCCGTCTTATCAAAGCGAAAGCGGCTGGCTGATACTGACGAGGCAATTTGTGCGCGTAGCGTAGCGGCTCGTGCAAACATATATGCTCGCGCGATGGTGCACAGCCGTCTGCCTTGCACGCTCCCAGGATTCGTTAAGGAGTAGATGGAAACAGACCCCCATAGGTACACTTCGGCTTAAGCTGCATAATGGAAAACGACACTCCGGCGACTCCCGTAAGTCTTGAGGATTTGCGCACGGATGACGTAGAGCGACGTAGAAGGGCGACAGTTGGAATTAATTGTTACATATAAGCCATTGCAAGCAAAAATTGAATTTTTTAAGACTAATCATTTTGACATACAGACGTCAGTATTATTACTAATAATTATTACAAAGTTTATTTTTTTTTAATTGTTGAGTAATTCCTCTTATATTTATTTTATAACGGCTATGTATATTTTCTATATGATGAATATATTTCGTAATCAGTGTAATGTAATAACAATAATTATGACAATTATCATTGCTCTACGTAACTTTGTTATATATTTATTTTGCTTTAAATTTCAAGAATAGAAGCGACCTGTCCGCAACGAAACTGGGACCTTCTGCAGCGGGTGGTAGGATGAAACTTTATGATAACGCAGTTTTCCTGCGGAAGAAGAGTTTAACGGGACTGACTTTACAGGGTAGACTAGATTGTGAAAGTTAAAATACTACTAGCCTATACTTGTTCTTACCGAAATGGCGGAAAAAGTTCACGTAACTCTTCGCAACTGTTTGAATGGGAAACTCTCTCATTCATAATTGCAAGAAAGTGCAAATAAAAAGATATTATGCTGGCAATAAAATACCTATTGAAAACAATAAATGGTTTCGTTAAAAATTATTAAACGGTCCATATAGGAAAATATTTTTCAAGTAATAAGAAAATGCATTTAACAACAAAATACGTATTTTTAGTCTAATTAACTCGAAAGTTTTTATAATATTATAGAAATCTTAAGTTGATAAATACCAGTTTAATTCAACGCAGCTTCAAAAATATAATATTTTTATTATAACATTTTAAAAATATTTTCTTATCTCTGTAGAGGAGACATTATTACCTCCTAAATATAAATCTTCAATTAATACCTTACATGTGATACGTTATACGGAATTTAACATTGAGCCAGTGAACTCTCGTAAGTACGGAGCGCGCCGCAATTAAGTCGTCATTGGCGGCGGAATCCTTGGCCTTACCGAAGGCAAAGAAAACGCGGAAGAAAAAAAGAGGAAGACGTATGCAAAGCAGGGTTACGTAGTCTCAGTTGCGGCGCTTAACTGCGCCAAACTCTCTTCTCGCAATGCTGCGGGGATGGCGAACTACTACTACTACTATGCTTTTACCACTCCTACCCTGCGTACTCACGTGCACGCCTCACGACGCTTTCATTCATAATTAGAGAAAAAACAGAGGAGTAGCGAGAAAGAGCGCGCCGTCTTGGAAGGAAGCGAGGAAAGAAGAGGGAACGAGATGCGCGAGAGAGCGAGATGAAAGGAGCACGAGCGAGAGAAGCGTGGTAGTTGGTACGGCTCGCGTAGTGGAAAGAAAGAGTCAATGAAGAAAGTGGCGTAGTAAGGCGGGGGTTGGGGTTGGGAGGAGGCAGGGGCCGGTTGCTCAATGAATAAGAGAGTAAGAGCGCGAGGATGCCGGCGGATAAGGATGGAGATAGTAAACGGTGGCAGGGGTGGCAGGCGAAGTAGAGGGTGAGCTGAGACGCGGCGAATCTTAAAGACTTTCGCCGTTCTGTTAATTTTCTTCTCAAAGTGGGTTAAATTATTTTACGACTTCCAACGCCAGTTTCTCGCCACGGGCGGCTCTCTCTCTTTCTCTCTCATTCTTCCTGTCTTTCCCTCTCTCATTCTTTCGTCGGTGCAACGCGCGGCGGCGTCACGTGCACTTAGCGAGGCTTATTTTCTCGTTGGATCTATCGTTTTCTCTCACCGCGAATTCATGTTCCTACTTTCTTTCGTCGTTCCCGCGAATGCACGCGAATTCCGCGACGTGTGGAAACTTTTTCATTGAACTTGCGTCTGCTGCTCCAACTTGTTGGTCACCTAATACTTTATTTTAAGATTAGAGTGAAACGCTATTCAAACTATCGATAATTAACCCTCAAAATAATTTTTCGATAGCGCACTATTAACAAGATTCAGAACAATTTTAGAAATATTATTCCAAATATCGCAAATAGTTCAACTTATTTCTATTTGTTGCTGTTGCATGTTTATATTAAACTTTTCCCAAATAAAATTTAATCTTACATCATATATTAGCGAAACTTACATCATATATTAGCAATATTACACAAAATATATGTAAAAGTATTGTAACAAACATAATATTTCTCAAAATTATTTTATTAATGGGATGCTATTCTTATGTAAATATTATATAATTACAAAATGAAAATACAATATTAATAATAATTCCAAATACTTTTTTTACAAGCAATTTATCATATTCGGAATTCATTTAACATTGCATCATAAAATGTTGCATCAATAAGTAAACTCCCCCGCAACAATTAACTAATAAAAAAGATTTCCCAGTCGGCTAACCGGGATCTTAAGCGGGAATCTTTAAACACGCAACTTTAAGCTGTAAACGCTTAACGAGCGAAATTAGGTGACGAGAGTTGATAGTGAAGCCGTAGAGATTTTCTCGGGAAAGTGCACGCCACTTCCGCCGACTTCCGTTTTAAATAAATTCACCGCCGGCCTGATATTTCCGAGAGAAAACTTAGCCGCCGCTGAGAACTTTATAAAGTTTCTCCATTTACTCGTGCAAAAAGGAACAAAGTGGCGCCGGCAAACAGAATCATGCTTCAAAACGTAGTCTTCGACCTTCAACACCTTTCCCGCGCGTAAACGATGCGATCATTTCCCGCCGGTATTCCGGACTCTTTATTTGTACCCGAATATACGAGCGAAACTATTATGGCCGAAGAGATCTTTTATCCAACGCATTTATCAACCTACCCTTTTGTCATTAAAATGGTTACAAATTGCTGTAAAAATAGTAATTATTGTAGCCACGATAACATTACAAAGAATTTACCTCGAACTCTTGGCTTCAGATTACATCTTGTCTGACCTTACCTTACTTTATCTACTTACGCTATTCGTTACATCTTCTATCAGTTATTATTCATCTGAATATTAACGACAAGACAAAAGCGATTTTGTCTAAATGATTATAAGTAGATTATAAAATACTTATCACATTTAAATCCCTTTATTACCACATTTTAATCTCTTTGTTTTAAATATTCATCAGCGGTTTAATTACGGATCTGATGATGTATATGAGAATATATACGGATTGGAGGTTGTCGCAAACGGCCATCGAAAGAACTTTTTTCCGAGCGAATTTTCTCCCTCGGCGAGAGTTGCTGGGGGTATGAGCAAATCAACGTGGACAGTGGCGAGAGAAAGCGAACGCGCGCGCACATACACACACACAAACACACACAAGCATGCATGCACGCATTCACGCACACGTACGAAGGGATCGGTCGAGGCCCCCGCGCCGGCCAATGGCGTTTCACCCCCGTACCAAGGGTGGGTCGCCATAGCAACCCCTCGCCATGCCACATATACGCGCGCGTAGAATCACGTATACATGTATACGTGCGCCACTCGCGTTGGGCGCTTTCGTGAGTGAGTCGAGGGATAGGGGGAGGACGACGAAGGAAGAGAGTACCATGGGGGAGGATGAGGACGGCCACGGGAGGAAGAGGGGGGAGGGGGATACCTCTTCCACCCTTGGACAAGCCCAATCGATCGAGGTGTGCTTCGGCCGGACGAAACTCACCCTCTGTCGGCCCGCCTCCCCCGATCCACCGTTACCATCTACCCAACTTCCACCTACATCCTCCTTTCCCCTCAACCGTCCTTCGAAGCGGCGGTGCCTGTTATTTGAATGAGGGGCTGCCGACGGTGGTCGGGGGTTGAATGTGACAGAGTGCCACCCCCGAGGGCCTCTCCCGCCGCCCGTGGAAAGTGCGGCGAGCGAGTCCCATCTTTCCCTCCGTTCTCTTCCTTCTATCTCCTGTCAGTCTTGTTCTCTTGTGCTCTTTCCCTCTCTCTCTCTCTCTCTCGTTCTCTCTTCCTCTCCGTTCCTTTTCATTCGCCCTCTTATTCTCTCCTTCGACTCTCCACCTCCCTCATCCCCCACACCTGACACTGCCACCTCCCGTTCGAGCATAGGACGGCTCGCGCGGAGGTTACGGGGGGCCCGGCGGGGGTGGCGTGGACAGAAATCAATATAAGACGGGCCTCCACGTACTCCATCCCTCTCCTATGTAGCCCTCGCTCTCGCCCTCTCTGCCCTCTCTCACCCTCTCATCCTCTCGTTCTCTAGCTCTAACCCCCCGGCTGTCCCCCCTTCCACCCTCTCTTACCTCTTCAACCCCAACATTCCTCATCCTCTCTACCGCACCATGTTCCCTCGAGGGTGGACTAGCACACATATACATGCACATATATATACACACACACACATACATGCATAAACATACGGCTGTACGTGTACGGCGAGCACCAACGCGCCGGCAAACCAAGCATTTCTGTACAGGGTGTGTTTCGCTATGCAACGGGTGACCCATCAGTGTTGCTGGTACTAGTAGCATGGGATAAAGTTGCTTACTAGGTAAAACTGATAATGATAAATTTATGGAAAATAGCAATACTCTTTAGAATTATTTTATATTCAATTTAGAAATTTAACACGCTAATGTCCTCATCACATCATTTATTAGGTATATTATGAAACTTTTGTCATAAATCCAACATTAACAGTTTTCACTCTCTGATTCTAAATCGATTTTTATTTGATCGAAATGTTTATTAATCTTAGTTAAATTACGTTATTTTTAAGAATATATTTTGCAAATATTTATTTTATATCTATCTCAATAAAGTTTTTATCTGTACAATAATATACACACATAACTCCACCGATATTTCTTATAAAATTGGTAACGTAATGATCGGATAAAAATCAGTACGGGATGGAGATGAATCGATGATGCTATCTGTCCCTTTCCGTTCTAGCAAAAGTAGAAAACCGATAAGAGTCCTGAGCGACACGAATTTCCGTGACAGTCTGGCCGAGCGACACTTTGCGGACACCCGTTTCGTCGCGGTATATAGGATCGATAGAAGGACAGCAAACGTGTGGGGAGAGTGGAGTTCGTATCCTGCGGATAAGGGAACGGCATCCATAAATTACGACGCAACTCTGCAGGGTAAAAGTCCTGTACGAGAGACCTCCTATATACGACTAAGGTCCCTTCCACCCGCCTCCCTCCCCCTCGTCCCTCACCCCCATCTTGGCTCTTATTTCCACCCTTGGCATCCGACACTCAGCCCACGGTCGTCCTTTGCCGGAGACGACCCTCCTCTCCGGCCTCCAGGCCCCAGGGAGGGCTAAGGGTAGGCGTGCTACGGAACTATAAATTTTATCGTTAAGTTGTTTAGACCCCGCGGTCCGCAAACTGTTCGAGCCGTTCTACGTTATCCCCCTTCGGGTCCCCTTAACCCCCAATCCCCATGCCCGCGCTCCTTCGTCTTCGTACCTTCTTGCGTCGGGGGTTGATTCCGAAGACTCACTTTCTACCAATTTCTCTGCTCTCAGCCCCCGATCCCGCGGGGTCCACCGATACTTCAGCTATGTATACGCTCGACGAGACGCGCGACTGAAACGACTGAGCGAAATCGTATCTTTCCTGGAAGCGCCATTCTATCGGCAGGAAGCTCCTCGACGATCGCGATGATCGAATTCCTTTTGCGCGCGAAGTCGGTCCCTTAAAAAGGAACCACTCTCGCTCTGTAGAGAAGTAGCGGTAGCCTCTCATCTGATCGAGCTCGATGCAAAATTTCTATATTATAACAAGGCATTAACAAAATAAAATATATTTCAGAATATTATATGCAAATTTGCCGGATTATTTGACGCCTTAATGACCCGTTTTGCAAAAGAGAGTACGACAATAAGATTAATATTAATATTTTACCATACTTTGATTTGATAAAAAAAAAATTTTTTTTATGATTTAAATTTCTGAAATTATTTTGGGATAAATGTTACTTATTTCGATATATGCGTGCCGAGCTTATTAAAAGATGCTTAAATATCATTACAGCTGTTATATTAGGCAGTGCTTTAAAGTACCGTATTATATTTGTTGTGAACAAAAATCCAAAATCTAAGATTTAGACATCGTGATTTCAAGGACCCTTTCAATTATATTCTCAAGTGCTGCACTTATCGGATTGCATAAAAATCGCGTATCGTCACTTTTTCTATAGACTAGGCAGACTTTCTCAGAAAGAGACGCTCCGTAAAACGCGCGAGATCCCCGGATGAGTGGAAATATTCCATGTGCTATGCGAGAACAGAAAGAAACAAAGAAGCCCGCGTCGTCGTCGGGGGGTTATCACGTAGACGTATAAGGGAACGAGAGCGGACATGGGGGTGTTGGTGGTGGGATGCCGAAGTCTGCCGAGCAGCCAGAGGGTGACGGGAGAGGGTGAGTTCGATTCCGCGAAAACTGTACGTTTTTCTCGCCGATAGAATGGCCGGGACGTCACCTGAATACATTATGTGTTTTCCACCCCTGGGGCTAGGATATTGAAATTTTTAATATCGAGGGCTGGCGACCGGGAAAGAAGTGGAGGATGAGGGGGCGGACGGATGGAGCCAAACGTCTATGGCTTCACGAGGCATCCTTCTGTAACCACCCTCCCACGGCGATCCCTTATTTTGCTGTCGATATAGCTGGCTACCGATATATTTTTATATACGAGCGCGAATATGTATATGTGTATGCCCACTTGAGCGTGCGAGTACGTCGCCACTTGCACGTTTTATTGCATTATCGTCGGTTGTCTCTTGTGGATGCTGCGAACGAAAGTCTGAAATGGCAGAAATAAGGAAATATTATTTTAACGAAAGTATCCTTGAACTTAACCCTGAATTGTAAATTAGAGTAGAACGAACATAATTTATTTTAAAAATATTCTTTTGACATTTTTATTTAATTTTAATTTTTGGTAAAAACGCAGTTAGTTAGAGAACATTACAAATAATTAAATAAATAAAATAAATTTGAAAAGCTCTTATACACGGAGAAAATTTTATATTAAAAATTACTATGTATGGCAGTAGCCGTGGACCATTGCTGGAATTATGAAATTTTTACTATGTTATTATGTTAATAATTATTAAACTCATTTGTGTAAACATAGTAAAAATTTTTATAATTCCAGCAATGATCCACGGCTACTGCCATACATAGTAATTTTTAATATAAAATTTTCTCCGTGTAAAAAAGTGATTTATGCAGTTTAAAATATTGTCCTTTCAAAGATTTTGACAATAATAAGCTTACTTATCTTCGGTGAGCAATCTTCTTTATTTTTGAAATATAAAGCAAATTGTATGCACAGTGAAAGTGTCCAGAAAATTGTATTAGCTTAAAGAAGTAGAAGTCTCGTCAATGGGACCGATCTAAGTTAGAAAAAGGCAACCTTTGCCAACCGCGACCAACGGTTCTCCACGTGCCGTTTTGAAAAGAATCTACGGCCGATCCAGTTTTGCCGAAAATGACGCAGGTGCCCGTCCGTCCACATACTCGACGCCGCTATCTGATCCCTACAAGATCGTTGAAAACGTTAGTACGTTTCACGATGACCTACATCTCGACCGTCTGTGTCGTCCTCCGATTGTCCTGCTTGTCTACCTGGACGCTCTGTACCCGGTGGACACTCCGATAATTTGGACTTCTCTGACCGGTGTGCGACACGACCCTCTGGGCCTTCCAAGCTTGGCTCGGACCAGACCGTCGAAATGGGTCGGGCGCGTGCTAGCAACCCTTTCGGATTGCGCGAAATTTCGGGGCGCGACCGGGATGCCCCGCGTCGGATCATCCCTTGACCCTGGGCGTGCGGCCCAGCCTCGGGCCCCTTCGGTGGTCAAAACAGGCGGAAACATGGCCTGACCCTCGTACATCATGAGTCGCCAGTGAATTTTACCTCCGCTGGGCGTTGACCAATTAAAAGGAAATTCGTTTCCTCGGCGATCGCGTTGATTTTCTGATATTTTTTTTATTTAATTTCACATTATTTAGAAGTTAATTGTAGCATAGCAGCATGGATAAATAATTTCATTTTTACACTGTTTGTATAAATAGTGAATATTGAGTGAGATACGGATCTTAATAAACGAGTATTTCTGACATTCTAAAATAATTATATATGTTGAGATGTTTTAAGTCATATAAAAAAAAGTTACATGATCCATTAATATAAAATTAATAAAAATTATATGCAGAATAATATTAATTTATTATTAAAACACTAATTTTATGACGATTTAAATATATTAGTGTAGAGTGTAAAATGTATATGATACGAAAATTAATTCTAAAGCATTACTTCGAGATATTTATATGTGTGTTATATTTGTGGACATATATTGAGGATATTCGGTTATTTCAACAAATTTCTTGAGATGCTATATTTTACCATTTTCTTCATACTTACTCATTCATTTCATATTTCCGACGTAATGTGGTATTTTATCGGAAGCATGTATGAAATAAAATTTACATACCTTTGCAAATACAATGTTATATTTATACAAAACGGAACTTCTTCTTAGTCATTCTCCTTAGTCATGAATATTAGACTATTCCTTTTAACTATTCCTTACACGAAAGCATATTAACTTTTCGCAACCGCTACATTGAAACACGGTTGCTTGTAAACATAGCGCAAATCGTTACAGCATCACAAGATGAAGATGCTAAAATTAATATAACAGATCAAAGGAATATTTTGGGATTAAAAATTGATGATCATACTCAATGTTAATCATATTCAATGTTATCTAAATATTTGTTATCTCTTCAAATATAAAAATTTCTAAATTCTTTATAGAAAAAAAACATCAAGATTCTCATAACTTTTTGCACGCTGACATGTTTAATACTAAAAAGCAAAAGGCCGAATAAATTCATGCACTGCTTTCTTCCTCGCCATGCATCTACACGGTGGCGGATGATTTTATTCAGCAGTGGTGCCCCGGCCGACCGGGGTACGATGTTGACGACGACGTTGCCCGGGTTGTGGCGTTCGTGCTCTCGTTACAGCGCCTCCACTCTGCGAGATTCAATATTCTAACCAAAATCCCCGGGGCAACGGAAGGAGGGGGCCGGGGATAAGGGCGGTCTCTGTGAGGAACTGGCGAGGGGGTGAAGCGGTGGTGGTTCGCAGAGGGGGTGTACGGGGCAAAACTTTCTAGGCGTGCAGCCACGGGAACGCTCGCTCGACATGCAGCCGCGAACGAGAACGGGAGGCGCATCCGGGACTAAAGTTTCCCGAGTACGAGCGACGTCGCCGATGTCGCTCCGTCCTCGTTGACGGTAAACTCGCGCGGTCCACACACGAGAAGCTCCGAGGGTGGCGTGAGCGAGGGTGGCTTCACGAGCGAGTTACTTGACGGACTCGACGTCGCTGCGTCGTACAGCTACCGCCAGGAATCCGGGCCGAGGGAGAAGAGAAATTTTCACCCCCTTCCTCCCGCGCCCCCGAGGAATTCGGGATAACGGCGGACGCGACATTCGGACGTCACGAATCGGAGGCATGTCCTAGAGCCACCTCGACGACTCGATCAACCACTCTACATTCAAAAAGCAGCCATTTCCGCATTTTAATTCTGGTCTTAAATCTTAGTGGCTCTCTGAAAATAATTGATATATATTTGAGAATCACGTTATATTTGTTTTATGGGGAGTTTCGCCGATAGAATGTCCCATTATCGAATGCCTGTTCTCTCGCGAAAAAGGAAGGACTTTGTCGAGTGAGCGTTTCAAGCTAAGAAAATTGGCAATTATTTCAATGTAAAGCTGTCGACGCGGAGTTCAATACCCGGCGGAACTTGGAGAGCTTTCAAAAAACTTATTGAAATCGTTGCCGACTCTTGCGAGTGCGTACACATGTTTCGCTCGTTTAATTTTGTTCACGCCGCCTTTAATGTACGCTATAAAATCTGAATTTGAGGACGAGCGAAATCCCCGCTACGACAATCACAAATACATCGGCAAAGTGCAAAATCTCATTTCGTACTAATGGAGCTTGCGCGTTAAATTAGTCGGGTTCACGCGATAAACACGCAAACACACTCGCGCGTGCATTCGACGATTTCTCAAACATACGCGCAAGCATATTTCTTGCGTCGCGAAAAACCCGGGGCCAAAGTACGACGAAAGAGCTCTTCCTTTCTGAGTTTCCTCTCCCTTTAACATATTTCTCTTACGCTATATGCGTAGCACGCATATCGATATACTTCTCGAATTCCCTCATCGAGCAACCAATCGAAGTCGTTGGTTCTATCGGTGAAAATAAGAGTGCCACGCAATGCGATGGCTCCGAATATAAGGGATGTTTCCTACTTATATCCTTATACCGTCATTTTCGAAATTCGCAGCCTGTCAGGCTGTAAGCAAAATAATGCTATCGCTGAGCATATAATAGCGGATAACATTTCGCCAATTACGCCACTAATTCCGCGCCTATAAAAATCCATTCTGTATTATGGGATATTTCCATATTTCGATTAAAATTAAAGTAAAATTCTTTTTATTCTATATAATCCTTTTCAACTGAATCTTTGATGTCTGAATAGAATCATTCTTCTCAGTTTATTTTTTTAGTAAGTAAACTATTTTTTGTTATACGATATAGCTGCAGAAAGACTAATGACAGAGACATATAGGATTGCATTTCTTCTTCACCGACCATTCTTATATCAACATTCTTTAACATCTCTTCTTTCACTCCCTGACAATTATTTCGCTCAATTCGGTTCAAGTCCAGGTATCCAAACGAGCTCGACGATCGTATCGATATAAGCAACGAAGGCGGAATGATTTTGCAAGGGAGTGGTGTATACTTTACCACCGACTGTACATCTCGGAAGTACGTATAGATCCCTCCGTACAGAAGGAAAGGCCCCGGGCTATGGCTTCCCATCTTACTCCGGTCTTGTCCTCTCTTTTTCTCCCCGTTTCGCCCTCCGGCGACTACCCCTCTCCCCCCTTTCCCCCTCGTCGTCCACCCCTTCCGTCTGGTTGCGCGTGCATGCTACGAGATATGGATAACAAAATGCACCGGTGATGGTGCACGCTCGTCCGTTACAGGGCGCCGTAAACTTTTGATGTGAGGCACTCGACGACGGAGATCCCCCACGTGACCTCGTTTCTTTAACGCCCTCTGATGCGACGTAGGGCTCTTTGAGCATCCTGCAGGAGGGTTGGCGGCGAGGTATTGGTATTACAGGAGGTATCAAGATTCGGACGCATTGTGCGAAGTCAAAGGTTATTTCAGATATGCGGAGTTGCGATATCTGCAATAATGATTTCCATACGTGACCTATTTGCTATCTTGAGATCAGTTCTTTCGTAGACCTACGTAAAATTCGTCTCGTTTACCTCACGATAATGTTTGCCAATAAATAATAAGGGAAGATAAGTATAAAGAAAGTGGGACAACATAACTGATAAATGAATCATATAATTTGATTCTATTTCTAAGATACATATAGATATCTTGAAAAATCTCAGCCCTGGAGAATCAAGAAAAATTCCCTGCGTTTTTCGCAGTTCTCGAAATATTTAGAAAAAAATCGAACCTATCAAGAAATGCTGCTATTCGACACTAAAGCTAGTTATGCGCTAAAGAATAAAATAATTTAAAGCGAAAACATTTATTTAAAGTCTCAATATCATGAAATGAAGGAATGAACAAATAGAGTAGCTGAAAGCCGTCTCTGATTTTGATTGCAATAGAACGATACATGACGCTATTGCGCGTCAGAAACGAAGCGGGAAATCCGTCGGTTATCCGACAGGATAATACGGGGGAAACACCCTTGGTGTGTACCGGATTTAACGTTTAGCGCGACTCTAATGAGGTGCGTCCGCGCACTCTCGTAGCAACCCGGTATTTCTGCGTCAGGTAGACGCGCCCGATTTTTAATAGGGCATACGGCTCTCGCGCGCTCTCCTTTTTTTCGATCTCTCCTCACTCCGTTGTCGCGCAACTCGGCAACCCTTTTCGTCTCTTACCTGAGGACGTCCTAGGTAGGCAGGCAGATAACCCGCGGCCCGGGGGCCCCCAAGGGGTGAAAGCACCGCGCCGAAAAGTGTCCGCGCGCCACGCCGTCGAGATTGAAATTCAAATGAGACCGCGAGGATATTCTAATTCCGTGCGGCAACCCCTTTTTTGCATATCGGGACCCACGCAGCTGCCATCGGGGACCCAAATTATATACATCGCCTTTTCCATTCTCTCGTTGCCGCCTTTCTCGGTTTCCTTTTCTCTTTCCCTCTCCGCTCGCTGTAGCTCGCTCTCACTCTGTTTTCCTCATTTGCCAAGCGCACGTTTTTCGGCACTGCATTTGCGTGCGATCTACAACAATCGAGATTCGATAATAGAATTCAAATTCGTCGATGTATCCAAGGGTTACTTGGACCTGGATTAAATCCGGGGCGCCGTGAATCCACGACTTATGCTGTGAATTATACCGTTGCTTAATGTTACGCGCGGTGTAACGATCTTTACTTCTCGAAGCTTTAATAAAGTTAGATCAAAACTTTATTTTACTATGTTGCAGTGAATGAAGTTAAGCACATTTTATGTGAATCCAGTTAATCTTAATAAAATTTTATATAAAAATATATAAGTGTAAATGACAAATGGAACTCTAATGAGGACGACAATAAAGATTTATTTAAAATTTCGATAAATAAGAATGAAATAGGAAGCAAATAGTTAAATTCTAGACTGAAATTCAAGACTTCACAAAAATAATTGTAATATCAAAGGTAAAAATCTCGGAACCAGCTATATTTTTAAACAATATTTGTTTAGTTTGGAAAAACATAAGAACAATATTTTCTACATTTATTTTATACGTTATGAATATTTTCATGAATGTACATGCAGTTTTTTGCAATGCTATTGATTTCAGGCATAAATATTTTACGACATAAAAATTTTACTTTTTACCTCAAAGCATATTTTTCATGACAAATTTTTATTTATAGACATTCTATTTTGCTTGCCGTTTTGTCAGCTCTCCTGTCTCTTGAGCTTTATCCGCCTCTTTTCTTTTTATTTTTCATTCTTTCGCATGCAGTTTCTGATGGTGCGCTATCCGCGACAATCGAGAAATGACAGTATGCAAATCTAGTGACGTACCTAGGTACCTAAGCTCGAGGTTTACCGGTTACTTCCAAGGGATTCGATCGATTTTGATGTGGCAAGAAATAAAAAAGGAAAAGTAGGAAATGCGAAATTGTATCTTTGATAGTGCCATGATTACGGTGCTAGTGGAAAAAAATTGATCTATGTGCTACATCGTATATCAAGTATTCTTGTGGCTGTTTCTGTATTTAACAATTGGTAAATCGATAAGAGAGCTTATGCATTTAGAATAAATTTATCTATGATGCTAATTTGTATTTCATATTGGATATCCTGATAATTCTTTTTATAAATTTGCGAACTATGTTGGTGACATAGAAGCAAATACAGCGTCTAATTGGGAGCATTAAATATAGTTTACTTTAAATATAGCGGAGTGTCTCCGCCAGCAGAAATTCTCACTGAAATATATTCTTGCGGAGACACCGGTGTCATTATGGAAATTGTCTTTCGTCCTGCCGGAAGTAATGACCGAACGCTGGAGAGGGAAGTCCATTTCCGGCCGGACCGAAGCGATCTTCGGACAGGCAGGCGCGAAGAAGAAATGTCGAAAGATGAAACCTCGGCACTTCGAAACGCCGGTCGTTACTCCTGAATAATATGATGTCGGAAGAACGCTTTGTTTAGTACCTCGTCGCGAGCCCGGGAAGATTTATGATTGCGACGAGAACTTGCCTCGATAGAGTGTACAGCCGCGCTTTTAAAATGACGGCGGGTGTTTGCCGCGTCGTTATATCAGGCTGCGAAAATTACAGAAAGAAGCGAGTCTCGTCTGTCGCTACAAAATAAAGCCAAAAAAAGAGGAAGCATGTTATTTCTTATTATTTCATATCAATTTTAAATCTATTATTATATTTATTACTTATTTTATTATTATATATATTACTTGATAGTTAAACAAATATATAAAAAATTGTTAAAAAATGAGAATCAATAATAATCAATATCCGTTTATGCATACTCGCAAAACTTTCACTGTTAAAATGACTGAAAAGAAGAAAGTTCTTTTTAAATATTTCTTCGACGTTAAACTAATGGAGAAGATCACATTAATGAAATTTTTAATTTATTTTCGCTATTAAAAATTGAGTGATCGGTATTGATAAATGAAATTGGTAGAGCTGCGAAGTTACCGACTGGCGTAAACGGCAGCGCAAAACGAGAATACGGTGAAACGTATCGAGAGAAAAAGTGGAAACGGGCTAAGAAGGAGACTGCCGCTTTGCATAATCAAATCCCACGACAATGTACTAGAATGCGAATTGCACCCCTTGTAGCGCCGGGAGGGTGAACCTCGCCGCGAACACGCGAAGCCTCCGAAAAATGCAGTTCGCCCTTCTACAATTGCTACATGGACCGATGGACCCCGCGCGGTCATAAGAGGGATTCTTCACGGGGTGCCGCTGACGCAACCACCCCTCGCAGCGGAATTCCGGGAATAAACCGGAAACACCCACCCATTCTGCGCGCGCGAAATCCCATGAATCCTCGCGGTGATGAGCGTAGGGGTGACTCGGGGTGGCCCCCAGCGCAATCAAAATGGAGCTCTTGTACATTGACTGTGCAACATATTCAGACTACTCGTGGAGGTACTCGTGAATAATGGTCGTATCTTTGGCGTGGGGCTAAAAATCGGCACTAAAAGTCGGGCGGCGTTACAGAATACTGCGACTGTTTCGTGTAACATTAAACGGGGTAAAGTAAAGTAAAGTAGAGCGGATAAACTTTATATTAGCTTTTAAAACTTTAAAAATCAAGTGTTCATTAAAATTACAGCAATTTGAGATTAAAGTTGGCAGTCTTGGCTAATAAGAATGTGATAGTAATGTACAGCCATACAGAATTAATACAAAAATTGCTTTTCATAACAGTAGTATATATATATGTATATATAAATGTAAAAATTCGTATAATACTATAAAAAATTCATATAATAATATATTCCAAAATATCACGTATATATTCCAATAAGAATATATTATGTATTCCAATACGTATTATAATAATAATATTATATATAAAATTTCTACATTTTTATTACAGAACTTTGTAAAAATGTTATCTATCTTCTATTATTATGATTTAAATTAGCATTTCTACAAATTAATAACTACAAAATTTATAAAATATATTTAAAATTGATTAATCTTTGTAAAATTAATAATCAAGTCCTACACATTCTCTATTCGACTGTACGATTAAATGCGCTAGTAGGAGTATCATCGATTATCTATTAATTAAAATCTTTAATTGATGAGACGCACCTTTGGATGGTTGCACCCTCGTCAAAAGAAAACTTTACACAACCACGATGTGAAATGTAACCCCACGAAATATTTGGCGTATTTGGAAAACAGCGACGGATGCTTCGAGAAAAAAAGCCCTACGGAATTCCGTAAGAACCGGAGGGTGGCTGGCGAAGGGTGGCACGCAGCCCGTCGTCAAAATGGACGGGCTAAGCCCGTATAAGTCTAACGGGATTTTCGATCGTAGGTGGGCGGGTGAGTGCAGGCCGCAGTCCGGGGATGAGAGGGAGTAGAACCGAGGGGGTGAGCGCGATAGAAAGGGTGAGAAAGAGACAGAGAGAGAAATAGAGCAGGTAAGGGGAGTCCTTCAAGATGGCGGCTATAAGGGATGGTTTAGGGCGCGTGAGGGTTGCGGGTGAGGCAATATATCAGAGGGAGACCCTTCTCGAGGGTTGCTTCGCTCCCGACCGATGGTGGCCGTTACCACCCCCTTTTCTCGTACTCCCCCTTTTACTTCTCCTTCCTCTACTCCGTTTTCCTTGCCACCTTCTCCTCCTCCTCTTCTTCCCTATTTCTCCCGCATCTTTTCTCACTCCCGTCCCTGGCACCCACTCGATCACGACCACCCCCTTAACTCGGCCCCGTACAGCCCCCGGGTCCGTTCTCGAAAGTATAAACGTCACTGGAGACTGATGGAAATGGACGAGATGAGGGGAAAACGGACGATCAGGAAATGGTGGAAAATCGAATGGGGGAGGACGAGAGAGAAAATACGAAGGACCAAGGGACAGACTCATACTCGTCGTTGGGGGGAGGAAAGAGAGGATTGGAAGTTTGCTTGATCCTTGCATAGCAACTGCTTTATTTTTTAAATGTAGAGATATTCGAGCTAAAGCACAGTAAAAACATACTGCCGGAAGTCGGCGAGGATAAGATTTCGATCGTCGATTACGACGAGTATCAAAGATATAAATGTTTCTTAATGCACGTGTGAATTTTTGATGTTTTAGAATTTGTCTCGTATCATATAGCTAATTAATTTCTGACACTTATTTAAAAAAAGATCATTGTCAACTTTAATAAAGGATTAATTTTACTTAATAATAAAATCTTAATAAGATATATTAAAATAGATTTTAGTTGTTGAATGTCTCCAGTTTCACCATAAATAATAAAAATTATTTTTTACAAAACTGATATTAAATTCATATGTAGTTATTATTATTTTTTTATTTTTTGTTATTAATAGAGACGTGTTCCAGCTTAATAAGTGTATATTATATAGATACACATATAATAGATATTTATTCTATTTTACAATGAAATAGATAGAGAGAAAACGTACTTTGCTGAGTAAACGAGTGACACGAATTTTTCCGTAATTTTGCGTAAAGAATGAACATCACGAGTCGGCTCCTTTCTACTTTGAATTGAGCTCAGGATGAAAGTGCAACTTGCCTCGCGTTTCGAGCATAGAAAACGCGATGTTTAAGTACCCCGGGACGCCCGCATTTTCCCGCCTCGTGGCTCGAAACGAGCGGTAATGAGCGTCGATTTTTTTCTGCTCAGCCACGTTTTGCGCTCGCGCACTCTTGCGCACCTTTCTCCTGCAATATTCGCAAAAGGGAACGAAAAAATACATAAAGCTAAAAAATGTTTATAAATTATTTCTTTTCCATTGATTAATTTCTAAAACTTCCTATGCTTTGACCTATATCCTGCCCGAATTAAATGCTATCAGTAAGTTTAACAAATTAAAATAATTAATGGTTGTCTATACTTTGTGGGGTAATAATAAAATTCTTAGTACTCTTACAAAAATGTACAAATTTTAAAAATCACAATTTATTAGTTAGTGTAAAAATATTGAATTTCTGCAAAAGTAGAATAGCTTCTTCTTTTCTTCCTTGTTGTCTTCCTTAACAGTATAGCTGTTACAGGAAAAATGATAAAAGGATTCTCTTTGGAGAACTGTCTTTCTTAACTTGCTAGTCTCACTAAGAAAATTCTTTTTCCGATACAAATCGCTATTCTTGCAGTCTTCTAGGCACAATTCGTATAGATCTTTCTTTCTTTCTCGACTTTTCCTGTCTTCAACTCATATGAAATATACAAGAATTGAAGAAATGCGAGCTGCATGTAAAATAAAAATATCGGAAAAACATTTATATATAAATATCTACATGTAATAATATATCTGTATATAAATATCTACATGTAAATATATATTACAAAATATTTATTTTTTATAAGAATTAAAAAATGTAAAAGATTATCCACAGAAAGAAGATTGTATCAGAATATTTCTGAAGAAACAAATTTATTTAATTTTAAGTGAAAAATTATATTATTTATTTACACTTAAAAAACTTCATTTGCGAAAAGTTGAAATATTTAACTCGAAAATTGTTAGTGACCTGAAAAAATGAGTTTCAGAATTTATTATTGCAATTAAGAGCAAGAAATCTGGAACATTTATCATGAGAAATAAAAGACTTGATAATATTTTTGAAATTGATTCTGTTTCTTTTTTCAATCTAAAGAGAATACACGCACGGAAACGGTACCAGAAACCGAAGGAAGAATGCTGAAGACATTACACAACGCAAACATGATAAAAAGTTATAGAGGTACAAAAAGCTGTGCAAGGTGCAAAAGAAATAACATTGGTGAGCAACTCGCTTCTTCCATTCACTGTCTCTTTTATTCCTTGAATGCATCAGGAAGCGCAGTCGCGAGGCAAAACAGGGAAAAGAAAGCGACGAAGACACGACGAAAGTGAAAAGCTCGCGGTAAATATCGAGCGTGTAATTCACTCTTTAAAGAACACTTGAACGATAATTAAGCCGACCTGCCTGCGCTGTGTCAGGAAGCTAGAGAAAGTGAGCAGGATACTTGAACGGCAGATAGAGAGAGGGAAAAGAGTAGGGTGCAGAAATATCGGGGAGGAGAGAGAGGGGGAGAGGGGAGAGAGAGAGAGAGAGAGAGAGAGAGAGAGAGAGAGAAAGAAATGACGACGAAGGAAAACGAGGACGGGATGCAGAGACTGTTGACTCCAAGGAGGATGGACGCAACTTAAAGAAATCTTGTTTGGTTTTCTTTTGTAAGCGTGGCCTGCAAAGACACGTGGACTGCTAATTAAAATATTAGCGGCCAGGTTGTACTTAGAAGTTGTAGCTGAGAAGAAAAGCTCAATTTAGGACTTACTTATCCATCTAAGTGATTTCTCTTCTCTTCGTTCTCTAGCTCGTTCTACAACTTTTTAAGATTTCTTAATTAGCACTTTCTCTTTTAGTTATAATTGCGAACAAACGCGACAAATTATTATTAATATGTATTTCATTTTAATCGTTAAATATAGTGCGTTCAATCTTTTCAAAAATATAAATTTGATAATTGACAATATTTGATTAATATTAAGAGAATTAAATTAAGCACATCACGAACGAAGCTAGGCGAATTAAGATAAGGAAGCTATGTTACTATATTGTAAAAGATTGCAACTTTTACTGTGGACTTAGAAAAATGTTAGCATTGTCTATGCAGCGTAAAATGTTAGTCGCCTTACTGCACTTGGCACGATTGCCAATTTAATGGCCAGGAGAGGAAAAAGATTTGAATATTGACCTTCCTTACTTACAAATGTCAGTTGTTCGTGTTTACTCCGAAGAATTCGCTGATTAATATCTCAAGAATACATTTGATCTTTGGTACATTCCTCTCTTCCTGTTTTAATAAATCACGAACATATTCTCGTATATATATATATATATATATAATATCATTAAATCCAATTTTCACTTACAAGTTTATTATCAGAAATACGCGTACAAATAAGATTTTTTAGTTGTTTAAGAAAAATTAACAATTCTCATGTTTATTTGCAGTTTAATTTTCTAAAAATTTTTTATAATTATTCTCTGCGTATAATGTTATTAAAAATATTGTATTGCATCCGTGATATTTTATTTATTTCGCGCATGGCTTTAAATTTTTTTAAAGCACTGCATTGCTATTAATAAATAAAAATTGATTTGCTCACAATTTGATTGTTTGTGCTTCTTGAGAAAATATTCCAACGTTAAGGGGCGAGATAGGTAGTCTAAATAAATGAATGCAGTCTAACTCTTCGCCTAAATAAATAAAAGCAGACCGAAAGGGTGTCGACTCCATGCATTTCTCCCCTTTTTTGCGCGGGGGTGGGTGAGCCAGAGCAGCAACAGCAGCAGCAGCAGCAGCAGCAATAGCGACAACGGGTAGCGACGGGAGTGGCGAAGGGAGGGTGAGTCGTACTCAGCGTCGTCGGGTTTCATGCGGCGGGGTAATTTTTTTATTAGCTTGAAAACCACTCGACCCGTCGTCGTCGTCGGCGTCGTTGTCGTCATCCTCGTCGTCGTCATCGTCGTCGTCGGCGGCGGCGGCGTCATCGTTGTGTCGCGCATGTCGGTGAGATCCACCCTCGAGAAAAAGATCGACTACCTCTCGCGCACTCCTGTGTCCATGTTTTTACTCTTTTTTTCTCCCGCTATCCTCCACACCACCGTTGCCACCCCAGTTTGCTCCTCGCGGATTAATCGCGACTTCCCCGTCCACATTTTGCCAGTGAAACAGTCAAAAGAGCCACGCATTCATTTGCTTTATTAAGTAGTTTTGCGCGAATTAAGAGCATACGGTTTTATTTAACTCGCGCGTCTTCACATCCACTTCTCTCATTTCTCTTTTCGTTTTTGTTCCAGCCGCTATCCAATGACATATGAGACCAATTATGCGACACGACGATCGGCGCACAAGTACGAACGTGAGTATGGGACACATTGTTGAACTTGGAGTTATTTCGGATGGCAGACGGTCGATTTTGAGGACCGTTAATGTTAGGGACCCAGCGTGTCTGCGATATAATTATCACGAGCGTCAATTAGGTATTCTCGTTCGCGATCGATTGCCTATTCGTTATTAATCGCGCACGTTTAACTTAATTTTCGCCGACAGTTTTCGTTAAGCATGATCCTGAAGACCGTTATATTATCACGAAGATAATTAATTCCTTATTGACAGTTTTTTAAAATAATGCGCATTATTTACAGTAATATTTAGTAAACTATTACTAAATATTAAGCATCTAGCTTTCTTCCATTAGATATTTTTGGTAAATGATATACGATTTGTGTGCAAAAAAACTGTTTGCAATATGCCATCTTTAAATATATGTAATCTGGCGCGAATGGACGGTAAATTATACCTTCGGCAAATTCCGGAGGAAAATTAAGGTACTTTTTCTCGACAGGTTAAAGTGTCAAGAACTTAAGACCTCGAGAGCAACCCCTCCTCGGGGTGTCGGGACTGCTTAGAAACTCTTAAAGGGTAATAAACTTGTTTCACGTGCACGCGTCGCTTATTATAACGAGTTTGAGAAATGCCGACAGGTTCACGTTCTTCTGTTCAAGATATTCGTCAGGTCACCAAACAGGATTACAAAACGAGAATTCAAACATTAACGCAGTCTCTTATATTATTTATGGTATTTATGTAAATGACGTATAACAATCAATTACATATCTGTACTTTAGAGGTAAAGAATCCTATATCCATTATTATAAATTTAGAAAAAACCGGATTTAAAGTTTTAAATAGGGAAAGAGTGTATTTTTTTTAGATATAAAGTAAAAGTAGCAATTTAATTTTTTAAATATTTATTAAAGCAATGAAACTGACTACTACTACTATACTACTACTACTTTTTACCTATATACAAAAATTTTCAGTACAACTTTTTCTAACTTTTGTATTTTAGAAACTAGTCGTAATGGACATAACATCTTTTACTATATTAAAATTTAAGCCCCTGGTACATTGGAAAAAGTATTAACTCAATTTTGATAAAAAGTGGACATACGATCCTTTACCTCTGAGGTACAGATATACTTTTTTTACTCCGTACGTAATAAATAATACTTATTTTTCCATTTGTATTTCAATCTCAAGAACGTGCAGTGAAGTTAAACGATCCTCGCGATTTCGAGAAGTACAAGCCTCCCTTTGCGCGACAAAATGAGACCCGATGCGCGTCGTGCCGAAATCATAGGAACGGAAGCTATCCTACGGAGGGTCCTCCGGTATTAATGCGAAGGAGAAACCCTCGGTTCCCCGATTCTCCCAATCACCGACATAAATAAATCGCGCTTCCCGTCTATTCTTCCGCCGCCGCGCCGTCGGCCGGAATCCCCGCCACTCGATCAGGCATCGCGAATACGCGTCAGCGTGCATAAGAAGAAAAAGGAAAGTGATCGGATAGGACGATTGTGCCGCTCCCGCGATCGGATCGGAGATCCGTCGTTAAGCCGTGCTTACTCTCTGCCAGTCTCGCGGAACGATGTGTAATCAGGCCGACGTTCCCGATTTATTTGAGACAGCTTTATCACCGTACAGCGCGGCCGTACAATACGGCCGATATATCGGCGACGATAAAGGAGATATATTTTTGCACTTTCTCCCGGGTGACACATCGTACGCGGCGCTCTCGCCTCGCTCGCGAAACAGATTTATCGCCGTTTCCGTAATGTACACACCACTGACGTATTATATTAGCGAATCTGGGTGGTGCGCATATTTTTATTTATAAATTCTTTTCCTAGCGATGTCTTTTTTTAGTTGTCCCTGTTTTTAGTGTACATACATTTCTTCCTAGGCGCAGATTTCTTTATCTAATTATAGGATCATCGCGCGCGCGTTCCTCTTAGAAACTATAATCTTATAAATATATAAATTATAATCTTAATGTATATTAAAAAATATTGATTTATGTCAAATTTTAGCGCGTTATTGGCCGTCGTTGAATAGCGAAAATAGTGTAACGAAACTCTGTAAATTGGAACATGAGAAGGCAACTATATGGAATCCCGAGGCGGATTCTTAGGGGGAAGGGTTCTTGGTACGACGCTTAAGCATGGACTTTAACCATTAGTCTACGAGCCATTAACTAAATTATGCAAGCACCGCCGAACTCCTGCAAACGTAGCACGCGTAAACTTCAGCCATCGCGTAGGGATCCGGATCGATCGAATTATTCATACCATCCACATATGCTGCTCTAACTTACGTTCATCATTAGCCCTTCGCGACCCAGTACGAAGTTTCGCAGTCATTTTTGCCCATAAACTCCGCGTAATAGATACCGCACGTCAAGCATTACGTTATAATGAATATCAATGCACATCGTTGTTCAGTTTTTCGTAAAAAATATCTTGAATGTAAATATTACCGTCTTGGAGACTAAATTAGCGATACTATTACGAATAGACGCAATTAAAAACTTGTCGCTGCGACCATTACTCTGCTTAGATCGTTTTTTTCTTGGCTATGTCTTTCAAAAGGGGCAATTTATCAGGAGTGGTTCGGACATGAATTGATTCAGGACTTATTTAGCATACCCCGTTCGAGTTTTCGAATCGCGACAAATTAAAATCCCTTAAAGTTGTTGTACTCGATCCTGAGAATGTCCCGCTGGTGCACAGGTGTGGGTCACGAGAGGGTCGTTAATGCGCAGCATCGACTTAACTCCCGGCGATTAATCTCCCCGCGCTAATTATTTAGCCGGTTACCGGGAGAGTCCCGGACGGTCGAATAACTGCGCGTTCCGTTATCGGATGTAGCAGGATCGTTCGAGTGGAGTGACGGCTGCGGGATGCGGCAGGGGCATCAGTAGCAAGTAGGGGTTTTGGGGGGTGAGATCTTGAGGTTCGGTCGCGTTCACGAGGATACGCTTGCACGAGGGGTTGGGGTCTCGCGCAAGAGTAAATTGATTAGAATTAAAGGGTTGGTTGGCAGGTGCTGCTACGGGGGCTGTTGCAGACCTACCGAGGAAGAAGAGACCAGAGGAGTGAGTAGCGGCGAGGAAGAGCCACGTCGCGAGAGGAACGGAGGGAATCCAAGCCAGAGGGAAAAGCAGCAGGACGTGGGAGGGAAAGGGGCCGAAGGTACAACGGTGACCACAGCCTCGACGCTGATTGGTCGAGTCAAGTTTGTGGCAAGATGGCTGGCTGGCTGGCTGTTGCCACCGCCGCTGCCACAGCTACTGCTTCTGCTTCTGCTTCTGCTTCTCTATACTCACGTCGTCTCCCTTTCTAGCCCTCGCGCCCACCATTACCCCCCTCTCGCCTCAACCCTTCCTCTAGCTCTACGGCCGCTGCCGTAGTTCCCTTCTACGCGGTCTCTAAGATGCTTTACCTATGTGCCAAATAGATGTATGTACGTGTACACGCCTGTTCGAAACAATGCCGGGCGTGCAACCACCCTCGCGCTCGCCCACTACCCTTTCTCCGGCCAACCACCCCCGTCGCGCCGAGCTCTTCCACGAGGCTGCCACCATCCTTACCGTGCCACACCAACCCTTACCGCTACCTATACGCTCTACCACCGACCACCCACATCGCCCGTCTCTTCCTCCCCCGGCCACCTCCCGTCACCCATAGCTCTCCATCTCAACTCTGTGAGCACGGCGTCACTGCTTCTACCATCCGCAACGCACACCACCACCCACTCCTTTCACCCATCACGTACGCCATCCTTCTCTTCCCTTACGTACCTTTCTCTTTCCCTTTCTGTTTCCACTTCCGTCTTCCTCAAACGCCCGATCCAATCCACCCGGCGGGTAAGACCGTACGGTGCCGTAAGTACGGGAACACCGGCGCGGTCTCTCAAAGAGAATGCGATAATACGAAGAACTTCGACTAATGAGTTAATAGTTGGTGCCTCGCGTTACCGGCAGTACCGGGAAGTACTTTATTCGACGTCGCCGGGAGCAACGAGATTATAACGCGGCGGAGTAGGTGTGAGTGAAGCCACACTCATATACACACACACACACACACACACACACACACACACGCGCGCGCGCGCGCGTTCATTCGCGTGCATACACACAGCCATACGCTCGCTCAGATCCGGAAGAAGTATATGCGTAATGGCGTTGTTGACAACGAGCAAGCCGTTGAGAAAATTCGTCCGACATAATCAGACGACTATCTCGTTTCCGTCGCCCACCTTCCAGGTCGTTCAAGTCGCGCCGATCTCTCTCTCCTCAGCCTTGAACGACTTTTCCTCTTCTTTACCCGCAAGGTCGCCCGCGGCGGCAGCTGATTTACTGTCGGCGCGCGCCGCTGACGCCGATCGAAGGCGCGTTCATAATCGCGCCCTCGTGCTAATTAACAGGCCTTCAGATCTTTCGGAACTCGTGGTCGAAACGAGGGTAAAAAGTAATAAAGTGCCAGTTAATGGAAAAAACTGGGGTTGACATTTTGATTATTTCTTCTCATTGAGTCCGCGCGCGCGACTCGAGAGTCTCGAGTCGAGACATTATGATTATGTATATGTAAGACATTATGATTAATATATAGAAACACGTCGAAGATTTTTAACTTTATAATTTTGTAAGAACCTGCGCCGAGCAATACGATAACTATATTTATGATTATATTTACAATTGACAGACTATTCCAAAATTTCCAACTATAATCTTGATCAATTTCGGAGTTGTTCTTTCTTGGAAAAATTTCGAGGGAGATTGTTGTTTACAGATTATTTTCATTAATAATAAAAAACGATATAAGAATCGTTCAGCTACCGTTCATATTAATGCGAACACACGCGAGATTCTTTTCAGCTTGGCGAATATATCCGGCGAGAACGAACGCGGCGTTCAGAGCCACCTTTGGTTTAAACGTCGCGGAAAAATTCGCGCCGAGATTCTCTCGGCGTGGGTGACGACAAAAAGGAACGGAGCTCGTTCCCTAGCCGCTCGCGTAGGGAAAAGTGCAACCAATAATTTTATTTTCCGCGATAAAGCACGGCGCTCGCGTGGCGTCGCCAAAGCGCCGGGGGTGGCGCGGGCCACCATGTTGAGGGGTACGGGATTGGGGTGCGACGGGGGCAAGCCGCGTATCTTTAGTAAGTAAACAGAGCGCCTTATGAATTTTAAGCAGCACGACGAAGAGAGTACCAGGTCTCTCTCCGCAGCCCGCTTATTTTCGTCATCTCTCTTTATCTTCTCTTCACACGTTCTTTATCTCTCTCCCGCCACCTTTCTCTCTTTTTCGCGGTGTCCTCTATATCTCCCCAACACCCTCCGTCGCTCGTTTTCACTCGCTCTTTCTCCTTTGAGGCAACCTCTTATATGCACGAACCGAGACGGTGAAGAAGAGCAACGTAATTTAGAAAAGTAGATGCGCCAAGATTGTGTAAGCGGCGTTCTTTTCCTTCGGCTTGGCGGTCAAAACACGAAGATGATGACATAGGCAACGAGGTCGTTACTCGGTGTTACTCGAAGAACGGTCTATCGTGAGACTCTGTTGTACTTATATAAAAGAATATCTTTATTAGTAATTAGAACACAAGATAAAATATTATTAATTATTATTAATATTAATAGTCACGTTAATCATTTCCAAAGATTATTTAACTTGATATATAAAGATAGTGTGTGTGTGTGTGTGTATATATATACAGAGTTGGAAAAGTTACTTTTAAAAAGTAACTCGTTACCGTTACTCGCTACTCATTGAAAAAAGGAACTCGTTACCGTTACTCATTACCCATTGGAAAAAGTAACTCGTTACAGTTATCGTTACTAAAAATATAACGAGTCGTTACAATTTCCGTTACTTTTTCGCTAAATTTTAATGACCTTTTTTTAGAATCTGATATCTGACTGTCTATATTGCTAATTGATTAGTTCAACGCGAGATCTATAGTGGTCATGATTAATCGCAACAAGATCAAACACATAACGCTCCCTTCTTTTAAAACTCGCTTATGCCCTTTCCGAACATATGTATTGTACATGTACAAAGTAACGATAAAAGTAACGATTATATTCGTTACCATTATCCACAAAATGTAACTGCGTTACCGTTACCGTTACTAATGAAAAAATATAACGTCGTTACCAATTCGTTACTAAAAAAAGTAACTGTAACGGTAACGGCGTTACAAGTAACGCATTACTTCCAAACCCTGTATATATATATATATATATATATATATATATATATATATATATACACATAAATTATATTTTATATTCCTCTCCCTTCCCATCGCATCTTTAATTTCCCCGGCAATTTTTAGCAGATCGTAATTTCCACGATCGTTCAAGCCTACATCAGAACTTCTCGACCAAGCAACTTGGCGCATGAAGAAGAAAAATACTCGCGCACTGACAGAATTCGTTTGCGACGACGATAAAGCCTCGGGATTTGCGTCGTCTCACGATTGTGGGCGGTCACGCCGTTGTTTTGATATTGATCTCCGGATAGGACAGCGTCGTCGTCTAAGCATTCTAATGGCAAGGGATCGGGATTCTGCGCGCTGCGAGGCGCACGTGCTTCTAATGATTTTAGTGTACCGTGGTATACCCTCTCTGGCGATATATAGGCGGGCACGTATAGCCACGTATCGTATCCGCGTTACCGGGGCGCGGTGTAATATGTCCCGGAGAAGCCCGAGGGGGTGGGCGACTTAGGGTGGGTGCCTAGGGATGGGTGGGAGGGAGGGAGGGAGGCACTCCCCGGGACGGTCTTGCGGGATTCTTAATGGCGAAGGGCCTCCGAGGTAACACTACGGCTATTAAACGCAGACCCTACCACTTCGTCTTCTCTTCCGACACACTCTCCCCGTATGTACGTATCTCTTCTCACCCCCTTCCATGCAACCGATGTATAATTTCAGACTGTACGACCCGAAATTTCGATAGGAAACTTGTGGAAGAATCCATGTTCAGAAAGAGTTTAGTTTTCGTAACATTCTCGCGAGAATCGATTAGCTTTGATTGGTTTTTATTTTATAAGAATTAAGAATTGCGATGAAGAATTACGTAGAATTATTTTCACAAGTCTTGACTGTCGAGCAATACAGTTGCACAGCTATTAATATTAACATAAGTTTTGTAAAGCTCTACACAGAGAGAATTTTCTCTTAAAATTTACCCTGAAAATTATGGTAGTCATGGGACAACATGGTATTTCGAAGATTTTTATGCAATTTTCTATGATTAATATCTACCACAATAAAAAATATTAATATCTACCACAATAAAATATAAAATATATTTGATTAATTTTACTAAAATACATAGTAAAATTTCCATAATTTTAAAATATGTAAAAATCTTATGATTCTTTATTGTTTTAAATTGAATAGATGCCAAGTAGTGCTAAACATGTAAAATATCTTATATAAATTTTACAATGCAGCATAATATTTTCAATCTGACTTAGTCGCTCATGATAATTTTACCATGCAGCATGGTAATTTATTGGCTAAGTCCGATGATTCTCGGTTTTTTTCGTGTCGGGTGTTACAATCTGCTTGGTAATTTTTATTATGTTGTTTATAAAATGTTTTCTTCCATATTTCAGAAATACCTTTCGTTACCAATAATATTTGACAGGTTGCCAAGTTGTTCCAAGCTTATTACCAAACATAGTAAAATTTGTAGTGAATTTTGCGGCAAAATATAACGAAAAATTCTCTCCGTGTATGGCCAATAATTTTCTTGTTGAGTGTTGAGATCACACACGTAAAATAAGATTTTAACTTCTAATTAATGAATTTGCAAATAAAGGACGAGACTTAAACGCAGCTAGACAAGTTCGCAAGAAGTCATTGGAGAAAGAAATCGTGGGCAGTGAAAGGAGCCTGCAAGTAAAATTACAGTCACGCGTGAAAGATCGTTCGAGAGGAACGGGATTCGGGAGTGGCGTGGCGCGGCACGGCGTGGGTTGCTATGGGGGGTAAGTAAGGAAAATGTAAGCCTGGATCAACCGCGCTCATCCCCTTTGGCGTCGGCGTTTGACGCGACCGCTGAAATTTTTACTTCGTTCGATTTGGTCTTTCGGTGAGATTCTCCCCGTCCTCTGATTGGTGGACCCTGGCCACGCCCTGCACGTAAGGGTGACTCGCTCGCCCGAGCACTATCAACCCTTATGTATGCCCGATGCGAGCACACTTACGTGCCGGCACGCGTACACATGTGTATGCGTTTATTTGGCGGATGTGTGCGCCTATGTGTGTACGCGTAGGGCCGCAGACTCCACGGGTACATACGTGAATACATACGGCCGATACATAGGCATAGGGATGTATATATCGGGTGGGGTTCCGTTCGAGAGACGGCAGTGGGCTTTCGATACGACACGGTCGATCGAACGGCTCGTATTTTCGGTATCGGGGCGTTATCTCTCGGGAAGATAAGCGCGCACCACAGGATGCCTGAAAAATATTTCGACACCGTTTACCGGTGTCTGCATGCACTTATGCACGTATGCACGAATGCATAAGAGGAGTATGTCTGAGATAGCGTTGCAGAGATTGTCGATAGGACAGAGGAAAAATTTGATGCGAATTTATTATATGCCTATACCTACTCTAAAGTTAATTCAGATATCGGGTTGATATTTTTTTAAATTTTGAATATAGACGAACAAATTATCCACTTTATATAATGATTACATTTATATTATGATACAATGATCATAAGAGAGAGAGAAGGGGGACAGAGGGAGACAATCTGGACAACTATTTTAATAGGTTGATATGAGAAATTAATTTCTAATTTATATTAAAAAACCGCATTGATCTTGTATTATAAATAAATTTAATATAGTTAGTGTATTATGTCTTTAACGTTGCGTTTTTCTAACACGTGCAAATAAATAAATCATAATGTTGATGATATATTTGTCTAAAAATAATTTGTCTCGAGATTTAAGAAAGGGTGGACATTCTGCAGTATCTATATTATTGTTATATAAATAATACGAAAGATCCATGTAAATTATACGTTCATTATCCTGTAAGTGAGTTAAAAAAAATTCAAATAAAAGACAGACAAATTCCATTATTTTTATTTCCGACCATTGCGGGGAATAGCTCGTATGTACATGCAACATATCACGGTTAGCCATAATTAGCGACGTTAAAGTATAATAATGACAATATATGACGCGGAATGATAATATATTGCACGTCGCGTTGTGTTTGCATATTTCGGGAATAAATTCCATGCACAAGAATGGGAAACCTCAGCGCGCGATCTGGATCGCGTGACTTAATTTTCAGGTATTCCCGCCCAACGTTCGCCACGCCAAGTTTAGCCTCTCCCTATTTAATTACATGGCGTATGCTGTCTCATTCATCGCCCCTATCCCGTAGGGCAACCGTACGACATATTTAATATTTATACGTTTCCGTGTATTGATTTGTTACAGATATATCTACATTGTGACATTTCCCAAAATTAGATACACTGAAACTTCATCCCCCTGACCGTAATTATTTCTCGATAATTCTTAGCAAAATTGATTCAAATAATAGTAATATACCGGATTATAAATGTAATACTATGGTATTTTATTATTTTAAAAGGTTCCGTGATAAAATTGTTAAAACGTAGTAATTATCTATTTGATCAGCAACATTAAATTATTAAGATTTTATGGTTTTAGTTTTAATTGGGAGTAATATCCATTTATTGCATTCTCATCTATACCTATTGTTTATAATTATCTCATTTAATTAGAAATGTAGATATCAATTACATGGATAATTAATAAATGATAATTTACATTAACGGATAAAACATACTTTTTATCAAACGTGTATATATGTATAATATATGATATATCTTATAAAATATACATTATAATAACCAACATGATGTAAATAATGATGTAATCAATATGCAACATTAAATAAATGATTGGGCAGAAATTACGATATTATTTATAATAATTCCTTCTTTATCTTGTTCTATGAATATGTATGCGTGAATTTGTGTACAACAGCTTACATACCACAATATCCGCTATAATCGAGATATACCATTAATAAACCAAATATATTTGAAAACATTTGTGAGATTATCAGAGTACGAAATGTAATTGATTATTGCGAAATTATGAATTATTATAAATATAGAATATAGAATATAAATATAGAATATAGAATATAAATATAGAAATTTTCTATGTGTTAGAAAAAAGAAGCAAATCTCTCTATTTTAATTTTTAATAAATAAAAAAATAAGTGTTAACTTTTGCTATCTTGCTCCTAGTTCTTATTCTTATTCTTTCTCTATTTCTTTATTCTTCTCATTATTCTCAAATTGTATCTTGCTTCTATTCTTCCTCAAATATTTATACTCTTGCTCGTAAAAACGTTTATCTATAGGTGTGTATAAGATGTATAAATGTATGTATATAAATGTCCGTAGTGTATTCAGCTTTGGTCCGTGGGTTCGCTAATGACTGTGCGGATCAGTCATCCCTGCGGGGTCGGAGATTCCTAGCAGTAGAAACCGTCGAATTACAGTCTGGCCGTTAGACAAGCCAGTTTTGTCAAAAACAAAAGAAACAGAAAGAGAAAGAGATAGAGAGAAAGCGATAGCGAATGTATATCTTTATCTCTCGCAGGATTTTGACAAAAATCCTGGCCTTATCGGCCAGACTCTATTATAGGGTCTGTACCTAGCGGTCACGAAAAGTGCCATCTAGACTTACGGTCGTCATTTAGAACCTTCTAGAAAAGCCGCAACTTGTTATGCCGATATATACTTTTTTTGCAAGTGAGTCGATATAATCGATAATAATAATCGATCGAATACATTCACTTACATATATATAAGGATTATTATAGTGATTCATTGATGAGAAAAAATATATTTTTCAAGTCTTCAAACAATTCATTTTAATAATTTGCATTGCTTAATTTGATACACCGATATAAATATTTTTCTGTCTTCCTCTCTTTTTCGTTTATAACTTTTTACACTTCTGATAAGCAAAATATGTGAAAATACATATTTTTGTTTAGATTTCCAGAAGAGATTGGGGTAACCAACCTCACGTTCTACCCAAGGAGAACAGAAAAGTTAAAATAATGTCAATTTGACATCATATTAACCAAATTTATGTCATTTTTTGGTCATGATTGAAATCTCGATCTAAAAATCAAAAAGACATAAAAAAGGAGTCAATACAAAGTCATTTTTAAGTCATCTGAGTTCGAGATTTCAATCATGACCAAAAAATGACATAATTTGGTCAATATGATGTCAAATTGACATTATTTTGACTTTTCTGTTCTCCTTGAGTAGACATCGAGTAATCAATCACAAGCAGTGATGTGCGTTTACCTGTAAAGAATTAATTCTTTACATATGGAGTAAAGAATAGTAAATAATGTAAACAATATGTAAAGAATGTAAACAATATAAAATGTAAAGAATTGAAAAGTTTGACCTTTGAACAATCAAAAAAACTTCTGCATATATATACTACTCTTTTAGATTAACCGATTCTAATAAAATTAACAAATATTAAATAAAATTCATTCATTCACATCCGACTAGATAATTGTGATATTTGGTTTATTATGTTACGTAATTGAATTAAAGTAGAGTAAAAAAATCATTTTTATTATTATGGTAAACTTGTATTTGATTTGGAAAATTTAAATAAAGATTATCTAAAAAATTTTTTCGTTTATTATAAATGTAAATCAGCCAATTACGAAATTCTTTACATTGTTTACATTCTTTACATTTTTACGTGGAAAATAGCAATGTAAAGAATTAATTCTTTACACGTAAGTAATCTATGTAAAGAATTGACGTAAACTATACGGCATATCACTGATCACAAGTAGTCGCATATTTCTTCAATGGAAAATGCGTCGTAAGAAAAAAATGTAGTGACTAATCAACCATTCGCTTTATCGAAAACAACAGAATGTAACGAGAAGAGGATCGGGTACATACCTGCCGCGCGTGAGGTAGGCTTCGAAGGTACAAAAACAGGCGTCGACATTCCTTTCTTCATTCTCCGACCGAGGCGCCTCCGGTAGTTCGGCTCGAGCGGCGCTCGCGTAGGTGCTGTGAAAGCTTCAAAACAAAATCGTGTTTGGTGACGAGATTAAATCGAAATTTAGACTGAAATGATTGAAGAACACGACGAAAGAGAGACAATATGCGATTCGGTGGTAAGTGTCGCGATACGCCGTACGTGGGTGCGTCGGCGAGTCGCACAGGGGTGGCGTACGAAGCGCGGATGCATGTACGCGATGATGATCTAACCTCATTTTTCAGAATTCACTGGTGGAAGGCTGCCGTTTGCCGGTCAGGATGCACAGCACGGACGATTGGCGTAAGTAGATTGTACGCGCGTATTGTTCCGTTCATCCCAAAGAATTTATCGTTACCGCGAGGCGCGGCTTTCTCTCTAGAAGACTCTGAACTATAATCCACCACAGTGACCATGGTTGTGATCATCATGTGGCGAGATTGATCTCGAGTTACATTGTTGTGGGACGTACAAAATAGATATCATAGTTTCGTTGCAAAGATACTTATAGATGCTTTATGATGCAGATATTCTGGTGTTGTAATTATATGCATTGATTCTTGTTGAATTATAGTGATCTTCTTGATATGTATTTTATAAGAGTGATTCTATTTCAAACGTAACATTTAAGTCTGAGATATTTGCTCTCTCTCTCTCTTTCTCTTTCTCTCTCTCTCTCTCTCTCTCTCTCTCTCTCTCTCTCTCTCTCTATATATATATATATATATATATATATATATATATAAATATAACGTTTAAGTTTAAAGCTATATATTATACTTGAATATGACATAATTTTGTTTACAATTTTGTTATAATCAATAAATTTGTATGTATGCAAATGTATTATTTCTAAATATATAATAAATAATATATAGAGCTTATTAAAAGTTATGGCAACAATTTAAACAAAATCTTCTTGTCCTATCTGTAGCACTTGCTGAAATCATCAGCGTTAAGGAAGTACAAGACGTCAAGTGCTATTACGTTCACTATGTGGACTGTAAGTAAATCGCTTAGTGTTTAAGTATGAGAATCGTAAATATTGACGTCGTTATCAAAACTGCGCTATTTCAGTCAACAAACGATTAGATGAATGGGTTATGGAAGATTCCCTGGACACTAGAAAGGTCCAGTATCCTCGTCGTGAAGGAACAACACCAGGGACTGGTGCGGCGACACCAAAAAAGCAAGCCGTTAGTAGACCTCCTAGTCCCAGTAGCGTTAGCAATGAACCAGTCAACGGCAATGCTGTGCTACAAGCGGCACTACAAAAGAAAATGTCTAGGAAAAGAAAAGCGACATTTCTAGAAAATGAGGATTCTCAAGAGGCCCCGCCGCAAACGCCGGGTCCTAGACCCACTGGCTCCCTAGTGGCGCATCATCATGACGATGTAGTCACGAGAATGAAAAACGTAGAACTAATTGAACTAGGCCGCCATAGAATAAAACCTTGGTATTTTAGTCCATATCCGCAAGAGATGGTAAATTTAACTTGTATATATATCTGCGAGTTCTGCCTAAAATACAGGAAAAGTCGAAAGTGCTTAGAAAGGCATTTAGTCAAGTGCAATTTACGTCATCCACCTGGGAACGAAATATATAGGAAAGGATCTATATCGTTTTTTGAGATTGACGGCCGCAAGAACAAGAATTATGCACAAAATCTTTGTCTACTGGCAAAGTTATTCTTAGATCACAAAACCCTTTACTATGACACAGATCCTTTTTTGTTCTATGTAATGACGGACTTTGATAGCAGAGGGTTTCATATAGTTGGCTATTTTTCGAAGGAAAAGGAATCGACAGAGGATCACAATGTTGCATGCATTCTTACACTGCCACCATACCAGAGAAGAGGTTATGGAAAGCTTCTGATAGAATTTTCATACGAACTATCAAAATTCGAAGGAAAAACCGGTTCTCCCGAAAAGCCATTGTCCGATTTAGGTTTACTTTCGTACCGAAGTTACTGGGCTCATACGATACTCGATATTCTGCTGACCGTAAAGCCCGTGGTAGAAAACGAGAAGCCGCAGATAACGATAAGCGAGATCTCCGAGTTGACGTCGATCAAGAAAGAGGACGTAATATCGACTCTGCAAAATCTGAATCTCATTAACTACTACAAAGGACAATATATTGTAACATTAAATAGGTAATTTACTGCACAAAATGGAAGGAGATTAGCTACGGTTTACCTGAATTTGGTAAGACCTTTATACTGATGCATATCTTTATTCACAGGGAAATTATCGAACAACATACAACTGCGATGGAAAAGAGACAGATCAGAATAGATCCTAAGTGTCTGCATTGGACACCGAAAGACTGGAGTATTAGAGCCAAATGGTGAATTTAGCCCGAGTTGACAATAAAACGATGTTGATTTGTCTTGAAATTATTTTTCAGGCATTCTGAAAGCAAGTACGGTTAACAGGTGTACAAAAATTGTACATATATATGTTAATTTGTGACCTTGATGGTCTAGCGTTTTAATAAGACTGTATGGCGTTATGTACGCTTATTGCAATGCTTTAGGAACTTGTCGACACACGCAGATCTCGGTTATAGAAGGCTAACATTGTCCTGCGCGAGTGCTCGCGGATTTTACCTGACAAAACATTTGCTGTAACAAACATATACCTTAAAAATGCAATGTTTTAATATAATGATTAGAATTTTTTTAAAGATTCACGAACGGCTGTCATTGTACAGTGGTGAAATTTGTACAGATAATCTACCGCTCTTGTAGAATTGTAAATAAATGTGATTTTATAACATACTTACAATTTTCCCACGGCTCAAGCGCATTTAAATTTTATAGAGAACTATTTGTATAGATATAATCAACAGATTGCTATTTGTAATCCGATTTTTAGCATACAGAGATAAATGAAGTGCATCATATCTATTGACCTAGTTTACATCGTGCACTTGATACGCGTATCAGGTACTATATTTGTACTAAATTCGTACTAAATATTTAGTACGCACGATGTAAACGCTGCCGGATCAACTTGATACGAGCGTACCAAGCAGGAGTATCGTACTAAACTGAACGCGTATCAAATGATACAAATGACGATGTAAACGCATGAAACGCATTTTGAAGGAAATTTAGCATTGAGCATAACCTAAATACCACCAAAATACCTTAATTCTAAATACCACCACTAAGAGGCAATCGACATAAATTAAATTCGTATTATTTTTTCCCTTACTACATTCGATGTAAACGCATCCGTACTAAAGCATTGATGCGCACCAAACTTAATACGCGTATCAACGTTTCGACGATGTAAACTAGGCCATTATGTGTATGTAAATATGTACACACATCTTTTTCACACTCTGTAATTTATTGTACATTTTCCTGACATAGTAGAAATGACTTTAGATAGTTACGAATATTATAAATTATACAAATACATACCATATTAATGTATATTTATGAATATTCACGTAGGGTATAAAGCAACTTTATTTCAAGAACTATTTCTGCTAAAATTGTTAAAGTGGACATTTTTGGGCGATCTAAATGGTGTAGAAATTAATATTACACAAAAGTATAATCCGAAATCGTAAAAATTAAATGTAAATAATTTTCTAAATTCCTAATTAAGATTATTGAATGCCGTCCGGTATTTATTTTTCATTAGTGACTATTACAAGCCAAAAATTGAATTTTTATATGTTTTACGAGTAGTGTAGTATTATAAGTTTGTAGATCATGAATGCTCTCCATGTAGATTGATATTGATTTTCGTAACAAAGAAACGGTCTAGTTACCAATATAAAATAAATTTCAGCTTAATTTACCAATCCTTTCTTTTAATGTTGATCCAAATATTTCACATTGCATGCAATATTTTATAATTTTAATATATCATTATCACACATACGCGAAATTTTAAAAAAATTTTATAAAATTTTGTGTTGGAAAATAAATTCTGTGTTGGATTATAAAATTTTACAAAAAAATGCATGCATAAATTTTATGTCAGTATAAATTTTTATTTTATATTAAAACAAGATTTACTTGATTCCTTAATACTTTATATAAAATTAAAACAAATTTTTATTTTTTTATTGCTTTATGATTAATCGTCAATTTTTATGATTAATAAAATTTTATAATATAAATTTTCTTATATAACATGATGATTAATACATTTATTCTCCTTTCCTGAACCCTGATTAAACAAGCACCTTAAAAAACTTAATATATCATGCTTTAAAAAATAAGAAGATTACCAAATTTCACATAGAATTGTTCTCGATTTCTTCACGATTACATAAACGTTCAAGATATATGAAATTTTATAAAAAAATTTTTTTTATGATTTACGCGAAATGCAATAGTATATATCAAAACAAAAGAAAGAAAAGTTCTAATCCTACAAGCATAGGATTCCTACCTTCCATTATGCACTTGACGAGGTTTACACGAACACACATAGAGAAGATCTAGCACAATACATTTTTATTGCCTATATTACATAATAGATCAGTCACGTTGTCATCTTTAAAAAATAGTTTGCTCGTACGAATATAAATTACAATTTCACTTTCACAGATTCGCGACAGACTTTGTTTCGATGAGCGAGGAGATAAAAGAAAACAATCTTTAGACACGACTTTAAATACAGCATCTTTTATATATATATATATATATATATATATATTTTTTTTTATATTCAACAGTAACATCACAGTAGCTTCATATACAATAAATCTTTGTTCATAATTTTATCTATATTCTTTTTGTGTTCGTTACCACGTAAGCGCGACACGGCGAGTTCCTAAGTTTCATTACGACGACAAGCGGAAGGAAGAAACTCGTGTGCACGCACTTTTCACAATTGTCAGGTCACAGTGATCTCATACCGATATGATCGCATGAAACTGGAAACGCTCTTTGATATTTGCGTAAATTGATATACGGTAACCCTGTCCATTACACGCACTATTAGTAACTTGAATCCACGTACACAACAAATATGAGTGCGATATTTCAGAATAACAAATTATCAATCGAGTAATTCATCACATCATTGCGAAGCAAGCTGAGATCTGTAAACGATAAATCATTAATGCGGTGGAATTAAACATCAGAATAAACGAAATAACATTCGGGCTGATTACAAACTGATATCGATCACTCGATATCACTATTTTCGTATTGAGAGAAATGTATAGTTGCAGGAATCGAGAACCACGACTTTTACTTTTATACTGGCCACACTGTGGAAATAATTCGAATATGATAGTGTTGTATGTAAAAAATAGATTGTTTTCGATTTAATTGTAAGTGTGTTAGGGGAATGACATTTTACATTCTCTATCATCGCTAAATATTTTATAAACATCCGAGCACATACTCTGTGGAAATTATAATATTACACAGGAGTAAAATTCAGAATTTATAATAGTGTGGTTCACGCGCAGAATAAATTGAAGAGAGAGAACACTCAGGAAGAGTACAGCGCCGCGAAGTAGAAAAATAGTCGTGGCATCTCGCTGCTGCGTCTGTGCGTGCAATTGAACGGACAATACGTTTCCCCCTTAACAATAACGACAACAACAACAACAACGAGACGATGAAAATCCAATGGCAGCGGTATAATGTCGAGAAGAACAGCGAGTATTTAACAAGATAAGAATGACAACACGTACACGGCATCACAACAACGGCATTTATAGACTATCGCACAGATAACCAGACGCATACCACAGAATTCGAGAAGCGCTTAAGATTACGCACAACCCTCGTATATCGCACAAAACGCAGAGATTATCCTTAGCCAGGCGCACATTGAGCAGTTAGCACGTCCGCACACATTTCTCCGCATTATCATTTTTAATTCCGCAGAACTTGTAATCAATTAACATATTTAACAGCCTATTTTAATATATATATATATATATATATATATGCAAACAAAATAGCGACTTACAATTGCTTGATAAAATCTATAACAGTATTTTGATTTGTATGATTAGAGTGGATTAGTCGCTAAGATTTCTTATCCACTATAAAATGTACAACAGAATATTACCATTAAAATTTATATACATAACACGAGCAGTCAGGAAAGATTAAGGAACTGAATTCTCAGTTTTAATCCTTCACGATATGCCATTTGCTATCAAATTATTTTGATAAAATGATTTTACACTTCTTACGATAACAAAATGATGCCCTTGGGCCTTGGCGACGCGATCTTTCCCTATCTTTCGGAAATCCATTAGCCGTCTCAATGTGCGTCTGATATTACGCTTACTTACTCTACTTACTCGCCGGAGTCCGCTCACGTGGCTCACAATATTTCGTTACGCAGTTTTGACTCGTCGCATTATACTCTTTCTCTCCCTCTCATTCTCTCCCCTTTTTTATCGTTATGTATGCACATATATGCCATGTGTGCGTGTGTGTGTATGTGTGTTTACATCTTAATATATATGTATACGTATATATATATATTATATATATATATATTTCTCTTTCTTTTTTTTTCATTTGCCTCCTCTTCTCTCTTCCTCTGCGAAACAATTCCTTACATATTTGCGTGAATGTACAGTTGAACAATAGGCGGCAATGGCTGGACAGAATGGCGTTCGATGATGTTTTTTCAAATTTTCATTTTTTGGGTGTTCTCGAGAGGGGGTGTCGTCGCGCCTCGGCATGGCGCGCTACATTCCCCCGTTTTTTCGCTCTATCTTTCTTGACAACGAGCAACGCCTGGACTGTCGTCGAGTACAGTAAAAAAAGTTTCGTTTTGTACATTAGTATATACTCGTGCTATGGCGCGAGAAGAGGAAGAGTTATACACGACAGGCGTAAGTTTGTACTGATTCGTGATAGTTTTTTTGAGCGAACTCGGGCGCAGGCTCGAATCTTTTTACGTTTCAAGTAAAGATAATTAATGTCTGTATAATTCCAGCCAGTTCGATTTTCGTTGCTAGAGATAGAAATGAACTTCATGAGAACATTTTTGCGTGTCTACGAAATCGAAATACACGCTCGTCAAAATTATGTCGGATATGCTGTGTTTCGGTTAAACGCGCGTAGACGATTCGATGCACCTACATTACCAGCTAGATGTTCACAGAACACAGTTTTCTGCAGAATGCAATTTTCGCATGAGATACGCGATCGATCGACTATCGTGGATCAAATCGTTTCAAGCGCAAGATTATAACGCACATTAAAAATATTACATATCGTCCTTATAAATATAATGCTTATGTCGATTTTACAGATGATCATATTTGAATAAACTTCAAATCTGTTTTATCTTACACATAACATTGCGCGTAATTACGTAATCGTAATTATATCGCGATGACGTATCTCATTGTACTATGAAAAAAAATTCTATCAGCAATCCTGAGTGAACCTGCGCCAAGTTTTACTCCGATAAATATAACGATGAATAATGAGTTTATGGCGCGTCTCTACATAGATTGGGAGACGTCGTAGATACAATGAACAATCGAATACACTTCGATCACATACTAAAACTACACGCTTACACACTGACGAAGTAGAATTTCGAGTTTCGCCCGCTTCGCGATCTGTTTTCTATTATCGTCTGGCTCCTACATTTGGATTTGTTTTGCAAAAATTATGCTTACTTTCGCGAAAGTCTATGACTATTAATACTTAATTATGCAATCTCTGAGAAAATTATTAACTAAATTAATTAGAAAAATAACAATTATGTCCGTGATTTACACTTGTATCTTTTTCCTTTGTCGTACGATAAATATATTTACAAAAAAAATCCTTTAAAAAAACGAATCTGTATAATATTAAAAACGGACAATCACACGAATTGATCTGGCATACGGAGATAATCGGATTCAATCGAATGGCGATATTTCGAAATTCTACTTTCGTCCAGCCGCTTGCCTGAACAATAAGACACTTAACAGTTTGGCGCCCTCCACAGCGGAGGAGACCGATTTTAATCCTCAACTACTATAATTATATGTATGTGAATGAAATAACTGCTACGATGAGGTCAATTTTGGATCCAATAATAGAGTACAATTATCTTTGATTATTATTGATGTTCCTGCATAAAATGTCTTATTCAAATGTATTGTTTCGTATTCACGAGATTTTGTCGTAAATTCTGCTTTGCAACAATTTCGGATTGGATCGCGGGCAAATACTTTTCAATTTGTATAGAACAAAATATTCACCACTGCCGTCTCGCATTCAGCGCGGTGAAGTTTAATCTGCATAAAATGTCTTATTCAAAAGTATTGTTTCGCATTCACGAGATTTTGTCGTGAATTCTGCTTTGCAACAATCTCGGATTGAATCGCGGGCAAATACTTTTCAATTTGTAGAACAAAATATTCACCACTGTCATCTCGCATTCAGCGCGGTGAAGTTTAATGCGAACCAATACTTTCCCTTTCTTCGCATCAGAAAGTAGAATTTAGAAGTATTAAAAAATGTCAATACTTTTTAATTCTTTTCAATCCGACATTTTATGCAGGGATGCCTATATCTGGTTCCGTTATTATATCCGACAAAGAATAAATCATTAAACGTCTTTCTACTGATAATAATTTTGAGATAGATAGATAGATAGATAGATAGATAGATAGATAGATAGAGAGAGAGAGAGAGAGAGAGAGAGAGAGAACCCAAGTAGCACATGTTGGTTTTATACACGTTTTCTAAACGGTTATAAAATATTAGATACGTTTAGAAAACGTATATAAAACGTATATGAACCAACACGTGCTACCTGGGAGAGAGAGAGAGAGAGAGAGAAAGAGAGAGAGACAGCACGTAATATTATAAATTACTAATAGTATATAAATAAATCTTAAATATTTTCTACGCAGTTGTGTAGAAATTTTTTTTGCAAATTATTTCTTTTTGTTAAAGAGTTTGAAAAAACATTATATAGATTGTGGATAAAAAATAGCCAGATATATAATCTCAGACATTATTTCTGAGCTGCATCGTAAAACATTGGAAACTAAGAAATCTGCATAGGGAACAGATTTGAACCCATCGTAGTGGTTGAGGATTAACGGCCTTTTACCTTTACGAACATTACACCATAATGTTATTTGTTACATATATAATAACACAATATACAGCGGGGAATCGGCGCTTGAAAATATTATGTCGTATCGCGGACGACCAACCGAGATCGTGTAAAAATATTTCTTCCTTTGGAACATCGAAGAAGAGATCGACTTCTGAAAAATATCTTCGGAAGAAGAGAGTGTCGTTCGCGGGAATACGTGTTCTGCATGTTAATCGCGCGATTTTTATTCTATTTATTCTCTTTCCGCCTCTCATCTTTTGATATAATCGTTACTGGAGCGCTGCCGGAATCAGACTAGTCGAGGTCTCGTTTGATATTCGCAAGGATTCGTCGAAATCACGAAATGACTCCAATGAAAATCCTCTTCCTTTTGGAAAGCTATTCTCCTACCGGAGAGAGATCGTCGATATGTCTCTTCTCTTCGTGGAACGGGAAGATCGAGTGGTTCACGATCGTGTAATAAAAAATTTTGCGGCCACAGATAAGTATTTCCCTGGAAGGGAGTCATTTTGCTAAACGAAAAAGAGGCCCGCGCGTTGTCGCGTGAAGAATTCTTTCTCCGGCCTGCCCTCTCCGTGGATTTTAGAATCTCTGTCTTAGAGTATTTGAAAATATAAAATCTACGATAGATAACAGAACAGACCTCGAATAAATATATGTATATACATATATATATGTATGTATGTATATATGTATATATATATATATATATTCTTTTTCTCCCAACATTCAACATCAATTCGCTTGCGGTGTTATCGTTATTATATTATATTATATCTCATTTTACTAGCATCATTATTATTTTCATTATTATTGTTGTTACTCATCGTTTATCGTTTTATTCCTATGTATGTATGTCGATACGTATATATATTATATGTATATGCCTTTAAGCTTACGTAATAGTAAACCATTCTTACTTGTTATTAATAACGTTTTCTTTTATGATACAGATTGTCATGTGTCGGCAATTTATTAAGTGCCGCCGATACGATACGCACTCTCAATCAAAAGCCTTTTTTGATCGATGATCATTAAAGTGAATTTTTCTTAATCTTTTATATCGACAACGTTGTCGTATCGTCGGGTGATTCGATCGCTATTTTTGTTTTTGTCATTTCACCGAAGCCAGATGACATTATCACACGATAAATTTTTAATGTGTTTCCTGCTTGATTCATCAATATAATATATACTTGCTATCTTATGACAGCTTGGAAGAGCTTATATACTATCAAAAATAACGTTTTTTGTAATGATATTGAATCACGAAAACAAATATTGAATTAAAATAATATAAGCATATTCAGAAAAAATATAGAAAAGATAAGCAATAAGAATCATTTTTAAGAATGCTATTATCATAGCTATAATATTTTTTTAATTTTATAATATTTATTCCAAAATGAAGGCAAAATTCAATTGGAGATTATTAGAGATTATGAAATATATATTATGGAAGTATTGTTATAAGCCAGTTTTCTCTGTATTTTAAAAAACGAAAATAAAATATATAAATATTTTAAATAGATAATAGAATATTTTGTGTCATTCGAAAATAATTATGCACGGATTGCTAAACTTTCATATTAATCAACGTAAACCAGTATTTCATAAATTTAACTGACATTTGTCAGATAATTCAAAAGATTCTTGAAACTTTCTCAATTATTCAAATTCCTTAAATAACTTTTCAAAGAAACTCTCTAAAAATTTTCTATCAAGAGTATATTTTCATTAACATCGGCCTTATAGCACTATTCTCCTCATAGATGATTCATTTTGATAACGAGGATGGCAGCCTGATACGCCACCAGATGCGATTGAATTACTGGACGAGTATCAAATAAAGTTTACGCGAACGGAGCCAAGATTGATGTCTAAACTTATTATTCATCGAGTAGCTCAGCAACGACCTTGTGTGATATCGGAGAAATCTATCATAACTCTTGTCAGGGCCCGCAGAGTAATTATCGACTCCTACATATCGAATATCGCGATCGCAGTTAGATTGCTCTAATTGCAAATCATTACCGCGAAAAGATCTCGATTATTCGCATATAATATCCGATAAATATTAATTAAAGAACTCTTGAGAAGGTCATATAATAACAAATCTAGGCAATTAAGAGTCCAGCGCTGTAATTATTGCGCAAAATTGAAAAATATTCTTTAAAATTTCAATACATATGAAATTATAAATCTAATAATGCTAGTATACAGATGTTATACAAAATTAATATCCGATAACACGACATGGACGCAGCAATGTGTTACAAGAGAATAATTTTCCTATCGTTGAAGAACCTGTCGGTCCTTCATCGATAGATATTTTCACATCATCCCTGCGGCACCTTTTGCGTATTTTTTAAATTTCATAGTCCGCAGTCGAAGCTTTCTTGATCCTGCAGATTCTTCTGGTATGCCTCCAAATAGCTGTCGATGTTTCTGTATATGCCTGAATTCGCTTGGTACATCAGAGTTTCAAGGATCCTCTCGTTCTTTATAACTTTCGATGGTAATACAATACTAATTAGTTCCTGGGGTGTTATCTTATGTAACTGAGGTCCCTGCTGAGCCTATCCATGATACACTTGAACTACACCTTGGAGTCGATCTTGGACGTTTTGGTTTTGATTCTGTGCTTCGCCCAGCTCAGCATCGCCTCGAACTTCTTGACCTCCGGCAGTTCGAGGCCACGGCACATGATCATCTGCACCATCGATTCGCTCAGAGTGACGAAGTCCGCATGATTAAAGAGCATTTCCGCCCGCGTCTCGATGAATGCGAGGATCATGTTGACCAATTCCGAGGCGGATGTGTAACGCCAGTAGTAATTCTCGAGGGCGCACAACATCACGCAGACGATCTCGACCCTGAGGAATTGTTTGGCGTGACGGAAGCAAGCCTGAAGAAGCTCTGGCAAGTCATAGTGCTCTGCGGCGCATATCAGACCAGGTATGTTGCTGCACGTCAACGGACAAGATCCGGTGTGCAGATAGTCCAGCAGAATTCGGAAAGTCTCTGGATCGAACTCGATGATGTCAAACTGAAAATATTTATTTATATTAATGGAGGATTAAAACTACAACTATGACAATTGCGGCTTCGAGATTTTTTAAATTAGTCTCTAATATTTCTTAGAATATTAATTTAGCGTGATTTAATATTAATCAACAAACGCTGGTTATAAAGGTGGAATAGATATATCAATTATTAAAAATTATTTTAGAGCAAAATAATGGAAGATAAAAATATTTCATCTTATAGGATATAGAAAATATCATTGCTGTTTTTTATAACTTTAATATAACTTTATCATAATTTTAATATAATTGATAAATCAATTAAATAAAAATTTCTCAAGAAATTTTAATGTCGCACAATAACTGCTTTCTAAAAATTTGGACTTTCTAAAAATTCTCTTTCATCGTTTTCTTCAGTACCGAAAGACGTTGGTCAATCGTTGGCTCACCTCAGTCTGTGCTAATTTGGCTCTGTCTACTTTCTGCGCGTCCGCGCAAACACTAAGTCGCGGCACTGCCAATGATTGAGCTGCTTTGTCTTTATCCTTTGCTTCTTTATCTGTAAAAGATAGTATTCAACTTCTGACCTTTCTGTCGCAAAGAATACAACATTAGAATTATTATTTTATTATCTCTCTACGATATATTTACAAGTTTAATTATGCATCATACTTGAATAAACTTAAAAAATATCTGATATGAGATAAATTGATCCTGTTCCTCGTAAGGATTGAGACACGTACTACTACAATCTTGCGAGCTGGCCCATCGCTTTCGATCCTCGCTCTGTAGAGTGCTGCCATGCTTTCTAATACTCCTTCCCCATCCCGCCGTGATCGTACCCAATCGTGAGAAGGCCCGTTCACCATCGGCGACGAAGGGACACTTTTGGGCCTAAACACATCAGAACCAGTATCTCACAGAAACCGCGGAGCGGCACCTCAAGGTGATGGGATTTACAGGCATTTCACGCAGAGATAAGGATGACTCCAGGTATAAGTTGGAAGGGAGGATAATTAGAGTATCTGAGTATAATTGGAAGGGAGAAATATCGAATATAAAGTCACGAAATGAAAACGAGACAACGACGAAAGCTCAATCTCCGAATTAACAATTTGTACTTGTCAACGTGCGAAAGATCGAAACAATTTGTGCGCATAATTCATCGAATCCATAGCAGCGATGTAGGAACTTTTTGTCAATTTAGTCAATACAATTAGCGATTATTACGTGAAACTTAGAATATAAAAAAATAACGGCAGTAATATAAATTTACTGGCGATAATATCACAATAAAAGTAGACGAAAGGAAGCATACTTGATATCAACATTACTAACGGAAACGAGTGGAAAAAGAATATATACAATTTATAATAGATAGCGCTTCTTTTTTCAGAAGATACAGATTAAGAGAAAAAGAACGTCTCAGAAAAATACTAACGAGCAAATAGCAGACTTCATTTGTGGAAATTTGGACAGTAATTGTCGTTTTTCTTCAGCGATCAAAGTGGAACGAATTCGCCATTCGTGAATCGTATCATTCGACAGAATATTGCAAGTGCCTCTCAGAGAAGAGCATGCTACATAAAGTCCAATACAAACGATACATGGTCTGATTAAATTTGCAACTTTTGCATTATACGGTAATAAATAAAATGTTACGAGATATTCATGCGGTGCCATGAGGATAGGAGACATGGATGTGCCGTGAAAAGATACATATATTACGATCAAATAACGATATAAATATAAAAGAAACATTCGACACTGAAAATCGCAGGCATTAGTCTCACCGTTCAAGCGAGATTTTCAATTTATTCTCATTAGAGAAATCCAATTTCTATCTCACGTAAGATATCGCATAATCCACCATAATCTTGCTCGATCTTTGATTGAGACTCGAACGTGTTTGCCAACGTCCTAAGCGAACGCTCTCAAATCGCCAATCAGTCTCGCCATCATATTTTGTGGATTTATTTAGCATTGTTCTCGATTCATTTAACGATTTTGATTTCGAAGCTTACCAGTTTTCGTAATGACACATTCCACCACTTTAACGAGCGAACTTCGATATCAACAATTCCGAACTGGATTCATGAGACTAACAGATAAATATTGGACTAACGACAACATTCATGATTGTTAAAACGTACCTAGGACTCTCCATGTCGGGAACTTGTAGGAAGTTTGAACTCTTCGGCTTCTGCGGGCTAAGCAACGTCGGCGCCGGTCTTGCAAGCAACTCAGCAACCGGTACTTGCGGGCTTCCGAAGCCCGCTTGAATTCCGTATAGCATTTCTTGAAACACTCTGTATAAAGACAAATACGTATCGATAAATTTTCACGTTAAACGTTAGAACGTAAACGAATTTCTTATGCTTAATTAATTTTTCATGCTTCCGCTTAGCAGATATGTCTTTTACATAGTTAATTAACCGGTCTAATTAGCTGGTTCTACTTATTTATTTAAATTTCTCTTAACTATTTCAGGCTCATTAATCTGTAAAACATTGAGCTAATTAGAAAATACTTATCTTATTTGAAATTAATGAAGAGAAGAAAGGAACATTGTTTCTGGCCAATAAATTATTGGAAAACATTTTTCTGTACCACACAGATATAATCAAGCACAATAATTTGAGTTTGTTGGACATTAATTTACATTTTCGCAAGAATTATTATATGTATCGTGTTTTAAATATCTTAAACTTTATTTTGTTTGATTACGAAACGAACAAATATCATGCTCATAATTTTTAAAGAAGAAAAAATATTTGTCACCTGCTTCTTACTGCTAGAATCGCCCTAACGCCGATGAATCGGACTTTTTGCTTTTGCTGTCCCGGCACGAGGAAAGACACGTCGAAAAGACTAGTGTTTAGCGTCACGTTTGCTGAATTATTGAGGAACACCCTGGTGAAGTCCTTTGCGAGTTGATCATAATCTTCGAACTGATCTCGCACTGAGTCTAACAATGGTGAAGACGGTCTCATGTGTCCAATCGGTCGCCAAGAACCTCGTCTAAGAATCAATAATTAAACTTAATCCTACTGATCGAGCAATATTTGATTGGACGTTGTATAATCAGCTATGTAATTAACGAATTACACGCGGAGCTAATTAAATTAGTTATTTATTAAATACATTTTAATATTAAAGACATATTGCGTACATCATAAAATATACACGAAATACCGTAACAAATACTTCGTACGGAATATATTAATTTAATGCAAAATATAATAATCGTATTTTCAGATTGTTCTTTTACATATACAGACATTATAGTCAATTTTTGAATATTATTTCGTGATCGCGTCTCACCTGTATGGCTTCGGAATCTGACCGGTTTCCGCGTGATTAGCGAGATTCGCCACGATGTCCTCCAACATTTGACTTCTCGTCCGCTCCTGCATCCTCGCGAATTTCGGCGCGGAATAGCTCGCTCTTTCGCCATTCACGATCTTCGTCAATATCCATTCTCGGAACATCGGACCTGTTGCGCCCGGAAACCCAATTCGATAAGTTCAATGTGGGTGAGCGTTTAAACTGATATAATCCTGAGATAGCCAGCCAATTTAATCTTACCATTTACATTGTCATTACTTTTTATAATTAAAAAAGCTCGGTAATTGTAGCGTAACGTCAAAGAGGAAATTAACAAAGTAATATCAAATTTACTGAACTTTATTGTAAAGTATATAGATTTATAATGAAAATTATATTATGCAAATTATGTAATTATATTGTTATTTGATGCATCCATAATGCCAATGATTAAACGTTAAATAAAATAACATCTGCTATGATAGGAAGAAAAATGTATAACTCTCTATGCGATGCGATAACTTTTTGTAAATTTAAATCATCGAATAAAATTAATTTTTCTTAGTTTTCTATATGAAAATGTAATAACACCTTTTTCAAAGACACTTTGCTCCCATAGATACGGTTTATAGGCCCCAACTTCGTCCCTTGTAACTACGGACACCTCGTATCTCGTGATTTTCCGTTTTATCCGTGGACTCACTCGCACCAAGATAAATGTGTGCAAAAAGTGCGACTTGATGCAAGCTGGACTGAAGCTCGTGTTGTCAGCTTCCAAAAATACGACGCACACTATATCGTTGCCAATGTGCCT
>NJRQ01000031.1:230482-269094 GCA_003063805.1 Aphaenogaster ashmeadi | reverse complement strand
TGGTTTGAAGCTGCGCAACTGCTGCATGAAGTCCGAGCACTCCATCAGCGCCACGTCGGCAAAGTGTAGATCGCAAAGTATCTGGTTCTTGAATCTGGAATGCAGAACTACCCTCAGAATCACTTGTCGAAAACAAACGGTATTTTACGCGGCTGTTTTTTTATCCAAGAATTATAAAAAGGCATCTCTCTATGGAGTCGCGTTTGCAGCCTCAGAATGAACATCAGCTACTGGCAATGAATAATAGTAATATTGTTTTTTTTTGGCATTAATCGCAAATATATGAATATAATAATTGCGATATTTTTATTTGATAATACGATAATATCGCTTTATCGTGTAATATTTTTTTAGTTTAAATTTGATGTTATCAATCGTGAAAATAATCGGATCAATATTTGCAATAAAAACTCAACAGGCTGATTGTAAAAAAATAATGAAATAGATCTGATTATATTAAGAGACAAAAAAAATCTCTCCGATTGACGCATTTCATTTCAACGTGATAAGACCTGCGAGCTCAAACGAGTTTTATCATGGATGAAAACAATCAAGAGAAACGAAGTTTCATGAGAGTTCAGATCGTTTGATAAAATGCGAATCCGTTGTGGCGTCTCAACGGCGGCTGTTATTGGAACACGTCGCTCCCTTATCTTCTTTATCGTTTGCTTTTATCGCATGGATTTACGCGATATCAATTAAAATCATGGACTATTCCGAGATTTGCGAGAAACCATGATAATCCACAAAAGAACACGTTTGATCTCTTCGCAATTTATTTAATTTCCGGGATATATTATTAAATTCCGGAGAGTACATATACTCTTCGTTTGTACTCTTTATTATATTTGTTTTCAAATTGTAATAATATTAATAAAATGAATATATTATAATTATAAATGTGTAAAATTAATATTACAATAATAAATATTATTTTCTTCTATACTTTGCGTAAAATTTATAAACAGAAAATATTGATTTACTTCTGAAAAACTCCAATTTATGAATACAGAAGCACTTGCAATTAAATTTCTCAACATTTATACTCGTTAATACAGTCGTTAATATCCATCGATATTTCACGAATTGTGTTCGATACAACAGCGATCGACTGCCGCGGACACAAATCATAGAAAATTTTATTTCCTATGTATTATATTTCCTGTGCGGCGACAGACACAGGCGGCCTCATAATCGTAACGCATTAGCGACTTGCGTAAAGGTTGTAAAACGGTCGGTAATCGCATAACGTTACATTAAAATGTCCATTCCAATTCAGCCTGCATCTGACAGGATTCCGCACGTTATTTCCACGGCCTGCCGTTCGTGCGACGGAATAATAAAAATATTTTTCGATAATCCCTCGCTCTCGGCGGAGAAAGCTTGTCGAGGGATGACATTATGACGCACTGTGACGAGGCATTTTCAACGCGGCAGCTCGGCGATAACGCGCGCCGTAACGTTCGTTGAATCGCAAATGGGCTTCTGAATCGGCGACCCGATATGGAAGGATATCGTTCGTCCTTTTATCCACAGCGGGCCACGTTAAAATCGCCGATTGAACTCCATGTCGCACGTGACTCGCGATCGAACGACGCGGATGGGATGGCTTTCCGATCGGCTGAGCCCCGCGATGATCCCCCATACGTGACGTAAACGTTCTCGAATGGGAAACGCGATAGATAGCCGGCCATTCATTTCGAGACCGAATCTCATCGGCCATGTAAATTCGATCGGATGCACGAGCGTGCGAAGGCACGATATTCGCGCGGAGGCGGCATTTCGACCCGTCGAACAGCGTTCGCGTGACTCTCAACAAAGCCGGGATGATTTTCCGTGAGGAGCATGTCGCAATTTCGTTGAATTTCGCCCGCGTCGTCGGATGAAATTAATCGAGGATCGAATTTGCCGGCGACGAACGCTCGATTTCGCGTTTTGTCTTTCGACTGTCCGTCGCGTTTATCGGACGCGGAACTTCTACATTCGTTGGGAAAGTAGTAAAAGTCGGACGGCGACGTGACGTATGGACATACGGCGAAAAAAGCGCCTTTCGCTGTCGCGATCTATTGACGCCTTTCTCGCCCCGGCGAACAAAGTGTTAAATCGCAAACGGAATCTCTGTTTGCATGGCGATGCGTTACAAAAGCGCAACTGCGCGACTGGCTTCTCGCCTGACTGAGTTTCTCGCGATACACAAAGGATGTGCACGTGTTATACCAGTCCCCGTACTTTATTTCATCTGCGGATTACTGCGCAAATTGGTTACAGAATTATACAATACATTTTAATAGATAGAATACATTTTAAAAGATGGAAGAAATACGCTGTATTCGATTTGCACATGATAAAGTGACGAATAAATTAACAATAAATGTACATCTTACTTCAAAAAATAGATCAATTACATTTATTTATCGATTATGTTTACTTTATTACTTTGCGCGTCTGTGGGATACGGATCAAACAGTATTTCGTATCTATTTCACGTATATTCTGAGTATTCGCTACTCAACCTCCAAGACTGAAATATCTTGAGAATTCAGCATCGTGGGACTGCCAGTACCAAGGATCTCGTTTCATAAGCGTCGGCTTGGTTTTTAAAATATGAAAAGGGAGTCACGAGAGTAATGGCATCGAGGAAATAGCACGGACATAATCTTGTTGAATAGTTATTTACGCTCCTCTCCGGCAGGCAGTGTTAAATTGCGAATAAAAATTATTTTTGCGCGCAACATTTCGCATTGCCAATATCATACCGCCGTCAACAATAAAATTGCGCGCTTGACTGTATGATTTACCGTTATCCTAAATAACAGCACTTTCAAATACAAAATGTAAAGCGTATTCATCCACCGGACGTCCATTTTGTACGTGGCTGAATGCAGATTGTGAAATCAGGCCGGAGGTAATAAAAAATAATAAATCGACGAGCAAAATAATAAATGATAACCCGGATGATGAAATCGCAATTTGTGACTAAGCATTTTTCTGGCAATTTCCGGGGTATGCATTACCTTTCTGCACAGTACGAATATGCAATATAATGTCATGGAGTTTCCACGCGGAATGTAAACGCTATAAGCAAATGCAAAATTGAAACCTTTCGAAATTCGGACTGTCCAAGGAAAAGTATGTCTTAAGATTTTTGAAAGGTTCTTCCAAGATATTCTTGAAAGCGGTGTTGAATTAACAGATTACAGTCGCGTTGGAAAGTCTCGATGAAATGGGAATGCAATAAAACGAGTATGATAATAAAAGGAGAAAAGAGGAACGTCCCCACGCTAATGAAACATAGCTTACGACAATACTGATTGAGGATAATATCGTTTTACGAGTTCGCCGGAAGCGTAAATCACATCAAGAGCGCAATTCTATCTTACTCACCGTCTCGCCCGCTTTTGATTGGGTCCCGTGAGATTCAGGCCGCAGCTGTTACATTTTAGGCACTCCTCGTGGTAGTGGTTGTTGTCGTACAACGGCGACGGTTCTTGAAACAATAAGCGCAGAGGTAGAGTTCAATCTCTAAAGGACGTCGCATAATATGTGGCAAATGCTTGCAGCGATAGATGTCAAAACTAAGAAAAAAAATCTGTACAGTCTTTAGAAAGATTTAATTGTAATTAATAAAATATATCTCTTGTAATAGATATTCAGGATGCCCGCCATGAGATAGATTCCCGCACCGATCAAAAATTTACACTGTGTTTTGTGAGGGAATCGTAAACACCTACATAAATCATTTTTGCAGTAATTGAAAAGATAAACGTTTCTCCGTGTGTTAACGCGGATTTTTTTCTCGTTTTCGCATCCTTCATTCCACAAGCATCTCCCACGCGTCGCGTAATACCCTCTTTCTCATTATCGCTATTAAAACCTCCCGGCTGTTCGGGAGAACTTGCGCATCATCCCGTTCCATTTACACTATTTTTCTACCTCCGTGTTTCCCGACACCCTCCCCTCCCCTTCCCGTTCTCCTGTCCTTACTTAACTACCCTTCCGCGAGGTCGTGTCGGGCTAAGCTGGGGTGTGGTCGGCGCTCTCGTGACACCACACCACACCACACCACACCACGGCACACCGGAGGCCGTAAAGAATTCCAGCGCATGCCAGGCATGGAATTTTGATATCGAGAGGAAAGCAGGCGTCACGGCGCCACGCCGGTTTCGCCAGGAAGCGAAACGACGGCGTGGCGTTCGTGACCACCGCGATATATACTAATTGCACGCATGCACGCACGCACATCCGTCAATGGAGTCCCATACATGCGTGCTCTATTCCGTGATGCAGAATTAATGAAGTTGTTTCAAGTTAAAAATATTTAGTGAACGTGGTTCCCATTCTTAATTCTTAATTACTTGGCAAATCTAAGGACGTGATCTTAAGATTATAGCATAATAAAAAAGAAGTACGATGAAATATGGAGGAAACATGATGAAAAATTTTTTAAAATCTTTTTTTCCTTTAATACCATTAAAGGAAAAAATAAAATTTTCACAAAACGAAAAATATTTATGATATATAATTAGAAGATAGTTAATGATAATGGATAAAATGTTAATTTATAAAAACAGATACAGAAGAATGCGTTTTTCGGGAAGTCTATTTTTATTTTAAAAAATTGTTCAGAAAAATCATTTGGATCTTTCATAAATCATTCAGATCAATTTGAAAGCTATAATAGAAAGTCAGGGAACGCTCTATATGTGCCAACATCCTTTCCCGCACACGAAGCATAAATTTGCTGACTTGGGTCTCGTTGTTTAACTTGGGTTGTTAGAAAGTTATATATAATATGATTATTATTACATTTTAACAGCGACGACATATATCTTGAATAGAAACGGCAAACTCGCTCCTGGTAATTGAAATTTGATGAGTTAAAATCGTAATGGCTTCCTACACACACAAGATGTTTGTTTTAAATGAAACGAGAAACTCTCATATATATTAAAAATCATATTTGATGTAATTTTAATTGGGACAACGTTTTGCACAATTTGAAATGTAATGATAATATGGTATAACAATATTCTATAAATATAATATGTTGTTATGAAATAGAAATAATTGCGCATTCGTCCCAAATTTGTAAAATATTACTATTTCGCAAGTAAATATAATTACGATGGAAATGCAATTTTCCATTTGCAAGTATATTTTAACTACGACAATATGATAATTTTATATACAAGTTTAATGTTTTATTTTTTTAACATTAATCATTTTTCAACTGAGATAATGCAAAGAAAGGTGTGCAAGATTAAGTATGTAAAAAGTTTCGTCAGATGTTTTCAACAAAATAAATTTACTAAACGACATTATTTCGAACGTATTCTAAACGAAACAGAATCATAACGAATGTATTATTAATATTTACATGCCGTCGAGAAAAGTTTCCGAAGGCGCCGATGAATCTGAAATATAAAGTAGTTACGTCGCGGCAATCTCATTACAAGTTTTCACGGACCTCACTATATTTCGTGCAAAATCCAGACGACGAGCGAAATTATTCGTGGCGCAACTGTGGCACGTGATATGATATAAGACTATGCCGGGTGGTATATTGCTTCAACCAACACATTATATTCTTTCTGCCCTCGATTTACGCTACTATCTAATGTACTTTACATGTGAGTTTCATGTACTTTAAACTTCTCTCTTTCTCTCCGATGCATTTTAGAAATAAAAATTAATCCTATGCTTCGCATAACTTTTATTGTAAATAATATTTAGCGCGATGCTGTCTCGGTCATCGCGCGCGCGATATATTAAACGTAAGCATAATATTTTTAGCATATTTTTTGGTGTTCTAATATTACCATAAAGTATTTCATATCACGCGTGATTTTTGGCGGAAGTAAAAATTGAAAATTTTGAAGGATAAAACAATAGGATGAATTCATAAAAAAAAAACGTGGAGCGAAAACGCCCGCATTGTAACTCGAATCGGCGAAATAAAATCGCGTAAGGCCGCAAACGGAACCGCGGGAAATGTCGATTAATCCGCAGTTTACATGTGGCGATATATATTTCAACAACCCCGCCGCGGTAACGTGGTGTGTACATACCTCTTCAGGTTTCGTTTTTTATCTCGAAACGCGGCGCGATGCAAATCTCGTCTGAAATATGCAAGAGCTAGGTCAAATTCTAACGAGCGTCTACCACCGAGATAAAACGTGCGCTTTACCTCGATCTGAAGCAAAGATTCGGAAAAAATAGGAGCCGACGAAGGAGGTCTCTACACGTGCCGTGACGGAGTTTTTAATTCCTCGCCCATGATTATATGCTATATTCAAGATAACCGTGTTCTTATTTACACATCCATTACGCGACAAAATAGAGTGTCAGAAAATGTCAAGTAACATGAAACGTGTAATCAACACTTTGCAGAGAAAAAGTTGTAACATCTCTCTCTCTTTTTTTCTCTCTCTCTCTCTCTCTCTCTCTATTTCCAATTGCGATACTGACAAGGTACGTCCGAAAGTTGAAAAGTGTTGAACAAAGTAAATAAGAATGATGGCGTTAAAGGCACGAATAGAATAGAACTTCAGCGTAGCCATTGTGCCGGAAGTATTTGAAAATATTACTTTAGAGTTGCGTGTTTGTTATTCCAGGCGGGTTTTAGTAACGAAGGAAAGTAATAGCGTGCACGCACGAACGCGGTGATATTGACGCAGCCTTTATCAGTACTTTAACACGTTAGCGGTGGGCTCGATCTACCAGGTCGGGGCGTCGAATTTTCGAATTCATACCATTCAATAGGGCCCTAGCATTTAGACAGTGTGTGTTTCGTTTCTATTTAACAACTTTTTGAAACTACATCCAAAAACAAGTAGAATAAGAAAAGAATTTCAAACATCTGAATACAACTTTGACTCCTACATTAAATATTTTAATCTCATTTAATTCTGTGGACCTTTTTATTCATGATAAAATAGATAATTGCAACACATTTTTCTCACCGTGTGAGAATGAAAATACAATTAACGTAAATATAATTAGCGACGATTGAAGAATATGCTTCTGCAGTTAAAGAAGAAACTTCACGGTTTTTTGAGCAAACATTTACTGCATTTTGGATCGAATTTTTATCATAATTTTATCTTAATTCCTTTATGACGGACTTTCATCAATCTTCCGTAACAATCTTCCGTGTTATCTCACAACTACCAATAGAACTTCTGTGAGCGTTAGATTGCATCTCTCTAGCCACTCCTAATTAATTAATTCCTCGTTGTCGTTCTCCCATTTCTGCCGACAAATGCAATCTTGCGCACATAGTGCATCCTTCATAAAGCATCCGCCGCAAATAAAATTTACGAGCGCTCATTCCTAAGAAAAGGATAAAGAGCACGAGCATGTAATATCACAAACACTGTCTCAATAACTTTTATTGACGCTTTGACCCTTGTCTTTACCACGTGCTTAGATCAGGTGGTATATCCGTCGTCAATCTACGTCTGGGCTCGATCGCGGTTAATGAGAAAATAAAACTTGTCACATCCGACGCGACAAGAAAACCGGATTTGACGCAAACTCCGAGAGAACTCCGAGTTTCGTCGCCTCGTCGAGAGCAACTCGCTTAATTCGCATGTAAAACGCAATTACACGCACGTGCCAAGTGCGTAATGCAATTGTATCCGATAGCTCTGGAGGATGACGCCTTTAGGCAATGTCATTCGCTGTGAAAATCGGAAAAGATCTCAAAGCGAAATACTTCTCTTTAGCGTTACCTAATATTGATTTCATTATTAAATAATATTTATTAAATTAAAATGAGGGAAAAACTTTGCAGGTAAAAGATAGAACTAATTATTTCGGGCAATTGCTCGTCGTTCCATGTATTATCATACACATATTCGACATTTTAATAATAGCATTTAGACATACATAATTAATGAAAGCTATATATAATCAGCAGTTTTAACATGCTTTAACCTTTACCAGAATTCAATTAGAATTGAATATACAGAATATATCAGATTTCCCGCGCATTTCTTTTTATTTATGGATTGTATGATCAATTAAGGATCGATCTTCGCCAAACCATTGAGCTACTAAGAATATCAAGGCACTAACATGTTCTATATTATAAGCGATCTAAATTTAGGGCAGGCCCGTAACCAGGAGGGGGCAAATAGGGGCATTGCTCCCCCTAGCGACTTTATTTGCCCTCCCTGGCAAATTTTTATTTTATTTGTTTCCTAATGCTCTGCATATACAAGGAGACTAGGTAGTAAAAAAATCGATTTTTTTCATTTTTAGAGACTATTGTGTTTTCTGAGTAAAATGCCGTTTGATTTATGTCAAAATTCGTAAAATTGCGAATTTGGCAGCCAAAAAGGTCAAGCGGCGCACGAATTCGTTTTCGCCCGAACGCAGGTTGTGTTGTGTTATTTTGTGTTATTTAGTCAAGAATTTATCAAGAATTTTTATTGGTTATTCTTCAGAGAGTAAGACAATGCATATAATCGCATATTAAAAGAGAGCGATTTTGTTCCTTTTTGTAGACAAGGTAGGTATCGATAATCACTTTGAAATCTTTCAATAACGAGACAACTCGAAAATTACAATTATTTTAACATTTACTTGATTGTAATTTTATATTACTGGTATTTTTTATAAAATATTGTATCAATATTTAAATAATAAAAAATAATGTATTTTGTGCATTGGAAAAGAGTTTTTGAGACTGCCCCATCTAGGATTTTATTTGCTCCCTCTAACGGGCTGGTTACGGGCCTGATTTAGGGGAACTATATGAGGAACCTGGAAAATATATTTTACATATTATGTTTTATATAACTGAAGAAAATATTTTCTTCAAGTTATATTTTTAATTTAAAATGTTTTTAAAATGTTCAAGTTATATTTTTAATTTAAAATGTCAGATTATTTTTTAGAACAGATGTGAAATACCATATACAAACTGTAATAAATACCATCCCAATTCGAAGAGATGGGAATTGGTGAGAGATGATATTAATTTAGGAGCAGCACAGCGCAAACTTTCAGACAATATAAACCAAATTTTCCCGATTAAGTCCGAACCATATGGCGGCATGATATTGACATCGGATCATTTATAGAGTTTTCCAATACGAAAACTCGTCATGTATGGTGCGCATTAGGTGCGATTAAGCCGAGTTTATACAGTATATTCTCAATGATCATTCGACAGAAATCATTGGAAATGAACAGAAAATAAATCTTGCACTTAGTATTTCCGCAAAAGAAATTTTTCATGCTGAGGGATGAAATCCTCAAAAAGTATAAGTACTATCGGTGCAGCGAAAAAAAAATTCAAAAGTTCTTATAATCAGATGATTTACAATCAGGATATGCGCACATATGTTATATAAATTTCCGAAATTAATTTTAATGACAGATATTCCTACTACGAGAATCAATTCTCCCTAAAAGGGCGCCAATACTTTTGAATTACAAAACGATCGAAAACGGAAGGCTTCGGGTGAACTTGAGCTTGCCGATAGTTCACTTCCGATTCATTCACTTGGGACGATTTACCCGGGAGGATCACCAAGAGCGAACCGCGTAAATTCGGCCTTAGCAGTGAACGCGGTCTTGTCGTTGGGAATTGATGACCAGAAAGCGCGACCTCGGCTGGTCGCTCGGCAGAATTTATCGAAACCAATGAAATTCCCAGGGGTTCTCCCGCCGGCGATTACCAACGGTCGCCACCGATGGAATTAATAATTACATCTCGCGCAATTATTGCACTAGGGATTCTTCCGCGTTTCGCGCGTCGCGGATAAAAGTATTAGGCCGCTTATCTACGTTTTTCCTTTTCCTTTTTTGCACTGTATTCTTTCAAACTAATAAATCTGCACAGGTCCATCCGTATTTCGAGAGTAGCCCGTGTTTTGTGCAGCTTTACGATCGTATAAAGTTTCAGGTTTTAAAAATTGGAATTTTAGAAAAGGGCAACTTCTCCAGAGAGAAAGACAGAGAGAGAATTTTTGTGCGCTTCATAAAATTACAACAAGGAAATTGTCGCGACTATTTTCAGTGGCGTATATCATCATGTGTCAATTTTCCAATTAATCTGCGCGGATTTGCACGTTTGAATAAATCGCGCAGGAAGAGCGTGGCGCGTACATATATGCGACAGGCCTTAATACACGCGGTCGCGAGCAAAATGCCGATTATTTGCACCCGCGTGTGCCAATCGGAATTCCTCTTTAATCCGCGAGCATGCCGCACCCTTCGCGTCAATACGAGTAAACGAATAATTGATTTGCAATTGGCGCAAGCAGTTCAAGGCGGATTAGAGACCAATGAATTCTTAATAAACGCACATGTGGGAGTGGGTCCGAGCAATCCGGCCGAGATTGATCGACGCGCGATTGATACCGAGATGAAATTTACGGCCGCCAACACCCCAAGCGTCTTCCCGAGCGTATCGATTTGTTGCTCGATTCGTTGTTGTCCTTTAATTTCGATCCTGGATTCGACGACGTGTCCTATACGGTCCGCACATTTTCGCAACATAGCATCCTTATTTGTTATTAATAAGAGAATGGCAACACGAAATTATCGGCTATAACCATCAATTAATTATTTGTGCGTATAATATTGGGAGATTATGTAGCCATTATGCGGAAACAAGTAAAATACAATATGAATTATTAACAATGGATATGAAGCTTGTTTGCGATAGCCATAACGATAATTTTCAGCGTTGAGTGACCGGAATATTAGAACATCACAGTTACCTATATATATCTGATATATATAAAATACTCTTTTAAGTGATAAATGCCCTCCGTGTTACAAATTTCGCTTCTACAGATTTATGATAGGAAATTTACAGAGATACGATTACTCGGGAATCAATAACTGCGACATCACAAAAGAGATTCCTTCTTATCCTCATTATTATCATTTTATCGACACATTGCGTATTGAGAGGAATTTATTAGCTTCATTGTTAACGCGCGTTCGCCGATGAAAGCGTCCTTCGTAGCTGAAAAATGAGTAAAGGACGATTGGGAGAACTTTCGAAGGCTGGCATACGATAAGCCTGGGAATTTTTCACGTATCAGCCATGACCGATTAATATGTATTTTTCGATTAAAAGCCCATTAGGCCGCGTTGCACGAGTGAGGAATAATACGGTCAGGACGTTTCATTGAATTTTAACATTTGAAGCGCGTGGTAATTCCCCTTGCTACGTTCGTTCGTCACCTTTGCTTTCATAAGCGAGACGTGAAACAATTGTGTTCCATTTCACGTTTACAGGCAGTCGAAGGATGCGAAGCGACCCACTATCCGAAACGGCTTTTTTTATTTAGCTCCACGGCGAAACGGTAGGGGTTTTAATACCTATCCGTTTCGCAGGGATAATCCCAAGGGAGCGATATAAGAATACAAAAAAAGCAATAGCTACAGAATTTCAATGATAAAAACATAAAACAGCGTCTGTGAAAATAAAATGTACGAATAAAAAGATTTAGCGAATAAAATCACGGGGAGATTTGCGGACAGAAGTAATCTCGGATAAAATTAATTAATACGAGTCGGTAATTAGTATGGCTGAATGCATTATTAAAAACAAAATGTGGCTTAAGAATGTCTTACTAAAATTCTAGTAATGTATATTGTCTTAGCATAATCAATTTAAGATCTTAAATTGAGTGAGATGACGAGCGTTTCGACTACTATGTTGAAAACCGGATCGTCCATTTGCTGCGAATCTTTCATTGTCATACTATTGCAAATAACTTTATTTATCTTGAGAAAAGCTACTTAGTAACCGATATTTTTGCTGGCCTTGTCCTATCTCAAAAGATATCTGCTCGGGGCAAATTTAACTCCATTGTTGAGGGTAAATATCCTACATGCATCCCTCGGTAAGAAAAGAGCCGAGAATGGGACGAACCGAAGGACGAAGCGAAGGTACTCAACATAAAAGTCGGGGGTCTCACCTTGTTTAACGGGAGCCCTTCTTTAACGGGAATGCGAGAACACATGAGAGCAATTTCGAAATGGACGCAGAGCCGCGCGACAAGGAGACCAGGCCGATCTGGAAAATTACATTTGCCAGTGGCGCACAAATTACGGACAATTTGTTCATAGTCCCTTCCTCCTCTCCCTCCCGACCGTTGCCTTGAAATGTGCATCCACTGAATTACGCGAGTGCTGGACGAGCTCGAAGATAAGGAAAACATAATTAAAAGCATTGCGGTAAAATAAAAAGCTACCACAAAGCTGAAAGTTACCGAGGCGAAAAACTTCGGTGTTGCGCAAAAAGAACATAACGAAAAACGTAATAATAAGCTGCAGATCGATGAATATCGCGAAGCGCGGTGCACGTAATAAGTTCTAATTGCTGCTCTGGCCAGTATAAATCGAAATAGAACAGAGAGCTGTAAAATACTGAGGTAAGAGTTGTATTTTTGTCGTGTAAAAAAATTACACAATGAGTAAGTCAAATATAATTTATCTTCATGAATTATTTTATACAATAGCCGTTGAATATTTTTTTGTAGTTTAAGTATTTTAATGTTATGGCATGGGTCGCTTAATTCAGAGTTATTGAAAATGTTCCTGGTGGACACACGGAGTTAATTCAGTATGGACCAGTGTGGTGACTCTATTACATTTCGCGTATTTCTGCGTATTCGATAATTGTCTCTAATTAAATCGTTGATGGGTGCTGTTCGATTGGCTCATTTAAAAGCACACTTGCGAATATATACGCATTAACATACATACTTAATGTTACCTGTACGAGAAAAGAGCCGATTGCATTCGATGTAGTCACACGTTCATCATTAATAAAACATTTAATAACATTTCGTTAATTAAATTGTTACTAATGGATACGATCGAATTCAAAAAGTGCTTGTAAGAACGATAAATCAGATATACAGCCCAGGATTTTCGGCATTCCGCTACAGATTTTTATCGACAAAAAATTAATTTCTCTTTAATAAAGTATATCAGCTTCACAGAAATCTCCTTTAAAAACGTCTTTCCGAAGTGCATAGATTTTTTTTTTCAAATTAATGACGCGCGACACCCCTCCAAACTTATTCGCAAGAGATGCGAGTTAACGTAAAAGTTGTCGATGTTTCGAATCTCTAATATGCCGGAGAGATGCAAGAAATGTCGTGACGACTTCCGGTCGTCCGAGTTAACTTAAGTTTCTCATAACGATCGTTCCTACATCGACGACCGAGGAGTAAAATTTGCAAAAATAATTTGCTCCCACATAGCTCTGACGCAAATCTCCTTGTATGATGGAAAATTACACGTTTAAATAATTAATCGGCCGTGATTATAATAATTAAATTAATGAAAATCCCGTGTTAATGAGCAAAAATAAAAACCGCCCACGGATCAATTAGCGAATGGAACCCCCGTTCGGTTTACGAGAACGAATCAACATTTTAATCTCGCGATGCTCGAATATTAAAAGTACGTTAAAAGAAACACACAGCAGAACGTCAATACTAAAAGAATTAGTTTTCTAATTAATTTCGACATGCGCAAAACACATACAAAACGAAACTTTTCTCTCGACAGCACGTTAAAGACATCTCGAGCGATAAAAAGCGCTCGAACAAGGAACGCTTTATTCAGGAACGCTTCTTCGCTCAATTGATTACATCTGTCGTAAAATTCGCAATGAAAGTATTTATCGTTTCCGATATCATCGAGAGACACAATTATGTTGCGTCTTAACTCATCGAACACACCATAAGCTCGCCCAAATTACCGAAATGTAAACGTAGCGCGCTAAATTCTGCGGTGTTTATATCACCGATCCATAAAAAGACGATAGCATCACGAATACTCGTAGTGTGATTGATTACTTTGTAAGTATCATCAGTACACAAGGCCGAATATCATACTTTGAGAAACTCGCGACTTTAATTATGGACTCAGTAAAATGTGTGTGTAATATGCATTAACGTATTAAGTTTTAAGTAGATCGGAGTAATTTACATTGCCTCGGTACACATACATTAGGTCCGCAAAGATTTAACTTTGACATTTGAATACGGTGCGTCGGAATTCGTAATCTAAATTGGCGACTAACTACGAGTTCACACGTATAATTCCTATTGACTTATTAATCTCAAGCATCGTGAAACACGACACGTTACAAATTGCGATATGACACGCGATAAGCTTCGCTCTAACTTCTCATGAACGTTTAGCATGACACATATCATTTACTTTACTTTGCGTTACTTCATTGCTTGTGAAGTAAAGCGAAAATTTTATATTACGAGCTGTACAATATTACGAGTTCTTATAACTGCGACACTCTTGGTCATCAAATTTCGAAAAGTTTTATATTAAACTTCGCACACACATATTGTCTTATATGATCTAAATATTATATTTACAAGATAATTTCTCTCTCTCTCTTTCTTTCTTAAACAGGATTTTAATTTAAGACTCTAATCTTGAAATATTATTATTGTATTAAGAAAAGTGTATCAAAAGATCGCGAAAAAGGCGTTTATTTATCTAAAAGAAAATCGACTTTAAATTAATAATAGATGGAAATTTTGAAACACTTGATTGTATATGAAAAATTTCCTATTACGCATCAATAATTACAATAACGTCATAAAACGATATGTCACGTTATATAAATTAGATAGGATTTGAAAAATGTATTCTATTTATGTTGCATACACACATAGTAGTACGGATCAATGATATTTGTAAACGTGGGCATTAAAATAAACTGGTTATAAAAAAACGACTGTATATGATGAATACTATACATTTATTCAAAAAATATTGTCAATCTGATATTCGACATGAAATATCGGATTCCACATAGAATATTATTATTAAAATTATTATAAAATTTTTATAATAATTATGATTATATTATGTTACGCGTGGTAAGGAAATAGAAAGTTTTATATTAGAAATATGGTTCGTACGATTAGGTCATACCTGTGGATCGCCACTTTCGTGAAAGTCTCCAGTGTCATGACGGGAAAGCAACAGAGTCCTCGATCGCCAGGACGAGTCCTCCTCGCCATCACTCACGAATTTCGCATTACACAGAGAAAACACAATCGGCACATTGACCAATCGCGCGCGCGACTATCGAACGATCGACATAACGTGTCAAGGACGTCCGGAGACGTCCGACGCCGCCTCGAAGGTCACGGAAGGACCTTTCAGGACGCTCGACGATAGGACGAATTAGATCCTGTCTCCCTGACGACGCGTGCCGCGCGTTGGCCAATTTCCAAATTGCTCGCTTGATGTCGGGGGCAGATATCGAATATGCCGTTTGCCGGGCCCCGCCACAAGTGGTTGTGTCCTGTCACCGGGAAACACCTGATCCTGCGCTCCGCGAATGAAAAGGACGGGACGAGTTCGCGGAGTATACACACGAGAAAACGCCTTTGTTCACGCGGAAATCTTAACAGTCGGTAAAACCGGATCTGCCGATCGGAAGAAGGGCCACCACCCACGATCAACGTGTTTTCATCGCTCTAATGGGCAAACTCGACGATGTCATCCTTCCGCAGGAAGAGCCGCGCACCCTTCTGACAGCGTGGCTCGCCACCGACGAGCCCGTTGTTCATTTGATCGCCCCAGGATCGATCCTTCGATGCAAGTAAACAGACGAAGAAGCAAGTAGGACGGGCAAGAGGATTTGGTGCGCGCACCTTCAATTAAAACACGAGGGATTAAGCGTGCTGTTCGATCGCGGAGAGTCCTTTCCTCAAGAGTAATCTTTTCTCGCTCGAATTCGATCGTCGATCCTCGAAACGGCGAGATAAACACTTGTCCTCAAGTTCAATGAATATTTTCGATGTCTTCGTCTCAATGTGAGACGCGTCCTAGCGCGGTTATCCTTGCTCTCTCCTATAGTGACGGGAACACCTCGCGCACGAAGCGGAGCCGCGACGAGTGTACACACGCACGCTCGTCCTTAGCCGAGGGGTGTCTCACAAGGGCTAGTTTTCTGTTTTTCAGCCTATCGACTGCCGTGCACCCCGTGTTACTCCCCAGGAACTAAACCGGCCACAATGACGCCTGCGTCCTCGAGCGTCGCGACGACGGTTGTCCACGACCCCCGCGTCCGATCGCGCATGACGTAGCAACAAGGGCGCGAATTTAGCGCAACATTCGAGATGGAGAACGCTTGATAGCAAATACGCGAGCTTGCTGGCTATCTAAAGTAATGAGAATATCTACTACGATTATGTGAATCTTTGATTTGGATGGGTACTAGGCTCAGTCACCACGAAGAAATCTTGTCCACGATTAGTCTAATTGTATATGGAAATGATATTAATAAAATCCAGATTGGAAAAAAAGCTATTAAAAATAAAAGAGAAATAAAACATGGAAATTACAAGTAATATATGAAATATGATGTAATAATACATGACATACGTAATTATAATTATAGAAATGATATGAAAAATTAATTATAGAAAATAAGTTTTAGAAAATAGAAACTACGTGACGTAATTAACAAATATCATGTTCAATCAAATCTTCTTTTAAAAATACTGAAAATAATTTTTTATACGATAGGTTTGATACCGCGCGCTGAGAAATATCATTGATTCGTACTACTGCAGCATGACGTAACCCAATCATAAAAATCTCACAAAAAAGAGATAACTTTATTTCTCTCTTTTTTATCGAATTGTTTAAGGATTTCAGATTTTTTATTATTCTTCTGTCAATTAAATTTTTGCGAGAATAAATATAATATTAACAAATTTCTATGAATAAAATTCATAGACATGTATCGATAACGACGACAATTGTTTTCGAAATTTATTTAAAAGATATTAGTAAATAATAGTTTTATTTATAGTTTAAGTTTAGAATTTAATAGTTTAAGTTTAAGTTTAAATTTCCATCAAATGAGACGGATCAATAATGCTGCGTCAAGGCAGCTTTGTTGATTACGTCGCTCATTATGGCGCAAAATTCAACATCTGAGAGACAGAAACGTATTACATTAGATTTAAATAAGAAGATATGGCAATTTTTCAATCGAATCAAACGGAATAACCAGTATCTAAGACTGATGGACGGGAAGCAACATTTGTGTATATTTAAACAGATAAAGATAAAAATGTGCAATGTGACCTATGTCTTCATGTTCATACTATTCTCACGGTTTAGTCAATAGTGACATCATCGAATAAAAATGATTGTTATTTCAAAATTAGAGTCTATGATGCAAAACGAAATATCTTAGGCCTTAAGTACAATCTTAAGATGTCATAAACCAATCACAGAACCGTATTAGCGTCTTAAGACGTTACTTAAGACGGTCTTAAAATAAGAACGGACTACGAATACCGGTCTTAAACATATTGAGAATACACAAAGTTACAAAATCCCTCTCGCTAAAGAGTTTTCTGTCAAAAATCAGATGAACGTGGATGGAACTTTAATTGGCATACGCTGAAATTCGTTGTAACGCCGCGATTTAAAATAATAATATGTGATCCCTCTGCGCGCGATAATTGTTATCGAAATTCTTTTTAATCACTCACCAGTCTGGGTGCTGCTGTCAAATAAAGTGCTGGACGTTTCAACTGTCATGGACGCAAAAGTGCCATCGGTAATTTGAGCAGAGCTATTTCTTCGTCCGCGAGATCTCTGAACCTGCGAAGCAGACAGTATATACAAATTTCTAACAGTAATCGTTAAAGATTAATTTTGTTAAATGTTGTTTAACACGTTTAATTAAAACGTATTGAACAACGATTAAATAAAACGTAAATAAAAGAATTTAATAACTTTTTAACAAAAAAAAGAATTTTTCTTATGTTATGTTAACTGCTTAATGCTTTTCCTCTTTAAATTTCAAAGGAAATGTGAAAAAAAATTTTAAAGGAATTAAAAGGAATTTTAAAAAATATTATTTTACGAATATTGTTTAAATTTTTGCTTGTTTTTCCTTTCAAGAATAATTTTATTTCAAATTTACTTTTGAACGAAATAGCTACTAGAAATTATTAAATGTATTCTATTCGATGCTCTGCAATTTGGAAATTTTTATTAAAAAATTCGAATTGTTACTCTTTTAACGTGTTTATCCCAGAATTGAGTTTATTGCTGCGAATTGTCGAGAGGAACAAACCGTATCGTCGCTCTGAGAGCTCTGTCGCCTAAAATTACGGCATCGTATCATCTCTTCGGTGGTGCTTTGCCGTCGAAAACCGCGCGCTATCAGGATCTCTTCCGTGGTAGATTGCCGTCGTATTATTGGCGCATGGTGAATACTGCCGGGTGCGCGAGCACAAGGACTGGGCTCTCTGGACGAACACGAGGAACTGTCCGGCGATCTGTAATACAAAGTTCAATATGAGACATGGATCATCCAATAACTTTAAATTCAGAAATATAAAATCTCTACGACATCACGTCCATAAACTTTCACGAAATTATTGCTCGAATTTCTGTACCTGTTTTGATTAATTTAAATGAACTTTATTTCGTAATTACCAAATAAATAGAAAATATGTTAATTACAAATTAATTCCATTACGATTTTTCTTATTTAGTAAAAATAATTCGAAATGATATAGATATCTAAAAATATCTTATGTGTATATATTGTAAATTTATAAAAGTAATTTGTAAAAAAAAATAATTAATTATGTATAATAATGTTAAGTGTCACAACGCTGAAATAAAATATTTAGAAATCAATAATTTGAAATATTGATAATAATTTCTCAGATAACCCACACAAGAGTATGTCGAACGAATCATCGTGTTTATACTATATATATATATATATATATATATATATATATATATATATATATATATATATTTAAAAAATCGATAGAATGCAGGTACCGTGGTGGCCGACCAGCCATGGAGGTGGACTGTCTTCTTAATCGAGCTTTTCTCTGTCTGATAGGACTGATATCTCTCTTATCGACGGTTCTGTCAGGACTTAGATGACTTTTTGAATCACGACGTCGCAGGTAGGAAGCAGAATCCGGGCTCAATGAGTCCCTCCGTGCTTTCCGACCTTCAAATATATCGATAAGATTAATGTATCCTGTCGCTTATATTCAATTACAGAAATATCTTCTTTAATACTTTTTCCAATCATTATTTAAGAAAGATGTATGCAAGATGTTTCTTTAGTTTAAAAAATATTTTAATTTAAAAGATTTTGACATATTGCGATTACCAAAATTTAAAAGCCAATGAAATTATAAAGTAACGATTTATACGATATGTTTTAAGTCAATTGTGAAATAGACAATAAGATGGATTACAAACAATTTCGAACAATGTATAGAACTTTATTTTTATATATCATATAGAAAAATAAATCAGCTATAGCAGCAGTTGGTACCTACCTCCATCATCAGGATCCGGTGATAAAGTTGGCTGGCTGCCACGACGTCCTGTGGGTGGCATCGATTCATCAATTGCTGCGTGCTGGCGTATCAACCTCGACAATTTACTCGGCGAGACTTCTTTACCCTTGAAATTACACTGTCGAAAGAATGACCGTTATAAAATCTACGATATGCTACCCTAAGCAAAATAAAGATCTCTAATCAAGAAAGCGACGAGATTATTTTATTAAATAATTACTAAAGAAACAGTTATCTTATCTTTCGTTAAATATTGATAAAGACGCAACATTATATCTCGTCGCAAACTAAATTACTTAATTGCTATCCTTTGTCACAAAGGAGGGACTCTATCGATAACCGCTACCTGCGTAGTCGAGTCTCTTCGGGTGGAAAGTAACGGATGCGTAGGTGTATTGTTAACATTCGGGGAGCCGACCGGGCTGGAGCTACCGGAAGTCGAAGTGCCGGGAAGCGGGAGGCTGCTTCCGGCCGTCGGTGAGATCGCCGGTGGCGTTACCGAGGACATAACGATGGTCGGTGGGCTCACGGATGGGTCCAGGTTGATACCGGATTTGTTCTCGATCACCCTCGGGTCCACACATAAGGTCGACATAGTGGACATTACTGGCGAGGTGTTGATCGATATCGTCGCTGTCCTCGGTTCGGTCATCGTCGAAACAACGGACGTCTTCCCGTTGACTATCAAGGACGACGCCGTCATCATCGTTTTTGTATCGATCGCGCTGGTACCTGTCGATTGGGTCTTGGCTTCGATACTGCTCGATCTCTCGCTTTTGTCCATGGAGTTCCTCTGTGCTTCCAGATGTTCTCTGCGATGGAAGAAAATTAATGAGCAAGATGCGTATTATATTTTGATAATATGCAAAGCTCCAAACATGAATGAATAATGCACTGTTTCTTATGATTGAATAACACCGTATTATTTAGCACCGTATAATACACTATATGTATATGTAAATAATTTCTTACGTATCAATTACTTGAAAATTATTAACCGGAAGTTATTTAAATTTAATTATTTTAGTTGTACTTATTAAGTTCTTATTAAGATCTAATTGTCTATTGAAATTTAACTAACCGAACCGTATTACTGCCCGCACTGTCTGTGCTGGAAGCGCTCGGTCTTTGATCATTTCTGTAATACTTCGTGGGCGTGACGCCACCTCCGTCGACAGAGACTTGAGATTGCCTACGTCTGTGATGACGACAATTGTGCTTGCGATCGCCGGAACTCTGAGATTGTCCCGTAATCACCGAGTCCCTCCTGGACCTCGCGCTCTCGCCCGAGCCACGGCGAGAGTTTCTCGATTCGCCCGAGCCTGTAATAATACAGTACAATTAATACAATTGTCATGTACAATTCGCTAAATAATTTAAGTACATTTCTTTCGTAACGATAAGTTTTCTTCACGTCGAAAAATTATTCTTTGTGCAAATGTTTGTAAGATTCACTAGTGTAAATAAAATTCGCTTAACTTAAAATTACGAAACGTACAATATAATTTCCAAGATTCCATACAAATCTACAAGTTATATCGTCATAATCGTTGGAAGAAGATGGGGTGTGCTTGTCGTTCTTTCGAAAATTTTTCCGGATTTGATCATTCTGAACCGGTATATAATCAGCAATAAAACCTCATTTTTTTCTAATATAAAATCCATGATTCCACGTATAGGACGTATCCTCAAGATCTACTCCCAGCGATATCGCAACTCGCGAAATTCATGGATCCGTTTTCGCCGAATCCACGAAACGGGGGCTCCGATGTAGTTGCGAGCGCGCGTGTTATTTTTAGACTGCTACTGGTGAAGCGAGGTGCTGAAAATTTCACCTCGACGCGGCGTGGGCGAGATGACTGTGGGCGGCGGCTGCGGCTGTAGCAACACATCCTTCTTGCTCCAGAGTCTGGCTATGTCGTTCTTAAGGTCACTAATGGCGGAGTCGCGTCTGGACTTGCTCGACACCTGACTCCGGATCCCGCTGTCGACTGAGCTTTCCCGTCTTTTTCGCAGGCTGACCAGGTGGCTGGCGTCCGTGGTGGTTTGTCGCGACCACGGCAACGACTTGGCGATGTCCGCCAGGGTCTCCCTTCGACAGAGCTTGTTGCTGCGGCTGCTTTTCGTGGAGATACCTCCACCACCCCATTCACGCAGGATGTCGGTCAGTTGAGCGAGGCTCGATCGCCGACGGCGCTGGTTCGTCGGCGAGCAATCCTGAGTCTCGTTCGGTGGCGATATCGACGTGATCTGCGCCGCGGAATCTCGTCTGCCTGTTCCTAAGGGCAAACGCCATTCTGCTGTTACGCTGAAGAGGTTGTCATTCGATAAATTATCAAGAGCAAGATAATTTCTTGTTATCGAGTTGTTATAGAAGAAGTCTAATACGACGGTAATGGAAGTTTAATGGGAGTTCTTGTATTGTTAATAAAATGGATCATAAATAGTAAAACATTATTTTACGTATATAACTAAGAGAATTACTCGAGAAATGAAAATATGAACTATATGAATCGCATAATTAAATTTTTTCCTTCAGCTTTGTTCTCAAAATGACATTCTCTCGTATTATAATTTCCTATTGTGCAATGCTTTTTGAAAAAAATGCATTCTACTCGAAAAAGGCAAAAGATATATAAATACCATTAACTTCTGACATTACTATTCCCGCAAAACGCACACACCGCCCATTAAAATCCGCGAAAATGAATTCAAAGCACTTTTGCATGAGAAAACCAACGAATTTCCATAATGTGCCATCGTGCGAAAAATTCTAGTTACGGGCTAAAAGCGTGTCTATGCATACCCAGGCGTTGCCTCAGAGTGGACTCCTCCACTTGCTCTCGCACGAGGTCGTCCCAGCCGTTGCCACCCTGCCATATCAGCCCGACCTGATGACTCAGGATCGGCAGGTTGCACACGAAGCAGATCGCTGTCATGGTCCTGGAAAAGAGGAAGCGCGCGGTCTCGATTTAAGCCGGCAGGAAAGCGCGACGTCCGCTCGCAAGCGGTACGGAAGAACTTTCAACGGAAGAAGAAGGTGCATCTCTCAACGATAAAGTTACGTGAAACCAGGCCATGCCAACAGAGCGCTTAAAAGTGATAATTTGTCGAAGTCGTGGTTTCTCTTGTAAGCCCTTAAGAAACGCGATCGCAACCGGACGATTGCCATGCTCGATTTTGCGCGAAGCTATTCCGGCTATTGAAGATACTCAGCGGGCGGAGGCGCGCGAAGTATTGATATATACAGATGCGAGCCTCTTCCTGCTTCTTATCGCCGCGAAACCACGCTTCGTCTACTTCGCCCACCTCGTAGATACGATCGAAAGAACTTAACGAGATATCCAAGATAATACAAACGTAGCTAAGTAGAACAACACTCTAACAATGTACAATAGACACAAGAACGCAAGTGTAATAGTTAAAAACGGGAGTGGCGGTTGTGTAAGCTCGACCATGTCGACTTTTGATGGCAACACGCGAGAATAATCGCGAGCGATCTCAGATTATGTTAGCGCGAATGTGGAATTTTAAAAGCAACGCGAAATACTTCCGGAAAATTGATACGTAATGAGCACAGAAATAGAGATCTTGCAACAAATATCGTAAACATTCTCAAACATCAACATTTAGAAAATCAAAGAGATATTTAACACCAATTTGATCACGAACACGACACTCATAGATACAAAAAATAAAAAATCAATTTATGCTCTATCTTCAGTTTTAAGACATTCGCGCTATATAAAGTTACTGCGACAGTGACATACACCGTTTAATATTAAATATATGTAAAATTGAATTCTTTACGTCGTACGGAATTGGCATAGATTTAAATATGAATAAGGTAGACTTCAGGAGCGGCGAGTAAACGCGAGCCTCATTCTAACGTATGCAAAGCTCGAGATCGTCGAGATCACACAAGTCGATATCAGCCTCCGGTCTAGAAATGTTACCGCAGCGTGTTTCGCGAGCGCCGATGAACGTCATTCCAAAAGCGTGGATGCATAAAGAAACTCGAGAGATGTATATATACATTATATAACATAATGTATATATACATAATTACTATAGAGCGAGAGAGCCGCATATTTTTTTTCTCATGTATACAGCACATACTGAAAACTTTTTTAAAAGGCATATATCTGATTTGATGTTTCGACCTGTAATGTCGAAGTCTGGGGCTCTGCAACGACATCGCATGGCAAGGACCTGGCCGACCTGCAAAAGATACACACACACAAACTTTTTTTTTCGATAGACCGCTACCGGGTAGTAAAGTAGTTGATGTAGAGAGGCATCGCGCTCTCGATGATGCTGTACCCTGAAAAGGCGCATGATACTTGAGATAGGGAGTAATCGATGATCACTTTTAATTACAAGAGTCACGTTGTTTTTTTATGTAAATCGACGCCACCATCGGTCTCTTATAAGCATTATCGAAATTCGATGACGTTGTAAAGAGAGACTGACAATGGAGTTCGATTATGACAATGTAATGCGAGAACGCTGTGAATAAATAACATCTATTGCGACTATACAAAATATAACATGATATAATATTACATATATGTATATGTTTTATAAAATAATCCCCCGCACATTTCATCAAAATGTTTTAACAGTTGTTTAACAACCAGTCGGATCACCAGATGATATCAAATTAAATATAATATTTTATCGTATATGAGAAGAAAATGCGATTTTAATTATTCAACCTATTAAAATATGAAATATTATCATAAATGCGTTACGTGAGAATTTCCGCATTACTTGGGTACGTATCTCACCTCCGGTTTCGCTCACATTCGATACTCGTGTATTAACTGAAATTTGATAGAATTGCACTCCCATTAAATATGCGCAAACTTTAACGCTACAAATTTCACTCAAATACGCACTTTCCTCCATAATCTTCGCATAATTCCTGCGAGACCGATTCGCTACAAGCTTTGCCGTATTAATAACATTCCAGAAACTCCCCACTGTGTGTCATAACGGTATTACCTCGTTAAAACTTGACTATCACGTAGCCTGATGTTAAGAGAAATCGCGAGTCGACCAACTCCAATCCATTCGTATGCTAATACAGCCGGTCGTTAACGGCGAAGTTTAACGGCCCGTATAAGACGAATTAAGAGAAGTGATTCAACGGGCGACAAAAGCGTTTCGGTAAAGCGCAATTACAATTTTGCCAGAAGAACCGTTGACAGAAAAACTGCAGCTTGTTTGAAAGCTGGACCCGAAACGCGCGGACAACAATTAATTAATCTCCCTGTCAAAGCCATAGAGCTTACTTATGCACAAAGTGACCTAATTAGCGATTCACTTGCCCCAATTACTTCGCTCCGCCAAACAAACGAGCATCAGTAACGAACTCACGTTTGATATCGATTGTCAATAAGTGTGAACGCAAAACTTTCTTGAAAATATGAAAATTTTGCATATTAGAAAGTATGAATTGATATTATACTTGCAAATTACGCAATTAAAACTTACAATTTCGTGGTTCTCATATTCTTCTTTGTTCACAATTTAAGTACTTTATTTTATTTCTTTAATTTGATATTAGTTTTAATTGATTTTCATTTATTAATGCTGAATAAAAATTTGCAGAACGTGCCCCGATTTCTCCAAAATTCTTTCTCTTCAAAATTTCTAGAAAGATTGTTGTGAAACAAAATTTTCCACGTATGTAGGTGATAACTGAGTATCAGATGTGATAGTATGTGTAAAACATTAAAATTTAAATAAAATGGAGATATCCGCAGGAGATAAGAAAGTATTAATTTATTATTATTATTATATATTATTGTGCTAAATAATGTGTTTTTTGAAATACAAAAATTTCCTAATATATATCTTCACGAGAAACAGAATTTTTTTCCTTTTTTTGTAGTAATGTTATTCGAGACCACGGGAGAGTATACAGATGCACGCAAGTACGCAGATTGCGAACTTTTATTTGCCCGCGTTAAAGCCGCAGCCCAAAACCACGCTGAGGTTTATAAAACGCGAGAAACTACGCGAAAAAGTGCACTACGGTAAAGGATATAAATTTAAAAAGATCAAAAGCATAAAAATTTCAATTTTCCCACTATTAGACGTAATCGTACTAAATACAATGGTTTTTATTAAAAAACGCAGCGTATAAACGAAGAGATGTGTAACAATTTTTTGTTGGCCACCGCAATTTCGTGCATTATTAAAAGCGATTGTCGTAAAAAGTATGTTTTAAAACGTGAAAATCAATTTTAAAAACAATGAAATAAACTTATTGATATTTAGAAAAGAAAATTTTTAAAAGTTAAGATTTTTTTCGTTGCGAATATTACGATATATCAAACAAATCTCTTTTAAAAATTAAAAGATATATAAAATTATAATTCGATAAACTAATAATTGTGCGAGTATAAAATTATTCGATGAACTAATAATTGTGTGCTCAAGTTTCAGGGGAATTTAATAAAATTTTCAATAAAAGATATATTGAAAATAATGATACTTGGAAATTTTTCTATATTAATTAATCATGAAAGATCGAAGTTTATTTTGCATCGTTAAGAAAGAGCATTTAACTTTAAAAAGTCTTGTAATTATGGAAATACGTTTCTGATTCTTTTTTAGACATGAATATTGAGTGAATCATGCATATATAGGATAAACTTGCTTAAATCGTACCCTTAAACCATATTTAAATTGTATTGTAAGCGCAGGATTTAAAAAAGTTTACCCTACTTCTTTGCGTTATGACTCTTCAATATTTCCTAATGCTCGATTTTAAGATATATTATGGTACGCGTGCCAAGTAGACCATCCGGATCACCACCTCGCGTCGCCATAATACGTGGTTTAACGTCACATTGTGGCTTGTATTATCGGCCGGCAAAACGTCATTAATACGACAGCTTTGACATTTCCTGTTTCAACATCCATTGTGCGTTAATAATGCCGATTGCGAGAGCTGAGCGGAAAATGGCTTGCGTTACGCGACCATAGAGCAAAACAGAACCGTTTTGAGGATCAAAATGGAAAATTAATTTATGTAAGAAATGTGTTTATACTTTCTTGTTATTGCAACATCGTATATCTTCAACTGCGAGAAAAGCACTAGGGGGGGGGGAATTATTTTAAATTATACAAACAATTACAAAATTAAGTCGAAGGAAATTTTCCTTTAGCGATATTATTTCTATATTTCACAGTCACTAAATATATTACTATTCATATATATATATAATACTTTTTATATTTATTATCCCCCAGTTCCGCAATTGCGTAGTGTGACATACTCATGTAACGCGCTTAGAATGAATTACTCGTGCGAGCATCACGTTAACATTGAAATTATGAACGCGCAATAGATATTCGCACGATATCATATTCGCTCCTGAATTTAATTTTACGCAACACGACACGCGTGTGTAATTCGAAGCGTCGTAACCAGAAACTAGTACATAGATGAGATACAAGAAGCGGGATTGCACATTTCAAAAATTTATGTAATGTGCATTCGCCAGTCGTTGCATTTTCAGTTGAGTAATTGTAAAGCATAAACATGCTTTCATCAACTATGATTGTCATAGCATTTGCGGCAATGAATATTAATAATTCTTCTCAAAAAGGGAACGCAAATGCACGTTTAGGTGCAATTATGATATTATTAGTATAGCGTCAGAATATATCATCAACTTTCGAAACGTTTTTCAATATTCCAACAGTAATGAGAATTAACTTTTTAACCAGAAACTTTAATTTTCCTAAATCGCCAGTAAATAATTAACATATAATAAATTGTAAGACGACTTAACTGGCCATAGATGGTATTCTATTTATTACTACGTATCAATTCCATACGGATTGTGGTCCTCTACGAGTATTAAATTTAATAATAACAATGCTAAAGCATCTATTAGATTCTCCCCCCTCCCCCAACACCCTGCCATCACGAAAACTGTTAAAGAATTTGTTGCGAAAAATATTATCTCAGTAGAGGACCACAATCCGTATGGTTGATACGTAGTAATAAATAGAATTCCATCTATGGCCAGTTAAGTCGTCTTACAATTTATTATTATGTTAACTTTTTAAATCTTATAATTATCCAAGAATATAATATAGCGACGTTTTAGTCACTTATTCTCCTGATACTATTTCTACCTGTTCTTCTTAAAGTTTAAACTATTGTAATAAAACAAAAAAAAATATCAAAATAGAATATTTTTGATATTGAACGTGCAATAAATTTGTACATGTTTTATAATACTTTGTATTTTGATGATTACAATTTCGACATTGCATTTAGTTATATACAAAATGCCACGTGGTAAAGTCTCTCGTAATGGCGAGAAATGTCTTAAGATGTTTGCTCGAAGGTAATAATAACTCCTAGGATATCGCGAGAGATCGCCGTGATTGCGGCCTCGTAAAAACGAGCAAAGTTTATCTGCAGAAAAACTCGCAGAGGACTCAACGAGGTAGTATCTGTGTAAATTGAAGGACTCGTTTCCTTGCATCGCAGATCGCGACGCAGGCCACGCGAAGTACCTTAATAAAATCCGACCCCAAAACTCGTCGGAAGGAAAACTCATCCGGCATCGTTTCGAAAGCTCATCTGCGAACAAGCTGACGGCCAGTAACGGTTAGATGAGGGAGAACGGGATGCAAGAAAAAAAAAACGAAAAAGAGCCATCCTTGAGATAAAATAAATTCTCTCTGCTTTCATCCTGGATGAAAATCGCGAAAGGTTTTCCAGGTGAAAAAAATGAAATAAAACACAGCCTGAGCAACATTCATCTAGCCTTTCCGGATATTTTAATTGACACAGATATTATTACTACGCTCTCTCATAGTTAATAAGCTATAAATTTTTATTTTACTTAAAAAATATTGTAATTATCTTGATTATTTGTTATTTAGGAACTGCTTCCTAGTAATTTATTAAATATTACATGACATTCACTTATTAAAGAAAATTAAAATAATTTTTGTTTTAAAATAAGCTTTAAGTTTTAATAATTTTTTGGGCTACGGAGATGTTGCAAAACACAAATTTATTTATAAATTAAAAGCGTAATTAAAAACTAAACATTCTCCAGTAGAAGTCTATGAAAAATACGTAACGTACGTATAGAACAACAGAATGATTTATAAAAATATAGCGGTGCGATATGAAAAACGAATTTTTATTCGGAAATGTCAGAAACGTATTACGAGATAGAAACAGTATTCTCCACGTAAATGATGGTAAAATGTCCCTTTATCGAGATGGTGCGGTGTGCACGTTTTGTAAACTCGATCATGTCTGCCACGCGTTAAAGCTTTCTATCGAGTTAAATATTTGAGAATGACAGAGAATCGATAATGGAAGTATCAATATATGCTTTACACGGAGACGTTTTTGCGTGAAGCAGCAAATATTTAAAGAACATTGTTCGAAGAAATACTATCTTTAAAATATACATATATATATACATACATACATTGAAATGAAGATATATTATATGATATGATATGAAAGTGTATTTTAATTATTATTGAATTTAAAATGTACATTGATCAAGCATATTAACTGTATACATCGATTATTTAATTTATTAATTATTCAATTATGATAATGTATATTGAATCTATATAAATATCAATCAGTTTTCCAATCTATATTGATTGCAGTAAAAATATAATTATTACTGCAGAATATCTTAAAAAAACGAAGTTATTTTTTCAAAAATACTGCACAAATTAATCACATGAGAGAGAGATGAAAATTTTGGGTCGAGTATTTGATTAACTTTTTTACCACTCTTGTGATACGTATGTTTCATGGAATTTCCAAATTTCTGGAACAAAGTTTCCGTCACTCATACATATTTTCAAACTCAGACGATTTCAAATAGCGTTACAGAAAATGTTACATTGTAATGTTGAAGGAGTTAAAGACTGTTAATATCGTCCAAAAACGTATAATACACATTGAATCGCTCGCTAGATGATTTAAATTAAGACAAAATTAATATGTCACAAATGAAAAGTGCAAAATAAATGGAAAGTAAAAGAGATCGAAGAGAAGAGAAAGAGACAGAAAGAAAGAATTATATATAAGAGAGGTAAAATACCAAGAGCATCGCTAGCCTTTTAATACTGAAATTGGCATTGCAGCCGACGATAATTGCTTCCGAGAGAACTCTCTTGGCTCGCAAAAGACCTTTTCATGCAAGGATCTGTTTTAAGTGTTTATTTTCTCTATCTGTTATCGGACACGGTTCTTCAATTTCCTGCTAACTCTGACGTTCTCTACATGTATCGTGCGATAGTGGTTACCACCAAATCAAGCCGTTCGAGGCAAATCGAAGGAAACTTATGAAGGTAGCAGAACGAACGGTATCCAGTTGACGACATGCGATTCACGATTATTTCCTACCGAGGGATCACATTTTGCGATACGATCGTTCGTGATGGACGTAACAATACGGGTGCCAGGGATACTCGTGCTCGTCCCAAGTGGTCGTATCTAAGGCTCGATACTTAGAAGAAATACTGATCCACAGGTGGGCGTTAAAAGATGAAAGACATGACGGCGTCGGTCGGTAAATATCCTCCTCGAACATCTCCGCCAGGAAATTCTACCATGAAAAATGTAATTTTTTTCCTAGGAGATCTCCTGCCAAGTTATCATACCATGAAAAAAATATTATTATTCATTCTGTTAAGTTAGGCGAAATTGCAGACAAATTGATAACAAAATACAATATTATCCAAAAAATCGTATCACTACGCACTAAACATATCGATTATCTATTATTCATTATTTTATGTTGATACACAGTTTGTGACAGAAGCTAAAAAAAAGTAGATTTTGAGGCTTTAGGAAGAATTCCAATTTTCTACACAAATGTTTCTTGCTTAAACGATACTTTAATTACAATATTTTCCCTCGAAAACGTTTCGAGTGAAATCCATTCGGTCATCTCGACTAGCCGAAGAATCAGAAGATGTTATTTGGCATACAGCGACGACGTCCGATGAAAAATCCATGGTCATCCGTGCTTCCGGAGAATTTCGATTTATCCAGAGTGATAAAGCACGAGGATAAGACATAACAACGTTTTCCTGGAGGTTGGACAAGAAGCGGTTTCGCTGACGAATGAACAAGGTTTCAACGTCGTGCGAAAGTCCCAGAAGGCTCATGGAGACGACGGTGAAAGAAGAAGGAAACGAGGAAGCGAAGGGGGGGCGCATCAAGCCACGAGGATCAAATGCGAGGAGTGAAAATCGGACACGCTGTTGCTTGATGCCGAACAAAAGCTGAGAAGGGTATCCCCATAGCAACCATCGCGACAACGTTGTGTTCGCTAGGAAAGGAGAAAGAGCAAGCGATGTACAACTGGGACGTCGCGGTGACGAGCAGAACCAGGGAAGAAGGAACCGAAGGATCCGCAGGATTCCCGAGGGCGAAGGAGAACTAATATCCGTTCTCTTGTACCGGCAAGAGAAATTTATGTCCGCACGAAGACCGAATTATGGCTCGCGCTCTAACCAATAAAACTTTTTCGCCACGGCATATATAAATGTAATCAGAGATATTTTTGTCGCTTCCTTAATATTACAGAGTACTATAAATACTATATAAATCAGCATCTTGACCAGCGATCTTACCGTGCATTGCGCTTCGCATTTATCTTACTGTATAAATAAATATGTGTAAATCGAGGAATTATGTAATTTGTAAATTTAACAGCAATTCTCTCCTCGAAATTGTAAATTGCGTAAACTAAAATTGCTCAATCTATGACCTACTTATTGCGATTGTCGCGCATTTCAGGATAAATGACACACATAAATATAAAAGATTATAACAATAGAAAATAGTATTATTTTTAAATTTAAAGCAATTATAAAAATATTTTTTACAAGCCGATTAAATGAGTCGCAATATAAACGCAAGTTGTCTCGATCGAGGCTTGCTCGAGCTAGCGAACGTTTCGCGAAACTCGAGGTGCGACGAGACCGTCGGAACATGTAACCGAGTTCGCGTACTTGCCGTCGGACGAACGATTGGAATTGCCGGTACGCACGTCCCATTCGTCGAATGGCATGCGGAAGCGATGGAAATGGATTAGGCACGATTCAAGGACTTAGGTCCAGTTCCACAATCTCCAGTTAACTTAACCGGCCGGTTATTCCATTGGAATTGACCAATCGCATTTGTTAATTTTGCTTAACGACAAATGCGATTGGTCAATTCCAATGGAATAACCGGCCGGTTAAGTTAACTGGAGATTGTGGAACTGGGCCTTAGTAATTGTTCGAATTGTAGCACTTAACATCAGTCACGATTTATTTCCCTTGTCGACAGCTGTCCTCGTTACGCAATGAGCGCGCAAACGAATTCACAGTCCGAGGAATGCTCCGCGAGCAGCGTCGCCGCGTCGGAACCATAGACTTATATATAATAGACTGCGTGTTCATATGCGACAGCTGAAGACAACATCTAAAGGACAGAGATATGCGTGGTCTATCGCCCTCTCCGTCACACGCATCGCTGGGTAGGGACTGACAGGCGGGGCAATCAGGGGCAATGAATGTAGGCGAAAGATATATAACGTAACAGATTGTTAGACGCACTGAGAAAAAAAATTGGTTGTACGGACTAAATTTGTATGGTTGTTGATCCAATGGTTGATTCAATAATTATTAAGTTGCATTAAAAAAGATATAGTTCATTCATGTCAACCATCAAACTAATGTTCAGTTAAACCAACTAATGTTTAGTTGAACGGACTAAATATTTTAGTTGGATGAAATACATTTTGCGTTTTTCAACAAATTTTTTTTCTCAGTGCGTAAACGGAAACTTATTATATATTTATATATTTTCGGTATGGTATTAAAATATCAGGAAATTCTTATTCGTTTTCGCAACTAACCAGAGAGAAAATTCTGAAAAATTTTTATAAAAATATTAAACACCATCTATTTTGAATAACGTTCTACAGGCATATTGCGAATTTCGAAATCTGCAATATCGCGTTCGCGATCATATACATAATTAAAACTTCGGTTTTTATAAATCCAGCAGAAAACAACGGCGGGATCGTTTTACCGCAAGAGAATACGCGGGAAATGTGAGAAATATTTTCTATACATAAACTTTCACGCGTGGCTGCGAGTGCAGCTAACAATAAGTCATCGTGAGAATCTGTCAAACACGGATTACATGAAACGTACCGAATACCAATGTGATTAACCGTTTATTATAAAATCTCATCATTTTAGCATCCTCATTAATATTCCGAGATACGCCGCTAGGAAATTTCCCGCGCGAATGGTCGAACAAGTCGCGTCACGTGACCGAAACTAGCAACTGCCGATTAGGGCGGCACACAGTAAGGCGGGGAGCACACACTTTTCCATAACGCAAAACGCATAATGCATAAGAAAATCAGTCAATCACAATCCTCGGAACGAGGAGTGGGGATAAAAATAAAGGATTCTGATTGGCCGATTTCCTTATGCATTATGCGTTATACATTATGAAGAAGTGAGAAGTGTGTGCTCCCCGCTTAAGGTAGCTTAACTCGTACTGCTGCCTAAGTCGTATGTATCCCCTAAATATCTGAGCATGCATAGTGACAGCAGCGCCTTTAATGGTTTTAAAATGTACTAGCCAGTCGCCACATTGGTAAACATTGAGTGGCATGTAGCCGGCGTGCTTGTTAGAATAATCTCACCTAGGTATAAGGATTATTACATTTAAATAGGAAGAATTTTATATCATTTCTTCTAAGTACGACTATAAAACGTCGGCGACATACCAAAAAATAATTTTATTTGATCTCACTTACCTAGGTATAAGGATTATTACATTTAAATAAGAATAATTTTATATCATTTCTTCTAAGTACGATTTAGGCTACAGGTGGTACGATTTGGGAAACCGGTTCCCTTTGTCGTACCGAACGTACCATTTTAAAAATTTGTAAAATTAATATAAAAGATACAGATATTCCTACGTTTGTTGTAACAAATTGAAACTTTATTAATTAAAGTTACAGATAATACACATGCTTTTGATTTAATTAATCTACCCATCAATCTATAGTCATTTCTCCTTACGGGGGACGACTGAAGCAACTTTACCCTACTTCGTCGTACATCGTCGCGTCGGCCGTCGCGTTTTACCGTAATCAAACTAGCGATTGCGATTGGCGATTGGCGATTACTTTTCAACCAATCAGAGCAAAGCAGGCACTGATTGCTTTACTTTGATTGGTTGAAAAGTAATCGCCAATCGCAATCGCTAGTCTGATTACGGCTTTACGTGGATGGCGATTGCTGCTAACCGGTTCAGTCGAATTTCGCGTACGAACGAGTGTCGGGAGTGCCGAGTCCGACGGCAGACGATCGTTTCAGGGTGTCGATCGGTTCGTGCGATCGCGATTGTTGCGTCGTTTCGGTACTCGTGATCGCTGTCCGCCATGTCGCGTTTCGAGTGTTCTGAACACGACGGGCGTCCCAAGTGCCGTTCAACACTCGGAACATCAAGGAGCATCGAAAGGGAGTGTCGAGGGATCGCCGCGAGGGATTCATTGAAACAGGGTGGTTTCGCTTGTCTTTCGATATTCGGTAAAGGCCTCCGCACCCATTCTTCCTCATCCCAATCGCTAATATCTGTTCCTTGTTCTTTATATTTTTGATTGTGCGGGGGCCTTAACGGTAAGGCGGGGAGCACACATTTCTCCATAACGCAAAACGCATAATGCATAAGGAAATCAGCCAATCAAAATCCTCGGAACGAGGAGTGGGGATGAAAATAAAAGATTCTGATTGGCTGATTTCCTTATGCATTATGTGTTATACGTTATAAAGAAGTGTGTGCTCCTCGCTTAACGGTCGCCATGTGTCCGCCGTAAAAGTGTGGCACTTTTCAAAAATTTCTTGCGATAAATGACACCAAAAGCGCGTCGCGCCTAAGGATGACTATTAATTAATCCTATTAATTTAATCGGTGATTAACTTATCATGTAATACTTATCAAGTAATACTTATCATGTCTGCTACTTTATTAACATAAGTACATAGAATTATAAATTTTTCATTTAATATACATATGTATATATAAAGTTATTATAAGAACGAGTGACAGAAATTTACTTTAGGCAATTCTGCCGATTAAATAAATTAACTTGTCAATATACAGGGTGTTTCAGGGTTCTTCAAAAGTCTACGAAAGGCCGGTTAATGACATTAATTCTTTACAAAGAAGAATTATTCAAGCATGTGAAACGATTACAGCTATTCAGTGCCGCTCTGCCACTGCTGCCATGAAAGAAAGATGCCAAGCCTGTCTCAATATTCAAGGCCGTCATTTTGAACAAAATTTATAATTATGTAAAAATTTTCATATTTTCTAATAATAAAGGAGTTAAAGCATACTATTAAATTATTTATTATAACTTGATAACAATTTCATAAAATTTTATAATGAAAATTTAGATGTCAATATCTCTCTTAAACAAAGCGTTTACGGGCATACCTCCAGAGGAAAATTTTTTCTTATTTTGAGGTCCTATATAAGTTCATATTTTAAGTTAGGACATTTAATCCTGAAACACCCTGTATAATACTTGTATTATTTTATTAATACAGAATTATTAATTTTTTTTTCAACCTATGGAAAAAGATATTAGATTAGAAGCAACGAATTATATAATTAAAAATTTTGTTGTGATCCATTTTGCCAATTAAATTAATTGCTACTTAATTTAATCAGTGATTAACTTGTTAAGTAATAGCTATACTATTTTATTAACATAGAATTATTAATTGTTTAACATATGAAAAAAGATATTAGATTAGGGGAAATATATATTTAAAGTTAAAATTAAAATTTTTATTTTAAGCAATTCTGCCGGTTAATCGCCAATTGGTTAATCGGAGTTTCGTCGAAGTCGCCGTAAATCGGGAATACCGGATGAATCAGTAAATTCCGGATTCTGTAGACGAACTGTGCCAGTTGGACCGCGCGATCGCGATCTGACGTACCTTTCTACATCCGTAATTAACATCGATCGACGGAGAAATTCGTTTACACGTTTGCGCGTTTCGCGAATATGCCCGCGAGTGCGTTGGAGTATCTCGAGTGCATCGGAGAACATCAAAGAATCAGCGGCAGTGGATTATACAGAGGCAAAATGTTTTGGGTCTACAACATGCCGCTTGCAACACCGGGTGAGTACTCCATCGTTCTTTTTTGCTATCAAATTATTTCTAGAATATTTCCGTTGCACAGCAAAGAAATTTGCTTAATATAAACGGTTCTTTCTTTTACGATATCTGTATAGCGCTGATGTAAATAACGAAGTTCCCTTAGATAGGTGTTATCTGGTGTAGCAAAAAGAAAATGTTGAAATTTTTTATAAGTTTTATCTGTCACGTTATAATCTTTAAAATGTGTTTATTACATAACATAATCGGTGATAAAAATCCGTCTGCCTGATGGCAATGGTCACGAGACAAGTAAATTAATTGAAAACAAATAAACGGATTTAACTGCTATTCTTTTTCAATTATTATTAAAATAACAAGTAAAAATCTGATTGAAAGTGGGAAGGTGATGGGGCGAAACTGCGAAATTAAATGTCAAAATGTAGGCCAAGCCATTATATTTTGCTATAGCTATAAATTAAATCGTTGCTGTTGGCCACTGGTCAGCTACTCGTCAAAATTGCGAAGAAAATTTTTGCAAGGAGAAGAAAAACGGGAACGCACGCCTCCGTTTTCCGCTAACGGGCATGAGTGCAATTTAAAAGTCAAATTCAGCGACCGTGAATGACGATAGCATTAAATGATAAACGGGAGCGAGTGTGACACTTCGCTAATAATTTAAAGAACTTGCGCGATTAATTAGGCAGATGCTGCCTATCGCTCGAAGGGAAACGTCGCGTAAAATATGTGGCCGAAAATAGCACTTCGAAAGAACCATCCCCTCAACTTCAAGCTTAATGAAGCATTTTTCCGAAGTTAATAACGTTATCACGCTTCAAAAATAGAACGGAATAAATCGTCGAAACAGAGTGAGGAATACTCTGATAAACGAGACAGCCAGGGCTTGACAGGGTTCGATGAAATAAGCAACTTCGTAGTGCACCCGAGCGTGAAAATGTACGAGGACGCGCCTTCGGTGAAATCAATTCGAAGTATTTCCATTTTCGTGGGGAACCCGAAAGAGTTATTGATAACACGCATTAGGGCGCACGATGTAACTCTCAGAGATTTATCAAGTGTGACAAAGTATTCGCATTAATTCTATTAAACTCGCGCGAAGATTTAAGAAACAGGATTAGAATAACATTTAAATTTACTAAATTCTAGAAATAGCTTTTCGAGACAGCTGTATGTATCACACGAAGCCACGCGGTTTCGGGGTTCCCATTTTTCAGAAGATTAAGCGTCCTAATCCTTTAATCGTTTAAATATTTCAACAAGAAATCTCCTTGTAATTATCATCTTTGATGCTCGGGAATCAAGATATCTCGTAAAGTTATTTACTCGAGATTGTTTACTCAGCATCTCATTCTATTCCCTCGTAAGACGAGGCACATTGAAGGCGAAGGTAGGGGCGTTGAAGGCGCGTGCTACATATCAATTTCACGACGTCGCGAAGGATAAAAGTTGTAATACGTAATGCAGACGTGTGTACTCTCTCCGCTGTGGGGAGCGATATAGTATGGGAAGCAATAACAGGAGGAAAATAATGTAGGAGCATTATTTGTCGTCCTGCTTCGAGCAAATATTATAAGCCACCGATAGAATCCGCATCTTTATCTGAGGAAAAATAAAAAAAATTGGCACACATACACATATATACAAATACGTAAATCAATAGGCACCCCAATATCTTCCCTATCTATCTCGAGAAAAGTAACTGCTCCATGTTAACTTTAAGCAAATTTTTCTTAACTCAAACCGAACGACTAATACTGTCCAGTCCGCAATTGAGTAATAATTTAAATTTGAAAAAAGAAAAAGAGTACTTTTTTACAACTTTATTTCGAGATTTATTTACCCAGTTAAAGTTGCGGAAAATAAAAATCTTCCTTAGGTATTTTTCCCATGGAAACATTTACTGCGAGTTTGTCAAAGAATTGGTCGTTAAAATTTGGAATATAGATTGTATAATATTCTTTATATGTGTTAGGGCGCGGCCAGACTATGCGCGTTTTACGCGAATATTCGTGATTCGGGCATCGTTGTTCATCCTTGTTTATCGTTTGATAAACAACAAGGATGACATGACTTGTTTATCATTTGATAAACAACAAGGATGACATGACTCGAATCACGAATATTATCACGAATATTCGCATAAAACGCGCATAGTCTGGCCGCGCCCTTACGATGACGCACTGTTTTGCAAATAACGGCAAGAGCTTTGTTTATCGAAAAATCTGTCAAAAAATTTCGACATATTTCGACAATTAACGCGGGCCAGTTATGTCAAAGATCACAGGGAAACATTTCGGATACGGCACCATTTTTATCTATCATCCATTCTCAAAGGAAGATCCAATGTTGCAAAATTGCAAAAATATCAGCGATTCTACTTGCGCCACACGGCGCACAATTTTATAAGCCCCGCACTTCAACTGCTTTCCACTCTTAACAGAGGCAGACAAGATTTTCCATTTTTTATATAGCTTGCTCTCAAATTCCCTTTCAGCGAAATGTTTATAAAGATGTCGTTTAATCCTGGCCTTTATCCGCGCAGCAAGATACGTAGAAGAATTGATAGCGACACCTCTAAAAGCGTACACGGTATACGCGCAAGATGTAAGCAACGCGGAAGCTTTCGCTCGAGACTCGAGCGTTGTATTTTATCTTATGAGAAGGATATAAATAACGGTCGTTTACGTGATAACAGAGCCAGTTAATCCACCCATTATCCGTAGGTACGAAGCAATTCACGGTATTCCGAACGCGCGTTCGCGTGGTTCTTGCCCGGGCCAGCTTTGCATACTTGCCACATATTCGGATGCGCTTTCGATAATTTCCGAAAGGAACGAAAACGACGCGCGCGAAATTAGTTATTCCCCGCTTTCATTGGACGCGTAAAACAAAACGACGCGGCAGCTCAATGATGCTTTTCGCGCACCGAAAGAACGATAAGGTTGCCACAACCACAATAATAGTAATATTTGGTTCAGCCACGTCCTGTGGTTGTCACATTCA
>NJRQ01000031.1:167891-229833 GCA_003063805.1 Aphaenogaster ashmeadi | reverse complement strand
AAGGATGGAAATACAGCAAAATACAAGTACATAACTCTTGTATTCTTTGTTTAGCTTGATATCTTGTATATTCCACCTGTCTAGGATATACGGCATTTTTAGCGTGCGGGATTTATGCCGTAGTACAAACGCTCTGTAGTCTAGAGTCCTAAAAAGTAGAGAGACGTGAACTTGTTCCCACTTCCTGATTGGTGGTTATAGCCACCAATCAGGCCCGCAAAAATGCAAGATTATTATTATGTTTCGTGTGTATTTGTTTATTATTCTTATACTCTAATGAACTTTTTACAGACATTTATAAGTTATTGTATATCATTTTTTGCCTTATTTATAAACATTATTTGTAAATTTTTTATAAGCCGTATATCCATGAATAGTCATATACCCCACCCCTATGGGATATATGGCAAAAATGCAAGGGTTTCTAAAGTTTTTTTGTTAAATACAAAGAATAAATATTTCATATTTCTAATTTTTTTATAGTAGTAGATAATATAAAGTTTTTATTAATATAATTCATTTGCCTTAAACATAGTAAATAGTACTTGATAAATAAAGTTTTTCTTAGGTGCGGCGTATATACCCTATGTCAGTACGCCTGGGTCATTCTCGAGCTCTCTCATCTAGTCATTATGCTTGGAGAGGATTCTGTGCTGCTCGTATACCTGTTCTTCTGGTGCAAAAGCGGACGCAACCGATACTCATACATTGAAAGCTCCACTCGCGCCGCTAGATGCGAAAAGAGCATACGCATCTCTTCAATGTAGAGAGGACAGAGCATATAACGAGGTCTTAAGACTTTTTTTATTAGAGAAAAAGTATACGCGCGGAATTAACCTCTCGCACAGAATTAGTATGAAGAGAAAAAGCTTAATCCTGATCAATCTCTCTTTTTGCATTATAAGCTGTTAATCTTTTAAAACGAACTTTAAAATGTTAATAATATTGTTGATTCTGTACATGATTTGCAATTCTTCCGCAGAATTACAAAAGTTACAAAATTCCGTGAGGAATATATATATTTTCCAAGAATGGTGGAAAGAATTAATTTTAAAAGTCGTGATTTAAGGTTGAAGTATTTTGAAGTCTCTGTTATATGAATTACGTCACGCTTGCAATCTCCGATTTGCCAGTAAAAATGCATTGTAGCAATAAGAATTTAATGCACTAGGCTATTGATTTTTTAAATGTAGTGTAATCTAAATCTTTGTTCAATATTTTTATCGCATATGTATTGCAAAATATGGTTTCATTCCGAACTTTATTTTGTAACGTCAACGTGAAATGGCAACTAGACAAGTATATTTAGCGATAAATGTACGATTTAAATACAAACTGTTGTTCTTTGTTTGGATATTAGCACTTTCTGAAAAGATTCTAATCGTTAGTAAAAAAGCAATTAGAGTTATTCAGAAGATAGATATCGGTTCGATAAATCTTAACTCCTCGATTCGGAACACCTAAACCGTTTCCTTTTTCTCTTTTTCTTATGGCATCGGATTATTCGAGAAAGCGTTCGATCTCACAACCGATAATGTATTGTTAGGAGTATAAAGATACGAGAGGAAGGTGGATTGCATTGTATAACCGAGGCATTCGATTCAGCTATAAGCGTTTATTGAAAACTACTCACTGAGTCCATATAACGTTCATATTGAATCTGCTAAAAAGCTTCTCGATCTTCGAAAGCATGATGCGATTGAGCAATTTAAATCGCACGTGTCAGCGAAGCGCGTGGGAGTTCGCACGTGCAGCTGGACGACAGTCGTAATATAAAACTTATTGGCGTTACAGCATCTGGCAATCCTAATTTTAACAGACATTTTGCAAATTGTCCTCTTGGCGCAGATTTAGATGGGACTAATCTAATTTCCTCCTTTTTGCAAGAAATCAACTGCAGAATCTCTGACGACGAAATAATGACTGGTTCTCTAATAAGTCTGAAGATGGCTTACTTCCAGATCTTTAAAATTGAAGCTTTGAAACGTCTTTTAAATCGAGCCGAGGGTTTATATTGAGAATATAATTCATATATCATATGTTATCAATATCTCGAGCTTTTTTCATCTTATCTTTGAATTTTTCTTTACCTGTTATATATACAAGATGTCAATATAGAAAGAAGATATACTTTGATCGACCAGACAATATGTACACTCGGCAAAATATGCGGTTGGCCGCAGTACGTCAATAGCTCTCATAATCATCTATCGAAAATCGATACGCGACGAAGGTCCTTATAACATTTCGTCATTTCAAGGATCCTCTCTCCTGCTTCTGTATCGCGTGCCATCCTGCGATGCTGAAGAGGCGAAACTTCGATATGCAATCGTAAAACAACCCATACAACATATAAGATCGCCAACTATCAGAGTGCATTTTCCGCTTTATTGCGCCATTACGATAAAGCAAACTGTTCACAAGTCGCGAATGGAACGAGATGAAACTTAAATATGCAATAACTGCCAAGAATATTCCTCGTAACTTATCATGTCAGAAAAGTAATTATATAAAACCTCAATAAAAATATTCTCGGTTTTCTGCAATACAGTCGACATCGTATTGTTCTCGCTATTCTAATTTATCATGTATCCACGTGTATTTTAACTATTAATATTTTACTTTAAAAGGAAGAAAAAGAGAAAAAAATTAAAATATATGACATAAATCCATTTAATATCAAAACAGCTTTTAGCATAATTTTTTCATTTTAGTTTTTGAAATACTCTTAAATGCTGAATAATTTCTCTTTCTAACGAAAAGTAGCTGTAACATATAAAATTTAAATTAAAGTTGTATATATTAAAGCTTAATGTGCTGAAAGTGCTCTCGCTTCTTACTCACATGTTTCAACTGTAATTCTGCAAAGCATGTGACGCGCTTAACATCGCGAATGTACTGTCGGATTAAAAAGTTTCTACACTCGTAAAAAATCCCGTGTCTGTGAGATGAGGTATCTCACCGACGAAACTATTATACTTTAAATAATTACAAGCGCTTCTGCGATACTGAATTGCCGAATGTATTATCATAGCGTTACGTTATTTCCGATAAGTTATGCAATATGTTATATGATAAGTATGCGATATAGTCTCGGGACGATTTATCATGATACTATCGTAATATATTGCTAAGGAATCTGACATTTCTGTATCGCGATACTTGGATGGCATAAGCGATTTTCAAACGCCGTCACCAATACCCAATTTCCCTCAACGACCCCGTTCGGTACAATACAATGATGTATGATCCGGCGATATACGAGAAGACGAGTGGATCACGAGACCGTGAATGGTCTTCGGCCCGAGTGGGAACGAAAAATCACCGACCTTCGTCCGCGAAAAAGATTGTCGCGACGAAACACCGTCGTGTGGTAAAAGGATACTTTCACGCGTAGACCGCAACATGCGCGTTCCTTAGACACCGCAAAGCTCAATGGCGAATTGCCATACGAGCAAGCGAGCGAGCTTTGAAATCCGGCCTTTTATCGCTCTCCATCTCCGTGACGGCAATGAGACCTTTGGTTGTAATGTTCGCAGGGATATGAACTCCCATTTTTCCGACGCCTTACCGATACTTTCTTGCCTTTGAAATAGCGATGTTCATTGTCCTAACGCAATACGCGCAAATACAAAGAGAAGATGAACAGAAGACGTAAGTCGCGCTCGAGTAGAGAGCATCTTGCTCTCACGCCAGATTTCTCGCGACCTGATTCGCCGATGTAACGCGAAATAGATAAGTAAAGCCCGGTGGAGGAAAGAATGAGTAAAGTGCGGCCGAGATGCGCTTTTGACATTCCGCGGAAGTCGCACGTTCTTAATCAAGCTGCAAGATGAGAGTGCTTGTCTTCTCTTCTCTCTTTCTTTTGCTTTTATTTTATTCTTCCGCGAAGAAGAGGAATAAGGTGTCTTGGGAAAGAAAAACGCCGCGAGATCTTCGAAAACGATACCGTGAGTTGGATATTAATACCATCGTAATGCCTCGTCGTGACTTTGAAACTATGGTGAGCACGCGGCGATTCATCTTTTCGACTTTCGGAAGGTCCGAAGAGATGCAGCAATTACTTGAGAATAGTGAGGTACAAAGTTTCCATCGGAAACCGACGGATATAAATTCATACAACAGAGATTTGAATTTCGTTTGTTTCAAGAGAAAATTACTACTACTATAATAATAGCGATAAATATATTTTCTGAAATTTTTCTTGATTTTCCTTGAAAAAAATATATCGAGAAAATCGTCAATAAAGATTTAAGTTTAATTGTGTTTGAATATGTACAGAGGATTCCGAATTAATCGAAAAAAAAGATATTTTGTAGGTAAAAATAAGAAAAGATATTTTAGAACTCTAATTCTTTGATAAATTTGAGACAATTTTTTTCTTTTCAATATCAAAAATATTTAAGGAAAATCTTCAACGTCATCTTATGGATTCGTTTAAAATTCGACAAACGTAAAACTCGACAGACTGAAGTAAAAAGAAAAATTGTTCACTTTTGACCTCAATAATTTATCAATATCCCGTTCACGTTACCGTCGAAATTTTCTTCGTTCACCACTGACAACGTAATTTGTCCGGGCACATATTTCCCAGACTCCTGCAATATCCCTCCACTGTCTGGTGGGAAATTGCAACGGCGGTGATTCCGAGGTTTTCATCGTAACGAAATTATCTGTAAAGATGTCCCGATAGAACATTTCTCCGAGGTACGCGGCCCAATTTCGGCTTTCGTTGTCGGTCGACAGAGAATGGTGCGAACATCTCGCGGCTCTTTCCCCGCTCGTAGAAATCTCTGAAATTTTTATCCGAAGAGGGGACGGACACGTGCATTATCCGACAACGCTATACAAGGCGTCGCACTCGTACTCGCAAATTGCGCGGCCATCCGTAGCCTAATTGAATTTCGGCTCAATTTCGTACGCCGCATCCTGGGAAACTTTGGCGTTATCGGGTATCGGTTTCGCATGCACCGATTTCTCGCATACCCTAGCTTTCGATAAAGTATTTATTTCAGTCTGTTATCGAGATAGAATTACCGCACTCTGAACGAGATGTCCGCCTGACGAGAATTTTCGTAATACGAGAATTTTCGACGTAATTATCGATTATAGATTTACGTAAAGTACCGATTGAATCTCATCCACGACATTCAATACATATCGAATTTTTCTATACATAAACTCCTACGTAAAATGCCTTTGCGAAATGTGGAACAAATCTGATGCTGTTCTATAAAATGTTTCTCTTTGGTTATATTTAATCCTGACGTAACAAATATATATTAAAATACCAACGTATCGATTTACGTCATTCATTATTTTCATCACACTATTTAATGAAAATTTATAAGACGTAAAGACTTTAATCGACTTTAATTCACGTTGGATATTTTGCATACAGAAGTTTGAAATCTTAGCAGCAGAAGTATATAGCTTTGTAACTTATGATATGCTATATAAAAGAGATTATATGTATATATCATATATATACACACAATCAAATCTATTGGCTTCTGGGCTTGTCTACGTATGCAATTCACGTGCACGTGTCAGAAACTACCGGCGCTGTCTGACCGCAGTTACGGGGCAACTACTGGCACCGATCAGACACGTACAACGTAGCGGAAGGAACGTCGAAGTAAGCGGAGTGTAACGGCGATAGCTGCTGCAGCAGGCAATGGTAATACCGATAACTCAATCGACACGACTGCAGCGCGCGTCCGCGTATAACGGAATCCTTGTTCAGCAGGATATTCCCGCGTAACAGGATACTCGCGCGCAGTGAGAACTAATGCTCGCGATCGCGCGATCCGACTATTAAGTCTGATTAAGACTACGTCGAGGAACTCGTTAGCGACTTGTTACCGATGCCGAGCGACGCTGAGCATACACCGGCATTAGTTTCTGTCTCATCTACGAACATCCGAGAGCAGCTTGGATTGAAATAATTGATTGTTGCGGGATGAACGCGTGCCAGCAACCCGTAACATCTAAGCCCTCGGCATAGTCGCTGCCGGTTGAATTAGAAATGCATGCTATGATTCGGAGCAGATATTTGTACGCGTATTAATGCAACTGAAAGCAAAGTGTCAGAGAAACGTCTGCAAAAAAATTTATGGGACTAGATACCGAAATTTGTTAAACGCGTTAGAAAAGGGATATCTATCTAACAAAGTGTCTTAATTTGGATTTCATTTTGGATTTTATTCTCTTGCCAATTTTTATTAAAGAGAATTAGAAATATTACAAAATATCCTGAGACTTTCGGACGTCAAACGAATGAAACGAATTTAATATTTTGCATTGATGCAAAATAATATTGTTCTATTTAGCAGAATATATGTTGGGTATTTCATCGGTCATAGGTGTTCATGTATAGATAATTTCATGTATAGTAGCCTTTAACATTGATACGGATTATTATATGAGATTGAATTCGCTATTAGTGTCCTATCAAGAGTAATTTTATGACTTCTGATTTCTACAATATAAAAAAGAATATTACGATGGAAATGTTCCCTCAGCTTTTTTCTCGAGCGCTCGTTATTTTTGCCGAAGAAATTTGATTCATCAGCTGACTAAAAACGACTGGAGGATTATAACGAATGCAACGAATCCGATTCTTCTTATTAAATATGAAAAAGTCGAAAAATGGATACGTTAAAACGCCAGATAAATCATCTTCCATCTTTCGGCTCTATTTTCTTAATTTCGTTCTATTAACTGTACATTACGAATATGACCCGAATAAAATGTAAAGATTAAATAATGCGATAGTTGCAGCGATTCGTCCGGCTGCCAGGCCTCCGTTTACATGTATCTATTCTACGTAACACCATTGTCTCGTGCAGACTTGGACGGTGTCATTTAGCGGTAAATGCGCAATAGGATTGTGGGCGACTGTTATCTCCAACGAGGGAGATGCGTACTGACCTAGTGATTGCCACGGTATGCATGCACTCACTCTTGCATGCACATCGCGTTTACCTACAACAATGCGGTACGGCACACAAAGCGTGGGCGCGCAAAGTAATAATAAACTACGAACAGCGCGCTTTGTGGAGGTCCGTAAAGTTTCGGAGCGCACGCGTTAGTTGGCGTCGGTCATTTCCGATATAAAGCAAAATATAAATTCAGAGGGTCCGGGATTGGAGTAAATCACGTAGATATGTCGTTCTCATTGCCGCGGCCCTCATGATTAGTGCGCGCTGTTATTTGATATTAATTCAGCATGGCTTAGCAACATGGCCCTGGCGGAGTAAGCAGCCGGCGCGCATAAACGCTTTGCGTTCATTCAAAGGGATTGTCAGCGACAGTCCTTCGCCAGAGTCTAAATCGCACTGTATACACACGCATACGTATAAACCGGCATTGTAAATTCCCGCTTTCTGCGTATGGCATTAATTCGGTTCGCGAGGGAACGTTGACTGTGGAACAGCTAAACGCCTCAGTCATTAGCGGCGACAGCGCAATCACCGTGAAATCGTTTCCAATGTCATTTTAATTAATATTGGTGTCGCTCCTGTTACATAGCATCCATCAATTTCACTTAAGATTCGAGAAGATACTCGTTATATTGCAATAGATCAATAATGGCGAAACTATTACATAAATGCTCCGAAAAAGTTTGCTCCGTTCTCTCTCTTTCTCTCTCTCTCTCTCTCTCTCTCTCTCCCTCCCTCCCTCCCTCCCTCCCTCCCCCCCCTCTCTCTCTCTCACGGAATATTGTGCATAAGTAAAAATATTTTATTCTAAGTAGAATTTCTATTCGTAAGCTGTTCTTTCGATTTCTGTTATTTTAATACCGTAGTTTCTATGATATAAAAAAATTAAAGGTTATTAAAAGATCAGATAAGTATTTCTGATATTCGTTTTGAATGTACTGACATTTTTTCTACTTATCATTGCGGTTTTCTACTTTGTTACGCTTAATGTATGTGCGTAGGTAAGGTGTAGTGAGAATATCTATTGAAATGGAATGATGGTTTTAAAGGTTGGATAGAGCTCTTGTGACTGCAAGTATGCAATGTACATTGACCTTTAAAGGCCAAAACAGTTATTTCCATCTATGCTAACAATAAGAATAAATTCAATCAATATTAATGCAGTTATTACTGTTTCTTGCAATCTTTATAATTAATTAATGCATGTATTCAGGATTTAAAAAATATTTTTGAATAATTAAGAATTAAAAATTTCAGTATATATGGCTCTAACATATAATATTAACGGATATTTGATACTTCTTTTCTTCATTTGAGATTTTTGAAAAAAGTCAATTCGTAATTTTTATTATACAGGGTGATTCAGGACCTCTGCATCAAACTTTGTGGGACGACAGGTCTTGTACAAAGGACCATTTTTTGTCAAACAACCCATGTTCTCTGACGTATTCGATTCCTGGGCAATAGCTTACAATTATTTGTGAAGAATGGACGTCTTTGATTTGGCTGAGCTTTCTGACATGATAATGTTTTATAGAGAAGCTAGAGGAAACGGAAGAGACGCACTCCGAATCTACCAACAGCGGTTTCCTCGCAGACAACACCCATATCATGCAATGTTTGCGGTCGCGTAGCACTTAAACGATGCGTCAGAGAACATGGGTTGTTTGACAAAAAATGGTCCTTTGTACAAGACCTGTCGTCCCACAAAGTTTGATGCAGAGGTCCTGAATCACCTTGTATATACAAAGTAAATTTTTAACTGATTGTAGTAAAGATTTCTACACGGAAAAAAAAATTTGTTAACTTGACTAAATTTTTCAACTAAATAAAATTTCTTCAAGTACCTATTTATTTATTTAACTTAAACATATAATATACTTAAACCTTACTTTTCAAATATTTATAAATTTAACTTAAATAAATAAATACATGAACTGAAGAAATTTTATGTAGTTGAAAAATTTAGTCAAGTTAACAAATTTTTTTTCCGTGATACCGAAATTATGAAAAAAATATAAAAGATGTTATTACAACAATTCTATGCATTTTATATTCTTCGTAAATAATCATTCATTCTCGAAAAATTAATGTATTCACAGAATACTAATATAAGGCAGTGGTCTAAGACGATTACGTCTTTCGCATGCTAGATTTCCTCTTAACAGCATTTCTGAAATTCGATCAACCTTCCCATAGGGGATTGTCGTGGTATCGTAATTGCAAATGCATTTGCACGTGGGAACCGATCATTTATTGTGTCAATCGCGTTACGTCATTAACTTTTTAACATTTATTCTATTTTCTTATAAAATAAGATAAAAACAGCGCAGTTACTGCAAATTTTTATTAAAAATGAAAGATATACGTCACGTGTTTCATACAGCGATATTATAATTACTTGTTAGCGAATTGTGAAAGAAATATGCTTAAAGATAGTGAGATTTTGATACTACTGATGCTAAAGTTATACGCTACAGTATGATTGTCGTCTATTTGAATTGCTATTTGAAAGCAACACTATGCAGTTGACAGTTAAAGGAGGTACGCGCGAGAGTTTGGACAGTCGCGTGAGCAAACGATCGATTTATAAGGCATAGCAACACCTAAAGGTTGACTCACACGAGTATATACAGCGTATCAGCTTCGTAAACGATACTTATATAATCCATAGAGTATCACCATCGCTCAATAAATTTATTTTAAAAAATAAAAAGATTTTATCCAAAAAAAAATTTTATAAAAATTACAAAAATAAAGTTGTATATGTGCCGATTTATACGATAAAGCTTTAATTTGTCGCTTATTAAATTAACATTATTTAGAATGAAAGATTAATGTCGCAGTTTAAATTACTGATAAAAAAATTAATTCATAGAGTAGCGTATAGAATCTACAGTAAAAGTTTCTATTTAGATAGTAAACGCTGTGTAAGTGCACCTTTACGCATCGCTCGAATCGCAGGTGTATTTCGCGTGCAATGTACGTATTGTGCATGTGTATCCAATAACGCCAGGCATATTATTAGGCACGACACACCGTTGACCGGCCGATCGGGCTCCAATCGAGATAATGGAGGTAACATGGGCGAGCACGCCCACGCGCGTGCCGAATATGCGCTCGCATCATTTATGCGAGTACCAAAACTACGGTATAATTTATGGAGGACGTTCTCTCTCGCGTGGAATTGCGATCAAGATGCAATTGCTATGCTCCACGGCTTCAACTGCGGCAGTTGCGCGATGCCCGAACAGCATCTTTTCGCTCGATTTACGGTGAACGCGTTTGCGTGGGGAAAATGAAAGAGCGAACGTCTCCAGGAACATAAATTTACGTCTTTGCAAGGTGCAAGAATCATTTATTAGCGATGGCTAATAAACCTGGACGTTTTCTACGTTTCTTCCATTTTTCCATGTGAACGCTAAACGATATATTTATTTATTTTTGTTTAGCGTTATACATATATATATATATGTATATATATATTGTTTAGATGGGAAAATGGAAGAAACGTAGAAAACGTCCTAGTTTATTAACCATCGCTAATAAATTCTTGCATTTTGCAAACACGCAAATTTATGTTTTAGGAAACGTTCATTCTTTCATTTACATATAATATTATAATATGTAATAATTACATAATATATATATATATACATACACACAAACGCACACATATATAATCTAATTAATCATTAGAAAAAAGACGTTGGAAATAGAATCCTAATTAATCTAATTTAATCGTAGTAACGAAGTTTAACGAAGCAAGCAATGCATATATTGCATAACCTATTGCATAACCTTTTAGTAATTAATATATTATAATTATAATATTGTGCAATATGTGTATAACTGCAATAAGCCTCTAATAGAATTTTGTACACCGTACTCGGAAAATGGGCCATGAGCGGTGTTAAAATAAAAATTATAACTGTATTATTATTAAAAATTATAAATTCATTTAAACGTACAAATATATTACGTCACTATCTTGTATGACTAGAAATAATTAATCTTCTACTCGTAGCCCTCAGTCTTTCGAAAATCTTGTATTCGTTTTCGGCCTTGTCTACTAATTGCTGTGATCCGTAATTTAGTGTGTGTTGACATTTGCCTTAACAGGGATTACACAACCTGTTCTGCAGCTCGTAGTCCTGTGATAGTGCTGACACTATTGTTTAAGCACATACCACCATACTAGTTTAATTTTGTAGAAATTTTCGGAAGACAAACACAAGCTTGCGGAAACCGGCCACTGGTTACTTCCTGCATATTATCTCATCGAAACATAAATAAACACTTATGTACGTAAGTTAAATTAACTCAACATCTGTCACAATATTTATTACGTTTCAAATTTATTAAATATTTGTTTGTTTTTGATTATATAATATAATCATAGCGATTTTTTTTTAAACAAATACACATAAAGATTACTTCGTAAAAATAATAATTATCACATTATTTAATGATCTGATATATCGTATTGGAATGCACTGAACGGATTTATATGTTTTTAATTGGATTTTAATTCGCATATATTTATATCTTTGAAAAACTTGAATAATAAATTTTCGAGTGATATATTATGCCTCAATATTTGCCTTATCGATTTATGCAGCTATTCATTAAAGATTAATTAAGATCAATAATTAAATAAACGTTCGTACTCGTATAATGCAAAAATAAAAGTGATACTATACGATTAATATCTCCATTACTGTTGATGTGTTCGCAAAAATCTGTTTCTATACAAAACCGATTGTCCTACATTGTACCAATATCGCTAAAATGTCTCTGCCGTAATGTAACTGCAGAAAAATAATACGTTGCAATGGACATGTGAGACCACTGACCCGTTTTTCCGTACGTCGCGAATCGTCAAAGGGACTCGATAAGCACGAAACTTTCGTACGGCGATTGTATCGTGATTCTGATATGACAGCACGAGTCCGTGAAATGCGCGAGCAACGTACGCCACACTAGGTACATTGTTTCTAAACAAAGTCGCCCTCTTGGCACAATGCTGAGCGTTAACAAAGGTTTCGAGACAATGCATTCGCGAAGGAAGATTGAATTTCCCGCTAATTCCGCTACCTTTTGAAAACCCTTTTAGGCCTCGTTTGACAAACACAAGCGCGGCATTTCACTTCGATTACCTCATTCTTGCATCACGTATCTTTAAAAAAAAAAAGAAAAAGCGCGAGACAACTAAATAACGCAAGCCAATCGAGATGGTGTACAAAGTCCAAATGAATGTTTAATTGTCATGTGACGTTGACATTAATTGCGATCGTTGCGATTATTAGTCGAATAAAACAGAATGAGATACATATATTTAATGTTATTTGTGTAATGCAATTGGATAAAATCAGAATATCGCAAATTACCAAATTAATTTTAGCTGTTTAATCATATTGAGTAAGAAATGTTCTACTTAACAAAGCATCCATTGCATGTTTTCGAACTATGAGAGAGATATTCAAATATTCTGGATTTAGTGGATTTTTATGTCTTGCAACTGTTAACACATTTTTCGTTCTATCTGAAGTTAATAAACTACCAGACTATTACAGTTATAAATAAATGTACATAAGTTCATTAAACAGATACGCGAGCGGCACGAGGCAAAAAACTGTAAATAAGGTGGTATTCCTACGTTCTCGCCTAAGCGAGATGAAAACCTGAATAAAACGGGGATATAACCTTTTGTCGTAAACGTCACAGTGGGAGGTCTTCCCCTGGATATTTGCAAAAGTGCTGTTACGTGCCGTTCAAAGCGCAAGAGTGTTGTCCACGGTGTATATTTTTCTTTCTTTTTTCGCACAAGTGCGTAGCCTCTTGTATCACAATACCTCAACATTCTTATGGTTTGAAGCCCCTCTCGAGCGTTTCCCTCGACCTAAGAAATGATAAGAGATAACCTAACGAAATATTCATGAGAATACCAGTTACATACGAAGCCTAAAGTGCGAACAGGGCCGAAAGTTCAAGGTTGCCGAGACGCACCTGTCACGCGCGGTTAATAATTCCACCTCAAACGAGAGAGATGCCCGAAGCGATCTGAAATGTTCCTTCTGACGTTTCAGCGGGAGCTTAATGGATCAATAAGGCGCGCTAAGAGTATCACCGAGAAGTTCAAGATTCTTTTTTAAAAGCCGGCCGTTGTATCATCTAACCGCCGCGCGAGCGATATCGCACTTTGTTGACGTCTCGCGGCTGACCTAGCGTTCTCTAATGGTTTTGAGGGAAAGTCACCCCTCGTGATCTCTCCCTTGCGAATGCCAAAAAGGAAAATGTCGATTTCGAACAATCTATTCGAGCCCCGGCTTCTTTTTTCTCATCTTTTCAGGAAAATAACGAACGGAGGGCAGGCGATTCTTAAGCTTTTTAACGAAAGCGACAGGATGAAGAGAGGATGATGATTAGTTGTCATTGATATACGAGACTTAAGCGAGATTGTTCTTAAAGTTCCATAGCCTCAAATCGAGATTGATTGCGACTTAATGTAAATAACTTAAGAGTAAAAAAAGAAACTTGCTTCAAATTTTATAGTTTTAATCGTAAGTGATATATTATGCAGAGTATTTCCAATAATTAGGATGAAAATTTCTTTTCTAAGTGAAAAATGATTAAGAAAAATATTAGATAGTTTAATTTTCTATTAAACTATTTTAATTTTCTATTCTTTGCCTTTTACCTTAGTCTTTTTATGTAAATTAATTGAGAAAAAATATTATCAATGTAAAAGAAGAGCATATAATTGAACGCTTTAAAAATGTATTTGTACACTGCATACATCTACTTCTATTATTTTTCTCTGTTTTCCCTTCGAAGAGAATGTTGATCCATTTCATTCTTTGCCAGAATCGCCTCGTACTCAACATTCCTGAAAAAATGACCCTGCCTTAAAATAAAAAAATTCCGACCAAGTTATTCTCGCAAAAGCACGAATTCGCACATCAGTGAATCGTGTAAAAGTATGCGTTGAAAGTTACACAAATACTAAATTATTCCCTGACAAGTCTAGTTCTATAAGATAAACTTTTGAAATGGAGATACTCCTTTTTGCATTCGACGACATTGCATGGAGTTTGACCGTCCATCATGGTCACAACGGATGCTATTTTCAGTGAATGTTGTGGGTGTTAGTTGTGGGTGTACCACAGAGAAATCGTGCTCGCATCGCGCGCCATGTGTCGCCGCTCGGAACTCATTCATTGAGAGATGAAATTTAGGGAATATCGCCGAAGTAACTTTACGTAATGTTTGGGGTATAACATCATACGCTTGTGTATCCGTCGTCACACGCGTTGGAACTACGTTTGTAACTTTGTGACGTGAGATCAATATTGCAGCCGGTCCTTCCTAACAATCATGCTTTTCTCATGCATGAAGCGAGGGTTCAAGTCGGTTGTAATAGATGTGAATTTGCCGAGTTTTGATTGATGTTATAGACACGAAAATTATCTTCACGTTCATTCGCGATAATAATACCGTATAAAAAATATCTAACGTAAAAATTAATCTAAATAATTTGTTATATATACACAGTTTAAAATAAACATCGTTTCACGTAGATATTTTTTTTCATTTAGAAATAGAACGAGCACGTACGTATGTATGCGTGGCATTGCTCGAATGCCACACACGTACAAGTTCAATTTTTTATAAAAAAATAGCCAAAGGCAATTCCATGAAAATCTGAAAAATCCACATAATTCCGAATGATTGCATTATATTTCCAACGAAGTTATTTCTTTTTAGACCGTTAACAAGTACATTAGTGCTAAAATTATACGTTTCTCTATGCAGCATATAATATAAAAGTTGCGACACGCTTGTGTGTAGATTTAGAAAATCTCGGAAATATCCAGAAAATTCGCGTAACATCCTCGAAAAATGTTTAACGCATGAAAAAACGGGCTTTGCCGGATAAAATTCTACTTCACAAATGACGAGTGTTACATAATATCCATTAAAAAAACATTCGCAATCCTTTCTCGGCGATGAGAATGGCTCTCTGCAAATATTCGAGGAATATTTGCAGCCGAGAACGACGGATTAATAAAATATCAAATGAAAGTCGTTATTAAAATCCGTCAATTAAATCGCAGTTGCTTAATTGGAGAACGATCGCCTAACGACCTCCCGCAGATGTTTTAAAGAGCGTTCTCGCACTATGAAATCCGCGCTAGGCAAATTTAGCGAATGTAATAAAACGGGATCTCGTTTTACGTTCAAAGAATGATCGATTAAAACGGTAATCGAGGAGCGGCAATACAAAACAGAGTACGGCGCTCGCTCAGATCTATGCGTGAAATTAAATTGCATCGCGATTAGAGCCGATTAAACGTTAATTGCAGAGTTTATGCCAATTTACGCATGTGTTCGTGGCAACGTATGTGTAACCGGATCGCCATATGTATTGCATCCGCAATCATAACATCCTATTTCCATTTGTCAATTGACGAAATGTTTGCTTACGCAAACGTTCACGCTACTCTGGTTGCATCATTTTCTAAACATGCCGATTAGTAAGGCTATCTGTTCATAAAAATACTTTACAATATAGTTCTATACATATATATACACAAATTTAATAATTAAAATTAAAGACAAATTAGGAATCTATAATCAGGGATCCTAATTTGTTTTCGTAAAAACAAATGTTTGAGATAATTACGGAAAATTTTAATAATTAAGTAAAATAACACATTCAAAAAACTCTTGCAATAAATATACTGAATTTTTGCAAAACCCGTTACATATGTAACGGCGATGACAGTTCGCAGGTCATGTGGAAACTATAAATCTTCGATATCGAGTTCAGAATCATTTTCACAAATGTTTTTTTAATTAAAAAGGATATAAATAATTAAAAATAAGCTTTGGATTTTGTTATCATTGCTTCATTTATATCAAACATGTATGAGCTTTGTTCTTATTATTCTTCCTAAATTATGTATTTTGCTTTCATTTTTCCTTAAATATTTATCGCTATATCACTCATAAAAATGTGTGTATGTAATTGTAAAATATGTGTAAATTTGTAATGTGTAAGTGTATGCGTGCGTCTATTGAGCTCGGGTCCGTGGATTCACTAAGCCCAAATGACTGCGCGGATCAGTCATCCCTGCAGGATTCTCGCAAATCGTACGTAGGAGGAATCGCTCGCTCTCTCTATTTCCGAGCACGGACTTCCGTGTGGTGGCAGGTCCGATAAATGGCGCTTTTCGCGCCGTTTGATGGCATGAAACTGTGCCGCGACCGCGGAATTAACCGCGCTGGAACTTTCCCGTCTCACCAACGTGCTAATCTGTCCCCGCTAAGTGCGTTATCATAATTGAGCAGATTCCATACTCCGCGCCGCCGTTAATTTAATCACCGAGTGAACTAAAGACATTTACGGGCACGAGTCCATAGAGAAAACGATCTGCTGCTGGCGCCAGATCCTGACGCGAGGTCCTTTGAACTGCGACAGTATTACGAAAGTGCCACGGAAGCTGAGTTATTGAGCTCGTTAATGGAGACTTCGCAAATTCGTGAAGTGAGCAACTATATCCCTTATCGCGAAAGCAGCCGGAACTTGCAGTTACAAAGTGTGGCTTATTAAAGTTTCTTAATACGATTTATTTGAGTAACGATCATATGATAATTATATTTAATCTCTCTATATTTCCTATCATTTTTCTACGGCGCTTATCGATTCTACTTATTTGACTTTAATCAGACGGTAATTAGCAGTCTCGTTTTCCATTATGACAATTCATGGATTGATTAAGTGCTATTGAAATAAGCCAGCAACAAGTGAACATTTTGTTATCGACGAAACCGCAATCAAATATATATTAATGAACAAGCACTATTAATAGAACCACTACAAATTTTACCCCGATATGGAATAATTCATATCGCATTAATGTGAACCGGGTAGAATTGTTTACTTCAACATGGCGAAACGGTTAGTCAAATCGCCGATATAGATCTTCTATTCATACACCGCAACGTTTAATCCGATTTTCATTAGCTCGTTGAAGGTTAACTCTGATTAAGGTAACTCGATTTAACATTCAGGCAAAAGAGTGAGTCAATTTTCACTTGGGGGGACAAGAGGATTACGAGTTGACGAGATTTAGCACGCTTGTAAACGGGCAGACTCGCCGCTCGGTGTCCACCGTTGATTCAATTACCGCCTAATTAGCAGTGTCGTTTATGGTCATGGACGGCAGAGAAAACGATTTACCGGTGGCATCATGACGGCAGGACGGCCCGCGTCGCATTTAAGTATTTGTGATACTATTACGCCATTAAGGGTTTATTGAGTTTCCCCTTCGTATCTTGCTGACATTCGGTAAACGCAACGGAGCCGCAACGACCGCACGTGGCTTTCTCTTTGTCTCTCTCGCTCTTTCCGTCTCTTTCTCCTCCCTCTCTCTCTCTCTCTCTCTCTCTCTCTCTCTGCCGGGTGCGGAAAAGCAACTAAATTGCGTACGCTGATAGAAAGGCATTCTCTAATAGGTCTACCTCGAGCAGGCAACGACACGTCCCGCAATAAAACCGCCCACATACACCGGCTTTATTAGACCGCCGTTGTATTGCGATATATTACGCGCCGATACGTTAGCGGTAACGTTTCGTGACATTCGCGCTGCAGTTACTTTAACAGAATATTACGTAGTTAACTTTCACAACCATTCGAGATAATGCAATACTGGTATAACTGGAATTTGACTCTAGTAAATATCTCGTAATTTATGTTAAAAGAAACAACGTTAATATCATCTTTTATTGTCGATCTTGATGACGAGTATACTTTTTATGATTCCACTACTTGCTAAGTTTAGTAATTGAATTCTTTATATAACGTAACGTTTGATCTTCTGTTAATCAAGTTATCTATTTCTGACAACCAGTTGAGCTGATTCTTTCTTTTTTGCAGCATTTTTCGCGATGTACGACAGGAATCTTGGTTACGTCATTATTTCGCAGCGATTCCCCGCAAGGGAAACACTTTTAGTTATAATTGTTGTCTCTCAGGTACCTCCGCGTTATCATTGATCTCGTCTGCGTGGCGTGATTATTTGTCACGCGCAAACATATCGGTGTCATGTTTGCAAATGTACATGTGCATAGACGGGTCGGATGTGTTGTAGGAGACTAACGAAGCTCCTATTTTGCGGTTCGTAAGGTATTTACTAGGAGGATAATTAGATTCGCCTTCATCGATAAATTACACCCGTATCGTGCATTAGACGTGACGAAATAGGTAATTATTATAAATCTGTGTGCTAATAACGTTAAAAATGTTGCCAAGAACCGCGTGCTAGTTATTAATTTTTTATTCAATTTAAGATTGCCATTTCTCGAATGGTTTTCAAAATAACAGCGAAATAATTTCGAAATAATCTAATTATAATGCCTACAAGTAAGTTGTATTATTTCTGTACAGTCGTTAGTTAATTCTTATTTGCAATTTATCCTTAATGAATATTTTACTCAGTTTTACCTTTTACTAAAATAACTTTTAATGCAACACTCATAATATATGTTAATGAATAAAGTTATACCGTTATAACCGTTATAAACTACACGTGTAACTCACTTCGAGCGTAAATATCTTCAATGCGATTGTCACTTTCTTTTTTTTTAAATTCTGCAGAGTACGCCGGGGGCATAGAAAAGCGATTTGCACGTAATACCGTTAATATTAATATAAGAGAGAGTGTGTATGTGTGTTACAGGACATACTAATATGCGTGGGTGACTCTTTCTCTATGTGATGAATATTCATTTCCTTGTACCAGGATAAATAAGTTTTAATGACAAGCACGCTGGCTGCGCTCATTCGTCGTCGTCGGCATCGTCGTCGTTGTCGGTCGTAAAACGATTATGGAGATGTAACTTTTTTTTTTACATCCGCATCCCATGTTACGCGTTCTCATATCCCCTAAGAGTGCACGCAAATACTTTCCTACGCGACCATAATCACCGCTCCGCGTCCCCGGGCATTGTGTAAATATTCTCGTATTTGCGGTGTTACGGTGGACGACGGTGTACTTAACGGCCGTATTTCCTCGAGGCTCGTTCACGTTTCGCAAAATGAGGCTTTCCTGCTGTCTTTCTCCCTTGTCGTCCCAACGCCGCGAACCAACTTCCGTTCGTATCTAATTGACTTCCGACACGTGCATCCTGACGAATAGCCAGACGGACCTACGTGAGGTCACCGTTCTAATCGTGTTTTGCCTGTTTAGTGTGCCTCTCTCTATGCTGGTTTCTACGCTGCTCACACTTCGTGTAGATTAACGAAGGACGAAGTCGCGGTCATACCGGGTTTATGAAATCGACCGAATAATCCATCTTCGTGCGGAAAAAGATAATGTCTGACTACTAACAATAAGCGCACAGGAGGGAGTAATTTAGATGATTTAAGCTGAATTGAGCTTTTACGTGTAATTGAATACTGCTGTATAATCTAACGATTAGGAGACAACTTAGAATTCCTACACTGAAAAAAAATTCTTGGTAAACTTGTGAGATGCATTTAGTATACTTTCTTTTGAGAAGTAATTTAATTATTATTACAGATTATAATAATAATAACAAAACATTTTGTAATAATTATAAAAAAGCAAATTTTGTTTAGTTGAGCCAACTAAATTATGTAATACTTATTATACGTTTAGTTGAAACTATTTCACCAAGGTGCTTGGTAACATTAACCAAGCCTGGATTTTTATAACCAAGCCTTTCTTTCAGTGTACATTGTCCTTCGATAAAAAATATGTTAGCCAGAAATATATATAAACAAAAAGAATATTTGTTTTCAATGCTTGTAAAATAACATAGTAAATAAAATTATTATTGATATTATTAAATTTATTATTAAAATGTGTTGCTATTAAAAAATCAATACGTATCGCATGCAAGCTTTTAAGTCAATAAGAAACACATTAAACTTATCACTGGTACAAGTTTCTACACACACACACAGCTTTATAAAATTTACACGAAATATACTCTGTTTTTAATATTCTTAATAATCATTATTTCACTCAAATTGATGGAGAGCATATTTACAAGATTATTCCGAAATTAAGAAATTATTGAGGCGATTTTCGTGTGCCTTGAAATATTCCTTTTTGACAAATTTCCCAATAAATTGACATGTTGATTTATCACATTGTGAATCATATTATAGAGATGAATTTCTCTCAGGCTCTACTTTAGCAAGAAGCTACTCCTGTTTTTTATTTTTTATATTTCCTGTGTTGTTCAAATATCATATATAATATTGAAAAGAAATTATTTGGAGCATCCGCTGACGAAACGTAAAACGTAACGGAAGCGCAAGGACAAGTTTCACGTCACACGGCACTGTATGCAAAAATATACTGCTAAGATAAACCATTCGCCGGAAGAGCGGAATAGTAGCAGCTCATGCATGGAAATTCTGAAAACATTTCCGGAAAGCCAAAATCGATAAGAGGATAACGCGTCTGTTTCTTACGTTCGGAAGTTTGACGCAAACGCTTAAACGATTAAAGTTTCCGAACTCGTCGATATATTTGCAAATTGCCATTGGGAAGTTTGCTTAGGGATCACATGGACCATTCTAAGTGCGAGGGTATATGTGTAAACAAGCGATTATACGGGTGCGCGTCTTCGAGTGGGAGCCATCAATCGTGCGTGCTTTGAATAACCAATTCTTCCCTGTACGATCGCACGTGCGCGGAAGTGTCGATGGCGGTAGCTATTTATATCAATAAATTCCGTATAATACAGAAATACGATTTCTATTTCCGAACAAATAAAACGACAATCGTCATGTTCCACGTGTTGCAATAGTACACTTTATATAGCACAATCTTGCACGGCATCCAAATACATTCTCGCTTTGATGTAAAAATATCAAAGGTCGATAAGTAGCACGAATAAAAACGAAACACAAATGTTCCTGTCCAAAGATACTTACATAATATATTTCAAAGCGAGTATATAAAGAAATAACATCCTGTGATCGTTTATTTTTACGCAGGTGCTTCCAGCATAAGGTTCGAGCGTAAAGACTCTACTATATTTGTTCGTATTTTCATAAAGCAAAATATAATTTTCTTAAAATAAAATAATATAATTATTCTTCTTTCTATCTAATTTCTCGCTAATTATCTAGTTAAAAAGATATCGAAAAAAACGTTCGAAAGATCAATAGCAAGAATTTTTAGAAACTTTTTGGACATTTGTGCGCAGATTCTAATGAATCTAACGCAGCTGCTTTTTTCACTAAATTAATAAACGAAGAATTCTCTTTGTTACATCGAACATCTAGGCTATGAATAGAACGAACATAGTACATTACAACCCCGAGCATCTACCTTTCCGTACTGCCGTTGACATTCGATCATAGGAATCGCGTTGACAGATATCAGCCCGGACATCCCAGGATACGAACATACGCCTTGAATATCGATCTTCTGAACCGTGCCGCCGCTCAGCTTGCAAGCAAATCAGACACAAATCAACGACGCGGCGACGCGATCTCCCGGGGGCTTTGCGTCCACCGACGCATTTGCACTCACCCGTCGTTTTCCTCATGATAATTTCCCGTAATGGCCTCGCGATCCATTAATAAACTCGTTCATCATAAAGAGATTCCGTTCCGCGCATTCAAACTATGCAATTTATATCAATATAATTGAACTCTCGTAACTTAATTGAAATTTTTTCCATGCGACTTGTACTACATCACTTATCTATACGTGACTTATCATATCTCTTTAGATCAGGATTGGTCGGAAAAATCCAGTGGGTGGAAAAAATCATGGTAAATTTCCGGTTTTTACTGTCCCGATTTTATCCAATGGAATAAACTGGCAAAAACTATTAAAATGACTAATATGTAATACTCTCTCTCTCTCTCTAAAATGTATTTATATAACTTTATGCAAAAAGATATTTTTGCTTTAATTAGTAAATCATCACTATGGTTTAAAGAAAAACGAAACCAATATAATAATAAAGCTTTCTTTAATTCAAATTAATATGTGAAATATATTTTTAAAACAAAAACTTTGAAATAAACTTTAAATGTTACTAAATTTTATATTAATTTGTAGTTTAATAAGAAAAGCATAATAGTAACAGAATTAAAAATGTTTACCAATATAAATCTGATTTGTGTTTATCAATCAACATCTTGTAACAAAAAATTAATTTATTACCTACATCGATTCGCAATCTATTACAGATTATTTTGGATAAAAATTGTGGAAAACACTCTTTCAATTGATGCTGAACTCGTTGGACAGTTATATAAATGCACGACAAAATTAAGGCAATAGGCCTCGAGCTGCCTGTGAATTAAAATATCGATAAAAAGATTTTCTATTTATTTTATTGTTCTTTATAGAAAAAATCAGTTTTTACTGTTTTTTACCGGAAAATACCAGTTTTTACCACTGGCATGGACTTTATCCAAAAAATATGGAATTTGCCCATTTTGCTATAGATATTTATTTAAATTTATATAAAGGTTATTGTTATATACGGTATTGAAATTCTACTAAGTATATATTTAGAGAGGTAGTAATCCCCGCACAAAAAGTAGGTCAAAATTGTAGAATACGATAAAGTTGTTTTCGAGAGGAAAACGATTTTAACTTAACTTCACAAAATTTCATTGCAATGCTTTCTGCACTCTATGTTACAGAATGAGATACGAACATATTTCGTAGAAAAAAAAGAAAGGACATAATAATCAATGCAAAAATTCTTCGCAGATTATGATAATCTCATAACATATTTATCATAAACAAACTTGCGATTATGAAATTAGGAGAAATGAGGGCTCGTTAAGTCCCCCCCCAATTCCGACGGGATTATAGTGGTATTTGTAACGAAGATCCATGCCCTTTCGCGCAAGCTGACCTAATGAGCTATGTGAAAATATCATTTATCCGACGACCGGTGTCGTCGGCCTCTCGTGCGAGAGACGCTGATGGATGCGTGCGAAGGTTATACAGTCTCGGCCCATAGTCGATATCCAGGCAGAGTTGTAGAAGGGAAGAAGGGAAGCGAAGAAACAGGAGACCCGGTAAAGCCCCACTTGGCCTTGCCGAGTTTGACAGCTTTGTCGATGCGAGAACTGTTTCACTGGTCGCCGTACGCTCGGGGAAACTTTGTTCTCCAGCTGGCGAGAATCACCTTGCGGTTAAGAAACTCTTGAATCGCATTTATTTTCTTTCTTGTTCTACTCTGTTTAACAAAACTTTCAAATTGTTTATTACAAAAATATTGTAAATTGAATGTTAAAAGGATTTGGAGAGTTCATATTTATATTAATTGCGATGGTTTAACGGACATAATTATCTAATCATATTATTCAAGTAAGATGTATATTCAAATGGATTCAAATGTTTTTTCTACTAACAAAATATTACTATTGCACATGAAGGAAACATAATTTATTACGAAATGACACAATACCTTTATGAGCAGATGATAATAAACGAACGAGTATTATTTCTAATTTTAAGGTATTATTTAAATTACGAGTCGATATTTTACGCATTATAAAAAAAGGTATTTCATACGGAGCTGCATCGCCATTAATTAAATTCGGTCGCATCTATAAATCACGATATCCGCAATATTTAATTAAAAATGTGACGCTAAGAGAGAAATTCGTTTCCAATTTTCCACTGAGGAACAATAGCACGTAATAAGCTGGTTCATCTAATTTGGAATATATGCCTAGCAGTGTATAGTATAGAGAGAAATGGTGGGACGGGTGCGACGTCTAAACCACGGTGATGGAGTGGGAAAATAATAACCGGAAAATAATGGTCGGCCAATGACCGCAGAACTTCTAAACTCGCTGCCATGCACGTCCCACCTTACTCAAATATCGGCAAATATTTCAATTACAGGGCACATGAGGTTGGGCGATCCCTCAATATTCGATATCGGCTACGCGCTCTTTCCATTATATGTTAATAAATTTCACAGTGTTTCGAATAGTTCCCATCGAAAGTTCCTGTGTACAGCGCTTCAGTCCTATCTATCGTTTTGTACGCAAGGTTGATTAAATCGGCCTTCCATCCACTTTGATGTATGTGTTTACACGTTTGCAAGATAGAAATCAATAGGGACCTACTGTAGCCGTAAACATGGACGTAAATATCTGAAAGTAATCAAGATGTGATTGGATAATATTTTGTGAGATTTTGTTATATTGACTTGCAATATTCAATACATTTGTATTTCTATAAAAACTATAAAAAAAGATGGGCTTTTTGACATTTACACAGTTATTGCTAATTCAACAGTGAGTTCTAAAAACGAATGTAAATGTTACGTATCAGAGATGCAAATATAACCGCAAATAAGTTAGATACCTGCTTCAAACTTTACAGTTTCTATAGAGTATTGTAGAAGCTTATAACTTAGCTTATATATAACAATACCTAAATAAGGGTTCAAAGATATCATGGAACAATAGTGTAGAATGGTTTTAGCTTAACAACGATATGAGTCGACTTAAACTATCATCGTCTCAAACGCTTCGGCTAACTCAAAGCCGTCAAGTAACGGACACTGACAGTAACTCGACCTGACAGTAACGCGAGCGTACCACTAGTCAGCCCGAAGGGATTGCGGATCTACTAGTCCGACCGGCAGTAGAACGAGCGCTCCGCGAGTCATCAGAAAAGTAGTGCAGGCGCACTAGTCGGCCAGTGATACGAACGTGCCACTTGTCAGCCACATCGGCCGAGCCTATATGCAGAGTATCACGTCTATCTGTTAAGAGCACGTCAAATATTTCCATCGCTTTTGAAGACAGGCAGAAATGCTTCGGGAGCCAGAGTTGCGCGGGAGGACGCTTTAAAGCGGAAGCTACGATGATATAAAAATAACATTTCTTTGAGATTACTTTCATAATTTCTCCTCCTTTGTCGAACAATATATGCTCATAATCCGTAAAAGCAATCTTTCCGCATTCCCTCCCACGTTGTGAGCTACGCGTGCGTCTGCACGAACGATGTTTCGTCCACGCCCACGCCGGGGGCGCGATGCCGCATCTGGACGCGTTCATCGAAATTCCGCGAGTTCCCGTACACGTGGGAGATCGATTCCGCGATCCTTTTGTAGTCGTTTCTCGCGCTGAGCGCCGCACACATACGCGTACGCTCGCACGCAACACGCAACACGCACGTATCGTCTGATACCGTCTTCTGCTAAGTCACGATCGACAAACACATCGCGCGCGCGCGCGCGTGACGTAGAACGGAATTTCTTATAAGTCTATTCGCGTTTTCTCATGCGCGTCTCATACATGCATGCATGCGATCGCGGTGTATAAATGTAGAGAATCGCGGATATGCAGCGCGACTGTCGGAATGTCGGCGCGTTCGACTCCCGCGTGAAATATGCATCGGGGGAAAGGGGGAGAATTGCACGGTTGGCAATTTATGTGAAACAACGATCGCGTAATATACGTATATGGGTACGACTGATGCGCATATACATGCATATAAACAGTGTAAAATCGGCTGAATGAATAAAAGAATGCACTGGTGCGATAAATAGTGGTATATGAAATTTCGTCACAATGAAGATATTTAGAAAAAATTTATTAAAGAGAGCAGAGTATACGACTGCATCACACAAAAAAATCTATAAAAAGCTTTGACGACTCGCTTTCATCAAAATTCATGATTTCTATTACGCAGAAACGATTATAGTCTTTCCTTTTCTTTTTTCAAGAGATATAACAAAATATAAATCTACGAGAAATGTAAGAAATAATAAAAATTCGCCGAAGTAATGCAACGCAAATAATAAATAACCTGAAAAGCTGTCTTCGGAGAAAATTGCGACATGGAGAAAAATATGACAGAATAAATTTGAATTTAAATGTACTCTTTAATACAAAGCGAAAAGTTCTGTGATTAACGGTATTTAAAATATAAAATTATTACATGACATATATTCTCAAAAATTTATCTTTGGAAATTTATCAACTATATAAATTATCTCTTTCTGTTTGTATCTAAAAATGAACGCATTCGTCTAAATTATCATGATTATAAAATAATGAAAAATTTCTCTATGTCGCTTTTAAATTGGTTGATTTACTTGGTTGACGGAAATATATTTAAATGCTTAATATCATAATGTATCGCGATGATGATAAATATATCTCTCGAGCAAGTTTGATAGATATTAAGCGCAATATGCGCAATACGTTGAACAGATGCAAGTATGAAATATTCGTTCCTTTATAAGAACCATGTATGGCGACATTGAATGGAAGCAAAATGCAGAAGAACACTTCGCTCTCCGATGATTTCATATGCGGCATTTCTCCTTTCATTTCACACGGGAATAAAGATGCACAACCTAACGGAAACGATTCTTTTGCTTCTTTTGATAGAAATATATGAATTGAATAAAGCATCTTTACGTGATGATTATTTTTATATATCCGTATTACAGCGCCGTTATCATCATTTGATCATTATCAACGTTTTTGCAACAATTACGCATACATAAATTACACATACATTAAATTTTACGTAAACAGAGTTTTAACTCGACATTTAGCTATAAGGCTGTTAAAGTTGAACGTTAAAAGCATACAAAGAATACAATATATATTCTATAATGTACATTACACCTATTACTTGAGATAAATGTGTAACGCTCTAGTTAATCACGCTTTATTCAATTTGCATTAATGGTATCTTAACTTACATCCACCTACCATAGAATACCGTGGGAGAGATTATATCAATTTCCATATTCTACGCCCTAAAGAGATAGAGAGAGGGGTAGAGAAAGAGAGGGAGAACGGTAGAAGCAGAGTTCATCGAATGTATCGATCATGCTAATATCGTATCCGACACCACGGCTTTTATACGTCGGTATCCATTAACGCGATGCCCATAAAATCGTCTTTAAGGTGATTTGCATTTAATCGCGCTCGGGCCAGCAACGATCTGGGATGTCAACCGTGATCAGTGCTGGCAATTAACCCCAAACGGGTGGCACGATCGTTACTGTGGAATTACCGCGAAAAAGACACATTTCTGTCACGAGGATCGTACGAACGAGGGTTCGAACGATTCAATTCAATCACCCCTCAAATCCGTGGATACGTAACTTCGGGTGCGAGGGTGCGACTCCGGTAAGTGATACCAGTCGAAATGAATCAAGGGCTATTTGCACGTTTTCAGAAATCGCGATCGGAGACAACGAGAGAACGAAGAATTCCGACCGAGAGAGAGAATTCGACGAGAGCTAGCGTCATTTGCACATTCACGGGCATTGTACCTCGAAGTTAGGGGTAGATATGGAAATTAGGGATTGGGGTGATCGATGACAATATTTGAAATTATTCTTGAGGGAATTTTTTATAAGTAAAAGTAGAAAAAAACTAGAAGATACTATTTTTCCATATTCCTATAAGGAATACTATAAAGATACTATTTCTCTTTTTACTAATTATCCAAAATTACCTATGAAAATCTTTTTACCCTGCTGCTCATCTCCAAATTAATTATCAAGGTAATTACCAAAGCGGCTAATGCCTGACTACCTCGTTAAAAGAATAAAGTCAATTAAGATTAGTATGAATTGCGATACTCTATACGTCCAGGAAACGCTTTTCAGCCTTTTTTTGTCTCATATATTTTACTCATTCTACCGACCATTGAGTATTCATTAAGAATTACTCAGCGTCCGAGTGGCACAATGGGATCCAATTACATTCGGGCATAAATTATTCTGACCGCTCGTTATTTAGACGTGCGAGATACATCAAGCGTTCTCGCGACAGCCTGTCACCGCGTTATCAGTTAATTTGTCACTCGCTTAATCGTTCGTGTACATAATACATCCCTTCCTCGTTTGTGCCCATCTACGATGCACCACGACAATGAGCGCACGCCGAAGAAACGGTAATGCCGCAGAGTACCAATTAGTACCTGCTGCAATTAGCTGTTTTGCTGTGCTCAATGGATCGCGTGAACGATCGACACTCGAACTAGTCGCGTATTTCGCCTAATTGATTTTAGAGAACAAATGGTTTCACTGATACGTCGACGACAAACCTTTAATTCATTGAAAGAAGAGATTACAGTCTCGTAATTAAATAACGAAAGAGCGGAAGAGATCTTCTTCGCCGATAAATCTCTTCCTCTTCCAGTCTAAAAGATAATTTGTCAAGTCCAAATTACACGATTTAAATGAATTACAATATATGTATTACGATTTACATCGTATTATATATATTTCTTTTTCATAATTTCCTTTTATAATGCCGGCCACAGAGCTTTCACGAGTCTTTAGTGTTGCGATATAAAGGCCATTAGATATTACGGTATTACAGAACTGATTGCGTAATCGGTTAATTATTTCAATTGGCTCTTCCTAGTTCTCTCAAATAAACCGCACGTCGGAGCGCGTATAACCGCACCAAAGTAAAACGACATTCGGTGAAACTCTCGACTGTCTATAGAACAAAGAGATATCCTTTTGTTCTTTAATCGAATCGGACAGACAGAAAAATTTTTTGTCCATGCGTTCGCTGTGTCGATATGAGCAGCGCTTATGAATCTCATAAACGTGAAAAAAACGTCGTCAAAGTCAGTCGATGGTAGTTAGCGCAAAACCAATTGATCAACATTTTCATCGGCATTAACGAAAATATCTAGCAAGCGTAATATTTTGCGTTTGATGTTGCAGCGCTTTAATCTAGAATAACGAACACTTGTTAAATATCGTTGGATCGTTAATAACACATCTATATAAAATTTCATCGCATGAAATAAATATTACAATGATGAAACAAATCTTTTTTGATTGCCAGCGGTAATTTTATGTTTGAATGCAATATGTGCGTGCAAATAAAAATTTTCATATTTTAAATTATAATCAAAATAGCATTAAATGCGGATTGAACGATTGACAAGAACGGAGAACGGAAATATATCGAAATCGATTTATAAAGGGATAAAACGAGAATAAACGAAAATATTTAATGGAAAATAAAATAACGCTTTTCTGTAGAGAAGGTGCGAGCACATTTACAATAACGACTGGAACACCTGTCCCTTCATTATCTTCTTCAAAAAATGTGTGTGTGCGCGTGAAAAGAAGAAAAAGGGAGAAACATCAGATAATGCATTCTACAAACTGTGCTGGAATGGTAGCACATTTTGCCGAAAGTGCCACACTCTCGCGCGACAACGATACCTGCTAATGGAACTCGCATTTATAAGATTAAAGTGCATGCTGCACACGTGTCCTAGTGTATATACATAATATTGTCACGTGGCCATATGGGATATAACAATTTCTTTCCAAGATCCGCGATAATTGACGTAAAGAATAAAAACGATGATACAGGTTACCATGAAAAATATAATCAAATGAATATAATAATAATTTTAGAATATTTTAACAATTTGTAATTTTCTATCTCTGTTATATATTTTCATGCATACATTACACGCTTTTAGATTCAATTCTCTGCTAAAAAGTCTAACGTTTTCCCCTGCGACACATACGTGAAAATTACATTTACCTTAATAATAATAATAATAATCTCTTTCTGCTAGACATGTCTATCCACCCTTGCTATATGTCTAGCTTAAATATTTAACAAGATAGCCAATAGAGTCCCTTCAATGTGACCCAACGGGCTTTAATATAAATAAAAAATTATCGTTTCTCGAGTTAAATAATTGAGGAGAAATTAAAGGACGAGATGGCGAAAACCCTCTTTTAGCGAGATGGATCCCGGAGGCGGAAAACCAACGGAGGAAAATAAATTCTTTATGTTTGAAAAGCAGTGCGGCTTCCCAAGGGATATGAGAGAAAAGGCGATGGGTGGACGTACGCGGACGCGTATGTATAATACATTCATGTAAACGGAGATAAATAGAGTAGGCACATGACGCAAAAAATGTATTTGTCTCGGTGCGGCAAATTTGATTAATTTATGATGCCGCGATCCAATTAGAGATCGTCGTTGGTGGCATTTCGAGGAAGAGCTGCGGAAGCGACAAATATTTGCGTTATTCTCGTTCAGTAGTGAATGAATGTCATCTTGGAGCATAAGTTTATACCCGAGTTTCTGATTAAGGATGGCAGCGAGCGAAGATGCATTTTGCACCATTCTCGTGAAGCAACGGCGCAATTTGTTTCTCTCAGTCGCGATCGCTATTGTTATACTCACGGCCGTTCGTGTCACGACGGAGGAAAACACGGTACGATCCGACACAGAGGATAATGATGAAATTCTTTGTCTTCTCGTCGCCGAAGGACGTAACGATATCGTAACCAGATACGGGTCCTACGTAAATGGCGGTCCAGTTTTGCTTGCTACATGATTTGGGATGTACGCTTCACAACGAGAGCTATCGCCCACATTTTCCAACTTTCAAATATTTACATTTGTTATGAAACAGTGAAGTTACAATTGAGTAGTTTTTAGTAGAATTGAGCAAGAGATTTGAACAGGAGACCGAGTGTACATAAAAATCGGGACGTCTAAAAATATTTATTTCAATTTTAATCAATTGAATATTTTTCTGAATAAATATTTTGGTAAAAATCTGTTTTTATTAAAAGATATCGAACAAATATTAATATATTGAAATATATTGAATATTGAATATTGAAATATAAAATTTCAAAAGCAGTCTGCCCCAAATTTGGGCAAATTACGCGTCAAGGTAAACAAACAAGTTGCAAAGGAGTTCCAATCAAATACCAAGCATGTCAGGCTTTATTCTCTCCATATTCGAAACTAGCTCCGTCTGGAATTCGAGTGGCCGGTTCGCCGAAATCCTTCGATTGACTGAAAAGCACTATCGAAATAATTGCTCAATCGACCACCGCTGAACAAGTGATTTCGTCCGACAATTAGCGCGGCTAAACGCGCTCCTTGAATTTCACGCACGGTTGCAGCCGATCAATTGTGATGATAAAGATCTATGTAGGCGGAACAATCTCTTGGATTATGACGTCAGAAGCGAGGAAATACACGTGAACGAGTATTACAATTTTCAATCACGTAAACGGCTATTCATTTCCACAAATGGATAAGAAACCAGTTTGATTAAACGAAGTAAAATTACAACATGCATCCGGAAATGTAATACATCACGCAAAAGAATTCCTGACCTCAATTGTATTTTTCACAGATATAAAATTGGTTTTTACAGCCGTTCTAAACGTGAGAATTTGCTACATGACGTATCGGTTAATATGAATTCTTAGCACATCTCAAGATAGTGGTTTCTAAAAATCTGTATTTCTCAAGAATTTAAAATTATACGATTTGTAAATTATACGTGTTGCGTTTTTGAAAATTTCTTCAAATGATAGCAACTGATGTTTGTATGCCACTGGTTTGTTGCAATATCGATACCATTGAAAGATCGAAATTGTCTCGTATCGCGCGGGTTAAATGGGTCTTTAGGCTCGTGTCGATGTTTGTCGCCGACATTGCATCGGCGCCAAGAAAAGGAATCTGACAAGTAAACGACAGCCTTTCCGCCTTCCACTTGTCATGCTCGTGATACCTATAGCTGTCGATACTCGACACAACGGATGTAGAGGTGTGAGATATGCGAACAGGCGTGAATAACGAATAGAACACATGAGCATTCGTATATACCGTTCGCCGACAATCGTTTAAATTAACGAAAATCCGTAGTAACGTTACGTTGGCTTCCTAATTGCAATTAATGCAAATTTACGCATGAGTGATTCGGTGGCTACGCGAACGCTATTATTTTTCGGCGTCAGTACGGTGTATAATAATGCGCTACATTTGGAGTGGAAAATTCTTCAGGAAAAAGAGACGTGCTCGCGTTAGACTTTTTTGGACATTCTTGCAGTAGGTTTATTAATACTAAGAACGTCACTTGGCAAGTTTTTAACGAGATAAAATATGCGGTGGTACGAAGAGATTCAATTTTCACCTTTTTGAAAAGTTCCCTTTTATACCGCTTAAAAATAAATAATAACTCTCTGTCGAATGATGAAATCATAAAATTCTAAACGCGACAGCAGATTTGAGATATACTTTTTGTCCGTTCGCAATATGCACATTTTAGAATTCAACATTTGGATTTCTATGAAATGTATATTTAATACATCTTTATATATATATTTTTTTAATTTGCAATATTGAGTATTATAATGTCGATGCAATGTGGATATGTGTATCGCGGTACACGGAGAAAATTTTATATTAAAAATTACTATGTATGGCAGTAGCCGTGGACCATTGCTGGAATTATAAAAATTTTTACTATGTTATTATATTCATAATTATTAAACTCTTTTGTGAAAACATAGTAAAAATTTTTTTAATTCGAGCATGGTCTACGGCTACTCTGCCATACATAGTAATTTTTAATATAAAATTTTCTCCGTGTAGAATGTGATTAAATTTTGTTTTCAGAGATGAAATCAACACGATTTCCCATTTGTAAACCACGACAGCGTATCACTATAGTGATAATAAACCATTATATCAATTAATCCATTAACTCGAAATAAAAACAAAAATATACGAAGCGGTTAAAACGCGTTGTAATCGAGAGAGTTGAAGCAGTACATCGAGCGAGTCACTGTGCATTACCATTATCAAGCTTCTCTCCATAAGATTAACCGGAGGAACACGAGCGCATTCAAAATTTAATTTGCCAGTATTGCGCTTTACCGCAGGCCATAATTTAATTAACTTACACACATTAGTACCGCAACGACCTCATCAGTTTAATGGTTACGCAGAAATTATTTTGACAATATTTATCATGCATTTGCCACTATTTAAATATCGACACGGTGGGCACAATATAATGACGCAAAAATTATCGATATCGATATCTGGTTTTCGCACCGTTAAATTCACCGGCGAATTCCCGTCGCGGAATATTCTGTGTGTTCACCAGCATTTCCGCTTTTCCCCTTCTGTTTCCATCTCTCTAAGCCTAATCTATCTCTCTATCTTTCCTTCTTCAGCAAATGCGCTTTATTTATTTACATGCCTCTCTCGCGATCATCCTCAAAGTTCGCGGCGAGCGCCGGGGGTACTTGCGTACCGGTCCTAATTAATAATTCCAGCCGATTAAGCGGCAGGCAACTCGTGATTCGTAGACTGGATCAGTGCTACTGGGATTATTGCTAGCGATTACACCCACGCTTTGACTCGTTAACGAGATTGCGGGATAACCGCCGCGATGCCGTTTGTCGCATCCTCTCTATATTGACTTTTCCAGGTCTATGTAACAGCTGCCGACATTATCGTGTTCTCGATTAAGCCAAAACTTCCATTACGGCGCGTCAGATTCGTCAGTAGACCACAAGTTTAGTTCGAAATGATGGGTCATCGATTATTAGTTGTGCGCCGGATTGGATTTAACAAAGCATAATTTATTAATTCTGTCTTCATGCGACAACACCGTCCGAAATTAAAAGCGACAAATACGATTATTGCGTCGATAATTAGCGAATATAATAATTTGAAATGTTACGCGTATAAAACACATAATTTCATTTCTCTTGTCTAAAATTTCAGATCAGCTTCAATTAATTTGAAACAAATAAATTTGCTTGTGTCATAAATAAATATTTTCACAAACGAAATAAATTTGCATTCACGTAGAAATTATTTAAAATAAGAATGAATTTTCATCTCTCTCTTTCTTTCTTTGTTTAGTTTATCTATCGATTAAAATAAAAATATATATTTGTGCCGATTGATCTGATTTAATCCGTCACATTACAGATTCTGCATATTAAACATCTTTATGTAAATCGATCGTAACCGCGTCGAACTAGAAGATTATTCCGCAGTTTAGAAACGAGCATGCTCGGGAAAAATTTTTTATATATAAACATGTATGAACATATATAATTATATATGAAATTTGTCCATACATGTTTTCCTTCTCTTGTATAATCTCTATTCGTATATATAAGAAAAATAATAATGAAAAGAATTTAAAAATAATTAAAAGGATAATTTCCGCAATGTTTTTTAAAAAGAAAAGTAAAGTTCGAGGTAAATTCTTTTTATTATTATTTTTCTTATATATACGAATAGAAATTATACAAGAGAAGGAAAACATGTATGGACAAATTTCATACATAATTATATATGTTCATATATGTTTATATATGAAAATTTTTTCCCGGGTGGGAAGTTCTCATTTACGAGAAAACGGCAATCGCGGGGAGTCACATCGGCAGAAACGTTACGGGCTATCGGAATACGTTTTCAGCGAGGATTTCCCAGCGACGCAGCAGCCACTTTACCTTGACACGTGCTTTGCATCCACCGTTTTGTTCACGACCGCGATCGATCAGATTTTATCGCATGTCTTTCGCTAGTCTCCCGCCGCCGTCTTCGACCCCGCTACGCCATCACGGAAGATCACTCTCGGTATACTGAAATAGATGCGACAGACCAAAATCATCGATCGAGACGGAGCCGATATGCGCGTGCATCGAATCTATTGTCCCGCACGTGTCTGTCGACTTATTCTATCAATCCTGTTTGTGATTTACGAACCGAAACACGACTCGGAAGCCGAATAGCGTCTCAGCCAATGCTCTCTTAGCATTCAACATGGAAACTATTTGAGATAAGTGGTGGCTTGGATTGTCATGAGTGCAGCATTCGCTGCCTGTGCTATGTTGGTATAGGAAATGGCAATAGCATGCCATAAACGCAATAATAATTTACAATATGATATTAAATTCAACAAAGTTTAAGTAACAGCTTAATAATTAAATCAGTGCTGACAATGTGTGCTACGAAATACAATATCTAAATCTAAGAATCTTTTATCGTATCTTTTATTATATTAAAGAAAACATATATGCGTGTCAAGCGAGCGGTGTAAATAATTTAAAATTTCATTTAATTATTGCAAAAAGGGAGACATGTTTTTTCCATAATGTATTAATTTGAAAATTCAAATGCGATATTCTGTATAATAAACGTTTAAATATTTTGCGATTATAACATAGATGACTAACATTATTTCTTATCGGTATGTGGAATCATGTTACGAACAAATACGGCGAAATGTTTCCCTTGGCCCTCGAACGCGGACCACATCCTTCAACATTTAGCAACCGAGTTTGTCAGCCGAAAAAGAACCGCAGAATAGCCTCGACCGAAGCTGTGATGTCGGAGCACCCTGCTAACCCTCGTTGTCCAGGGTCTTAAGCTCTATCGATTTCGGATGAGAGTTGCTGACTCTCTCGCTCGCGTTCTCACTTCTCTCCTTCTCTTCTCCCCCCTCTCTCTTTCTCTCTCCGGCCGCGATATTAATCCCCTTGCATCGATGTATATCTCTCGCTAAAGATTCTCACAGGGGTTTTAAGCCGTGAAAATTTCGAGGGCGTGAAAGCGGCTCGAGAGAGCGGCTGGAGAGAGCGGCATTGAAAGCGAGACGCGAGAGATCGACGAGAGTTGAAAACTAAGACGAAAGATGATAGCAACGAAGCCGAACGAGTACAACGAAGGCACGTCGAGACTTTGGGGGTATTGCTTGTCGAATCTTCTCTTCGTAGGGTAAAAACGTGGAGGACGATATCATCTAATTTCACGAAAAGCTCTGCAAAAATTGAAAAATAAACTGTGAATTTTCGTCATGAAAGCACGGAATTACTTGACGTCTTCGAAATGTAAACGAATAAAGTTGGAGGAAGGAAAGAAAAATATGTACCAGTCAATAGCATATCATCAGGGATACTCACTGATTTTATATTTATTTCCATCTGTTCATGTAAGTAAAGTATAGCATAACTTTTTTTTATTTAAAAGTATATTTATTGAATTTAATTAGAAATTGAATAAAAAGTGCGATGAAATTGAATAAAAAGTATTCACTGATTTTATATTTATTTCCATCTGTTCATGTAAGTAAAGTATAGCATAACTTTTTTTTATTTAAAAATATATTTATTGAATTTAATTAGAAATTGAATAAAAAGTGCGATGAAATTGAATAAAAAGTATGATGAAATAAAAATATTTTTATTTAACAAAATTAAATTATACCTACTAATATTTCTTGACCGGTCATTTACTGGTACTCTTTCTCCTCCTTACATAGCGCATGACTGTCCTGGGAACTTTCTTCCTCGTGGAAGCCTCGGTACAATTACGGCTTAACGAGGGATGGGAGCTCACAATTCGTATTTATAGCGAAGGAAGGAAGAGAGAAGGGAACTAAGATGTTACTATTGAGACCAGAATTCGCGTTCGAAGGAACGACCGAAAAGAGAAAGCGGATTTGTGAGAGTGTATCGGCTGCTTTTCTTTCTTGCAAGAGGATTATCCGACTATAGAAAGCCGGTCGTGACCGGAAAAAGTACTACGATAGAACTTTTAATCTCGGCATACAAACGAATTAAGCGGCAATTCTTATTAAACGGAATAAATTGCGCACACAATTAATTCAAGGGAAGCATTGTACGTAGAAATGTGTGTTGTACAAAGCACCTGTCAAAAATTTGACATATTAAAATTTAAGTTTATGAATAAATAATATAATAGAAATACGATGTTTTTAAAAAAATATTAAAATCAGTAAATTTTAAAACATTAAAATAATAATATTATACATGAATAATCGCTTACTCACGAATTGATATTTGGATACTGTCGGGATGCTACTTCGTACTTAGATGTGAAAGCATCGTATCGCTATGTCAAACACGAAGTTTCTCGAAAACGATTATCGTGTTGGTGATGATGTTATCCTCTCTCAATGTGCTAATCAAATTTACAGGTTTCGAGTAAGTTCACACATCTTGTCGAAAGGTCAGAAGTTGCGTGCACAATTACGTTACGTGTAACTTCATGATACTTAAACGTACGTATTTGTATGTTAATTAATTTGCTCTCACATCAATAAATTTATACGCTTTTTGATATCGGAAATATCAAACTGTTTTAATCAATCGATTATTAATTTAACACTACCTATTATAAAAAAAGAAGACATTTATACAATAGTGCGTTTCAGAGGTATCGTCGTTTTTTCTGATTTCTGAATACGCGCATACACTCAAGTCGAATGAAATCTTCGACGAACGCATTATTACATAAAAATGTATTAATATCCATTAAAAAATTTGAGATTATCTCGAAGAAGAAGATTAAATACTTTTATAATCGTCGTTGAATGAAACTTCTGCGTTTCTTCTTCTGCTTAACATCCTGATTTTCTGTGTAAACAGATCGATAGCACTTGAAATCGATTGATTCCTCCGGTGTATTCAGTTCGCCTAGCGCGCGCCATAAAATCCGTAGTCATAGCCAACATCCGGGCCAGAATCAACAGTTTGCTCTATTGATTGCTGACCATATGCCTACTGAAAGAGATAGCAAACGCGCCAAGTGTTACATCGAACTTACTTATTATTTAAGCATAATAAAAGATAAGGAAGAATCTTTTCATAATCATTTTTTTGTAATTTTTTGCTTATCATAATGTAGAATTCATATTATATTTTGCAATTTGCTTAAATCTGCACCTGTTATCATAGGAAATTAAATACGAATCTTCATCAGCAAAGTAAATAATTTACAAACATAGCAATCTTGATAACCATGGAAAATTAATATATTTTAATATTAATATTTAGTACATTCAAGAAGATAACAATTTCCGACCTTATATTCTAATAAAATAACATGAAAGCCCAACGGACATTATCATACAAAATTTTTATGTGTTCTTCTTCATTTAGTATTTTACAACAAACTTAACACTCCGATTTCTTAAATTGTAATTCCGAATAAAACAAATACTTTGATATCCTATCCATACTTATTTTAAGTAATACTTGACAGATTTTAATAAAATAAAAATTATCTCGCCTAAAGTACGTTAAATATAAACATAACATATTTTATTGTCTCAAGTTGCAATATCTTTTGCTACCGTTTTACCGTACTCTTCGTCAATATCTAAAATGCCTGAAGAAGTCCCCTTTCCAATATCATTTGAATATGTAGGAAGATAAATCGCTTGTAAAAATAAATCGTATTGCTATATAATTGTCACGAAATTCAAGAATACATCTCGTGCTAGAATTAGAACTATTGCGAGTATCTCTTCCCGTCGCGATTTAACCAGATGATACAATCATCCCCAATTTCTTTTCACCCTCTTGATGTTCCTATCAAATCTTCCTGCCGGTTGGAAAGCGAGCGTTATGGGATGATAAAAAGCGATTTCGACGGCATGTCTCGCCGAACGCGGAAACCCGACAATCCGGATTCGGCTCGCCCCTTTCCGAAGTAGGAAGGCAGCAATTTCCGGATAAGTTTTGCCCGACGGTCGAAAGGTACGGAGGGATGAAGCGGAGCTAGGATATCGACATTGAATCGCTTGACACGATCCCATCGAGTGAAATTAATATCGCATTTGAAGCTCATTATCTTATTAACGTATATTTGTGTCTAGTCTAACGCGAGTAAAAATTATCGCAAGCGTTTCGCTGAAAGGCTAGAAAATGAATTCTTCATCTTTTATATCTTTAATCTTTTCGCAATAATATATTTTTCATAAAATTTTTATTTTTAAGAATTTGGACACGAATACATTTTCAGATTCTCTACACTGAAAAAAATATTTGTGTGAAATTATATGATTATGCTGAGTTTTTTCCAACCCAGCATAATCATGCAACCCATATTGCTACCCACATGGAAACTTGCAAGTGATTACAAGTGATTTTACATGAAATTACAAGTGATTTTTGCATAAAAATAGTAATTTCACCTATATTTTACCATTAATATGTATTTTCACTTTAAAAAGTCTGGAAAAAAAATTACAGTGATAATTAGGTAATTTTCCGGTTTTGAATAAGTAATTTTCATGTAAAAATACATGGATTTTTTTCAGTGTACACACTTTCGATTTCTATTCAGGAATATCTTTTACATGGTTAGAGAAAACGTATGATATTGTTTTTATAATGTTATAACTAACATTATAACTAAATATTTTTATATAAGATTGTGTAATTCAAAATAAGTAATAAGTTTAAGCAGCATCGTGGATTAAGAGTTTTAAGGGTCCTTTGAAAAGTTTGTTTTGCAAAATTTCAGTCAAGTTTCAGAAAGTCAATAACTGGAAGAGTTTGTAAATCGCTCTCGGCGGAAGTTTGCACCCTTCAGAGAAACAAAAAATGCTAATGCTCTCTATCCAATTTTATCGATTTATGGAAATTTTAAAAAACTCCGGAAGAAAGGTCAAGTTAAAAAAGATGGTTAACGTGAAGCCGCTAGAAAGTGAAAATTGGTTATTGGACTAAAAAAACCAGGCTTGATAAAGTGAATAATTCCATGTATATTTCAAATAACCGAAATGTAATTTGCAAATTTCCATTTGCATATAATTAATCGAAAGGATGTAATGTTTATAGTTATCTCATAAAATGCATATTGTAAATTTACCAAAACTTCGAACTGCCATGCAAAATATCAACGTGGTTTTCAAATATTTAGCGCAAGATTACTTCGTAATTATGATCAAACGAGTCTTTATCTGCCCCATGTTTCATTAATGTTTCGTAATTATACGTCGGAGCATGAAGTTTTAATCTGATGATTACGGCTCCGAACTTTTCCGTCTGCATCCAAATCATTAAAACGAAGTCATTAAAATGAGAAATATTTTCCTCGCGTAATTTTACATATTCAATGATGCCTCTTAGAGCTACGGAGCGAACTACTTTACCAGACTGAGCGACACGCGCTATCGAGAAGTGATATTCATTGACGTGACTTGTATTAATATTCTTTGATTTATGGAAAATCGATTTTGTGTATTAAGTGTGTAATAAATCTTGGATGTTGACATTATACGAATGATCTTGTATAAACTCCGCAATGGACCAGTGACTCTTCGACAAGTGCAATAATGCACCGTGATGTTACAGAGCTACATCGTAATAAAAAAAGGCCATAATAGTATCATGACACGCTGTTATTTAGAATTTATATAAGTATTCCCACATGTTTCACATCTTCTATATTATATCGTATTTTATACTATATATCACGATAATAAATAATCAGATTACTATTAACTCCGCGCTAAGTATAAGTAGGATGTGCGTATCCGATTAAAGCTATTATTCGAACAAAAAATATCGTCACTCAGAATTAATTATTCGAGGATTTTGTTACCGAATCCGAACAACTTTGTATAACTTAATGCTTCGCCGTTAAATCAAGTAACTTTAATTATCGACATTCGCGCCGATTTGATTATGGTCGCGGCGTGTCTTGTTACAACACGTTACTTGTGTGACCGTACGTAAACATTTATGCGAAATGAAAGATTGCCGGAACACGGAGCGTTGAATAATATCATATTTCTCGTCGTACGCCGCCACTAATTGGGAACCGGATGTTAAAGCATTTCGCTTTGCCGCTTTGCTGAAATTTCAAGCGAGCTTCGCGAGCCAACGACGTTACTTTGATGCCCGTTTGGTGTAACGGTGCGCCATTTTACCGCCATTGAAACTAACGAATCCGACGATAAGCTCGTCCAGCAACGCGTTATGACGCACGTATGAAGCGCTTTATTGTCGACTGAGCCAAAGTAATTATGGTTCTTTCATGTTCCTCCTTTTTCTCTTTCTCCCTCTTGTCAAGCGCACTCGAAACGTTACATCCTTTCGTTTCTTTTTTGTCGCAGGACGGAAAGCCAGAGGGATTCAGAGAGCCAGCCTGCGATAATTTAGAGCACGAGGCGTGTCCGCGAGAATGCTTCATAGAATCACGAAATATCACTACGCCCGGAACTTCAAACATTCTTACACAGATTCGGTAAGCTCGATTTAAGTTCACAAATGAAATTCCTTTTCTTCCGTCGGGATCATTAAAAGTTCGCTGGTCCCTCTATTCCGCGATTGCGGCGCGTGAAGGTATGTAGTGTCACACAAAAAATGACATCAGCGTTACGTTCCATCAATCGATATGAATCTGTCAATAAAGCTTTCGTCGTTTTGGTGTTTCCGAAAAAAGTGTATAAAGAAATAAAGAAACATATTATTAATGGCTAAGAGAGAATCTCTTGTAGGCTATATTAATATCTTTCTCTGATATCTTTCTCGGATTCCATAATTATCTTTCTCTTATCTAAACAGCGTATCGCAGTAAGGAGAAGAGAAAAAAAAATATTTTGGATATTTCTTTAACATATTCGCGAATCATATTTTACAAATAATTTCGCTCGTAGGCACTGTCAGATAATTTTAAAAGCGTTTCCCTTCTATTTAGGGCTAAGACTTGGGATTAAGAATTGCATACACCAATTTAGAATTACAGCAGTAGGTAGCGAGAGAACTTGGTAGGCGTGCAATAGAACGAGAGAAGCTCCATACGGCAGACGAACGTATATTAAGGATTACTATCGTAATTGGAGTTCACGAGAAACCCGACCGTAAAAGCCGACTTACACCGCCAGCAAAGTTCTCCACTTTAATACCACCATCGCAGCCAAAATGCCCATCGCTTTAATAAAACTCGCGAAAAAGCATGCAACTCGAGAAAAAAATGAACGTTTTCGTTGAAAAAACACACTCGTGCGCTAAATACACTCATCGCTCGCGAATTTACTTGGAAATCTTGCACAGTACCTTTTTATCGTCATTAAAGAACGACGGGGCGGAATTAAATATGTACGTATTCGGGCTAGGGATAATAAACTAGGTCAGTTAGGTCGCTATCGTATTACGGATTCCATAATATCTTTCCGCCGAAAATAATTTCTGCGTTCACTTCGGTGAGCGCATTACGCATTATTACGTCGTCTAATTGCTGCCCATAGACCCGCGAACTTTGCATTTCCCGTAATTTCGATGTCAAATATTTGAATTATGAAGGATACTCGGTTGCCGCGCTATTCACGGTATTATGTCCTGCTTCATTGCTTATTAATTTATCATGAAGGAATAATAAATTTCTTATTCAGACCTTGTTCGAGTTTTAACCCAGCCCGATAATATTTCAATTATCAAGAACACTTCTGACGTAAGTGAATATATTGATTCCACGGTATTCGCTTTAAAAAAAAAGGGAGGAAATTATACCATATTATGATTGTCCCTGAGTTGTCAGTTAAATTCATGGAACAATGTGCAGCGTGCTGGGAAATAAGAACCGCTGTCTCTTGGACGATGAATAAAAGAGCGTGACGCATTCATTATGTCTTTTTAAATGGATATTTCACTACGCTTTGTAAAGGCGCAGACGCAATCGCATTAACATTAATTTACTGTTATTAAAATATTAATATTCAAATATTAAATATTATATAAAAATGTTTATATATTTTTTTATCGTGCTTCAACAAGTAATTGTATTGTTACGAGAAGCGGTTCTTAGAGATAAACGTAAAAATCATATAACTGTAGTTGCTCCCAAGAGTACAATAATACTTTACTATTTTTAAATGTAATATAAATTTATATATATAGAAAATTAAATGCCGTTAGGAATAAGAGAGTATTTCGAGGTGTATACGTGCAAGCACTATCATAAACAAAACGATAAAATCATTTTTGAGATCTTTGTAGAATATATAATTAAGTTCTATCTTCTCCATTTCTATTATCTTTTTAATTATCTTTCTTATATCTACTTTACCATTCTCAATTGTAGGAAAAAGAATTGTAATTAAATTGACAAATTTATTGTTACATTCCTTTGAATTTTGAAAGAAACAAGAACAAAGACGATGATTGTTCAAAAGTTTCTCTTATGTATACTTACAATTTTATTCGCGTTCACACATTACTCTCGCTCGCTTTCACTTTTAACATTTTTCATCGCAAAATTTCGAAAAATATGGGCAACCTAAAAATAAATTTGTCGGTTTATTTTTAAGATTCGTTACAAATAAGGTAGATAAAAATGTAGATAGGTAATGAAATCTCATTCCTCAGTTCATATCGAGCAGATTTTTTGTGTCAATAAAATTTTATATCTATGTTCAATCATCAAGTTCGATATTTGATATTCAAATTCACTGTGGATGTCGTTCGTTCATCAAAATACAACAATGCACCATGCAGACTCGCCTGCGTTTCCAATTGCGTCCGTACGTGTCCACGTGCTAGCGCGCTCGAGCAAATGCAGTGTTGCAAACGACAGCCGAGTATCGTCCATAAAAAACAAAAAAACTGTGATGAAGGGGAAACAAACGGCACGATCTGCCGCTAAACATCAAAGGGCCAGTTCGCTCGAACGCGTCCTGAAACGCGTTAGATTTACAGTTGCGTTTAACGCTGTTACGTTGACAAACGCGATCCCGGCATTTCACGCCGGCCGGAAAAATATTTAATCGCGCATATTTTTATGACCAATTTCATTTCCACGTGTCACTCCTCGATACCATCGAAGGTCGAACGGTTATATATAACTCTCTTCGCAGAAATGGGAAGGGCAATCGTTCACGGTTCGCCGACGATTCGGGAGAATGTACCGTCGCGTGGGACGTGGAACGGGAGAGAAAAGTTTCATCAGGCTAAAGCGCGCGACGGGAAATACACCCGGGACTGAAGTTTCGCGCGGTTTGGTACGGCGATGGTGGCGATGGCAGTCGTTCTCTAAAAATTACAATTTACGGACCAGCCCAGAGGATTGTTACGAGCGGACGCGGGTCGATACGGCGCAATACCGCAGCGGGCGGTGACAATTTCACCGTTTCTCTTTTCACCGATTGCTTATTCATTAAGAGGAGTACATGGATTTCTTCGCGTTTCGTTCCAAAAATTAACAATAGCGAGAAAGATGAACGAATATTTTCATTGTGTGCTCTGCATGTTACTCGAACTTATGCATACGTAATGATAATTATTTACAATTTCCACCGCGATGAGATTTAAAAATGTACGATTTATCGCAGCGGGGATCAATTATAATTAAATTCAGTGTAGCTACGTTACCTGCAAACAACAGACGCGCGTTTCACTATGGCGCATCGTTTATTTAAACATACAACTTTTGCATTTACATCATCCGTATAAATCAGATAATACTTTCCACGGCAGCCTGCATTTTTTTCCCGGTCTCAATCCCAGCTGTTCGTATTTATTTCATACGGAGATCCGAACGACCGATACACAGGTGGCCGCGTCGGCTGCCAATAAATGAGAAACGTGTGCCATAAACTCTTGAGTTACATTAATTCTTGAAGGCATATGCGACTCGTGCCGATAAATTTACAGATCGAATAAGCATATCCCACAACACCACTCACAAATCTAAACAGGACGCACGATCGCAAGGTATAAATCGAAGATACATGTCGAATGTTTGATACACGACTCAATTTTCATCTCATTCACAGGTCACGCGTGATTTGATTTAGAATGGCAACTGAATTGTAATCAGACATGCCAACAATTGTAATCAAACATCAACGAGTTAATTTTCAATCGTGCAGCAGCTACCGTTAAAAATATGTGCAATTTATCAGAAAATTATTATTATTATATATAGGGGAACCCGGGGCATAACGGGAACGCTAAGCTTTATACAAGTTTACAACGTATTAAAAATAAATAAATGAACTTTGTTTGGCACTAAAATATTCTTTGAAATATCCACTATAAGGAAAATACAAGTTTTACTACAAAAGAATAGTTTGAAAGGACAAAATTATTGTTTTTCGAAAACGTGAGTTAACCTTAGTATGGATTTTATGCGGGGCATAATGGGACACCTTATGAAACTTGTTTATTTCTCAAATATTAATGTCCAAAACTTTTTAGAAATGATTCTTTACAACATGCAATATATGTAAAAATGTATTATTACACTTTCAATTAATAATAATTATTACACTTTCCTTATTATAGTATACCTACATTTTTCTCATTAAAATATAAATAAATATTATTACAATATAGGTAAATAAAAATCAAAATGTGGTGTAATAATTTTTGGCATAATATATTGCACAACATAACATATATACTGATATATCATATGAAAAGGAAAAATAAAACATTTGTCCCGTTATGCCCTGAAATGTATAAGTTTACTTTAGGTAATATAAATTATCACAGATAATCGATATTTGCACTGACACTTTACTAAATTGACAAGAAAAAATCATTTAATAACGTAAATATACTTACGGTAATAAAAAATAGAATTTTATCTTTGCTTACCATATGTAAATGTCTCAAAGAAATTCTTGTAACTCAGTCGCGGAGAGCATAGCGAACGCATTAAATAATTTCTAGCATCTTTCAGCCAAAAATAATATGGAAACTGATAACAGCACGCGGGTAGGGACATCTAACAAGTAATAATTTCCATACATTTCATTACATGGCAGCATCCCTGTAAAGAGATATCGACCATATGCCATTATACCCCGTAGTCCCATTATGCCCCACCTTCCCCTACGACAAAATAGATATCTGAATAGATAAAAGATTCGTAATATATAATTTTAACAACGTACACAGGATTATTCCAGTCTCAAAAATGAACAAGACAAAGGCATGTGATGCCTCTCAATCTATTTTCATTCAGTTTTCTTTTTTATCCTTATATACTTTAATTATATCTACTTTTTTTATCGCGTGTTGTTTTACTCATGAATTTATCGCGTGCATTTTACAATTACCCGAGCCAACTTTAACAACACCGCGAAGCGAGTATGGCCGGAGATGTTACCCTGTACGTGCAAATAAGCGTTGACGCACGTGGGGTGGTTTGGAGGGTGGCGGTGGCGGTGGCGAGGTGGCGGACGAGTCTCGCCCTCTTTACTTGTTGCTTTTCTTTTCGTGGCGCTTAAATGGCTCGCGTTTCCTCATTGAAAAACACGCCGTGAACGCGCGTCGCGGACGCTTTTACGCGAGAAAAACAGGGCCGCGTCTGCTGGCACGAGCGAGCATGCAGAATTTGCATGAAATTTGTCGCGCGAACGAGGGGAACGTTTTACGGTATTATAGCGACGACGAGTCTCGAATGTCAATTCGGGGCGACGTGCACGTGAACGAATTACAGGACGGATTGCGGCAGCGAATTACGTCGCGAAAGCAAAGTCGGAAGGAGCCAGGATCGCAATCCTAATCATAACACACGGAAGATTCGTATCCTTCAAACCTCGCGCTACACTCCGTGACGATAATCTACCTCCTGTTTCGGCCTTCGGTACTGCTACGAACGCATAGCTAAATGAAAGTATCGGTCTGATTTCCCTCGGGGATTTTAGACAATAGAAAGAAATGGAACAGATAGTGTTGCACACAAGTCGTCATCATCTGTATCAACAATCGCAAATGTGAAATAAAAATGTACGCAATTAAAACGCCACTCGCAAGTGTAACGGATTGATGTGTTCATGTCTGAAAAATTTTAAGCTTTATTATACTTAATGATCAATAGAGGATTAATTTCTTAAGCCTAACCAATATAGAATCGTTTAATCAAGGAGATGTGATCGAATTTTGGGACACTCTATATCTTAACAAGTAGTCGCGATCGGCCATGTAGTCAGTCGTATAGTTTTTTACATCTTTTCATGAAATGTAGAAGAAAATGACATTTCATAAAAATTCTACTAGCGTACTATTTGCTAACTTTTATCTTCTCCGAATCTTGTTTTCTTTCATATTAAAATTCATGTAGCAGCAGGATATTAAGGAGAATGTAATGAAAAACCATGGAAGCTTTGCATAAATAGAACAAATTATTTCGTGCACACCATGTTCGTACTTCTCCTTAACGAATCTTGTAATAAATTTCACATCAAGAATAGAAGTGAATTTAATTATACCTAAGTACTCTAAAAAGTTGCGGATAAACACTGGATATGAAAAATATTTCTTAAACAAGTTTTTCTCTTTCTATCTCTGCCGGTTTTTCTCCAGACTAGATTATTTCTACCGCGGAAACGTGATTTACATTGAAACAATACTCTTGACTGGCCACTTTCAGGCGCAAAGAGTGTCGGTTCTCAGGCCAGGTTGCGGAAGAGGCCATTAACGGTTCATAATAGCATCCAGTAAGTCAAGCGGCGTAAATTAAAAATTAATCCACGTAGCTACGTACGCCGCCGAGAAATTATATCGTTCTTTGGTTATATGATTCTTTTATATGAAACACGAGTTTTGATTACAATCATGCGGCAGCAACGAGGAAACTGTCGTTCACATACACGCACTCACGCACGTGCTGCAACGTATAATCTATTGCGACGCGAGTACCGGCACAGCTCGTTTTTACCTTTATTTATTTCCTCACCTTGATTAAATTTCCGTCGACAGCGGGCAATCACTGGTTTCCCTCTCGCTCGTTATTTACGCGCAAAACGTTTAATCGCCTTTAAAAGAGGAAAGCCGCGATGCTAACTTTTATACCCGAGTTCGGTCGCCTCAAATCCAAAGGATCTACGTATAATCCCATTTTTCGTTTTACGATATCCAAGGTATACGATATTAAGGTATGCAAGTTTCGAGATTTGAATTTTAATAATAAATTGAATAGTAATCAAACTTTAGCGATAATTCTTTGTAGACAGAAGTGCAAACAATCGGAGACAACTATTCACGTATGATAATTTTTTAAATGTTTTTTCTTTGAAATGCATTATTAAACGCGCGATGATTTAATACGGGAATAAATTATTTATTCATTACAGATGTCATATTTATTTGTATTATTCTTACGTATTCTCTAATATGATACATACGCAAATTTACATATACTTTATTTACATATGTTTGACGCAATTTTCATAAATCCAATCCCTCGAATTAAAATAAAAAACAATGTGTGTGTTGTAATACCAACTACGTTGAACTACAGAATATGAATATATCCAACTTATTGAATAATTAAAGACGATTAATTCCGCGAGTAACGACAATAATAAATTACTCACCCCATAGTTGCTTCGTCGTGGCCCGATGTCTTCCAGGTCTCCTTCCAGGCTCCTTTGTTGCACTCAGACTGCATTCGCGAGAACACGGTTAATTACGATCGCGCGCGCATTAATTACCAAAATACGAGGAACGCGCAGCATTTCGTGCGGCACTCTCGACGTGAATTGCGTGTAACGTGCGCTTTCAGATGTACGAAAGAGTAACATTTGTCAGTCATCAATTGCGATGATACATATTGATACATCACGGCTTTCTGTTATTTGGATCACACGATTTGATATCTCGTGGATTATTCCGCGTTCTATCTTTATCCGAAAATAATGGGCAAGTGATATTTTAATCGGCAAAGTTATTCAAAAGATATTTTTAAAAGATATATTTAAATCTAAGTATCATAAAAGAAATTATTGCCTGTAAACATCATGAAACAATTCATATAATTCTTATCCTCTCTCGCTTTGATTACTATTTTGTATAAATTGCACAAAATCTTGTTTCAATAAAAATAGCCATTGTTTACAAAAATTTACAAAATCGTAAGAGTTAATAAATCACGCGGATTAATTAATTTTAATAATTGTAGGAAGAGATATCGTCTGGTGTTTTTCGGTATTTGTCGCGATCGCATTTATGTGCAAAAAGATTTTTCTTACTTTAAAGATTTTCATTTTCTACGGTACGCGGTACCACGTTTCGAAAGGTAATACGACGGTGCTTCGCAAAATCGTGTCTCGAGGAATAGTACAATAGGCGGAGCTGCTCGCGCCGCTTTCTGCCGCCTCGAAAATAATAATGTACAGTACTGTGCACACGCGTCGACCGTGGTGCGTACTGAAGCGGGCAGAATGCGTACCGTCTGTGTATTATCTTACGAGACATGGTTATGACAGATACTAGGAGAGAGAATGTTACTATTCTCTATATACGATTATCAGCTCTCAATTTCCACGATCCGTAAGCGTATCAAGGCGATGATAATTGATCAAAATAGATCAATGATGCGCGACTTATTTAAAGTGTATAGGTAATGAAACTATAGTAGATAAAAATTATAAATTATTATTCAAACGTAATATTTAGCGCGAATTAAAGAAAATTATTTAACGATGCCTAGTTTTGAATATATCCTCAATTTTTTCACGAATTTAAATGCAATTTGCCCATTTTTTAAATCGGAAATACGAAGTAATGCACGATAGAAATCGGATAGAGTAATGAAAATAAGTGATACGAGTAATACAACTAACGAAAAGGCGTGATAAATCAACTGTTTGTTAACAATACGCATATTTACGGGATTTATTTATTTCTCGTGCAATATTGAATTTGTATATTTTTGTACTATACATCTTAATTATACGTCTTAGTTAACTATTAACTTCATTTTAATAAACGTTTTGCACGGTATCAGGATAAAATTGCCTATGTTACTCTCAAATTTTTCATTAATGAAACGTCACGAAATAGATCAATTCTGTGATACGACGTGTTTAAATAAGTATAATCATAATCGATATTTGTTAGTATTTTAATACTTGTCAGTCGCGTAGCATAAATCCGGCATTCGTGTGTATATCCATGATTTATTAAATTCTCTGTTATGCGAGCTTTAATTTGCAATTCGGATTGTAGCTTTGTCTTCTCTCATATTATTCTTATGTTATAATATGATAAAGCGCACGTCGTTTGCTATTAATGTTGGGAATGCCATACAAAGTGCCATGCGATTGTCTTATTCTCATGATTAATGCGCGCGCAATCATAATTAATTGTGTTTTCGCGAATAAATGTTGTGTGAGTGCTACAAAGAAACAAAAGAGAACGGAAGAATAAGAAAAAAGGTGAAGGAGGCTCAACGAGACATCGGGCGATGAGCAACTATGGGGTAAGTATATTATTCTTTTATACGTAGAATCGTTTATCCCCGCGTTGATCGTATCACGCAATTTGAACACCGTTTTGCATCATAATGTAGTATTGCGTAAGAAATATCTCTAATTTTATTTTATAATGCTCTTTTCAACGTGTATATTTTTAACAAGATTTTATGGTCGTATTGTTTATTTATATAAGAATTAAACTACTGAATTGAAGCCCAGTGATCTTACATGAAAATTGAACCCTAGCTAGTAAAATCAACATAGAAATTGTTTATCCAACATAGGATAGGAAGTCCTATTACCACAACAACTCGCACTCACGATGAGGGACGCGAAGCTAAACGCGCCACGGTAAACGAACAATGCTTCCTGAAAGGGCCATTTTCCCGACGACATAAAGAAAGCCAATGAACACTTCGTGAGGACACAAATAGACTGCGTATTCTAAAGCTACGTGCATCTATCCGACCACTATTCGCGAACAATGTCCGTCTTGGTGTACGCTTCAGTTTGACGAGAAGCCGATATGGAGCGCTTGTGCTAGTTCGTACTACTGTTGACAAGCTGTAGCGAAACTCGCCGCATCGTAACTACTGATGCAGACGATTGGCTAATTATTACGTATAAAATCTTCGGGGATACTGCGTGATTTTCAATTTGAATAAGTTATTTGAGATAGTAAATAATTATATATATAATATATATACAGGGTGAGTTTTTTAACCTGAAACTTTGAAATATCTCGAAAACAACGCATTTTAGAGAAAAATGTTTTATACAAAAGTTTTGTAACTTCGAAGGGGACATAAGATAGATCAAACGAAATTTTTCTAGGTGGAAGCGTTTCGGAGATTTGAAGGTGACCTTTGATTTTTTAAATGGAATTATATGATTTTTAAAATATAATATGATGCCTCTAATTATTCTGCACATAAAAGTATTAAGGCAGAGTTATCAAAAAATCAATAGTTTGCGAGATATTTTATATTTTATTTTGGCATATTTTGACATAAAATATAAAATATCTCGTAAACAATTCCTAGAAAAATTTCGTTTGACCTATCTTATGTCCCCCTCGAAGTCACAAAACTTTTGTATAAAACATTTTTTTCTAAAATGCGTTGTTTTCGAGATATTTTAAAGTTTCAGGTTAAAAAACTCACCCTGTATATATTAAAAAACAAAAGTTTTGTTGAAATTTTTTAAATATAATCTTTCTTTCCCGATGCGGATATTATGTAAAAAGAAGAATTTCAAAGTACAATCTTCTTTTATTTTCTCAAAAGTTTATACATATATTGATTAACTTATACATATATGTAGTTTCACAAGTGATCCGCGGATATTTATTACAGAATTACAAAATCTTGATATTATTGGCTTCTAATTAAAGTTGACAAACAATTTTAAAACAAATTTTAAGTTATTCTCATGCATAGCTGCGAATAGCTCGAAAAAAGAAACGCACCCTCGAAAATCGTGACGTCTAGTCAATCTGAAGAAAATGAATCTTTTAATCTGAATAATTCGTTAGGTAAGCTAAGTAAGGTAAATTTTCCAGAATATGAAGTTGCAAAAGTGTTTTCTGCGATTTAAATGGCAAAAGTTTCTCTAAGAACGTTCCGTCGGTGGACATCATAAGTTGGCGTTAAGATGGTTCTCGTGTCCGTTCAATTTTTGCTTTTAAGCGCAACACTGACGAGAAAGAGGAAACTTAATTGGAAAAATGTTTATCTCGTTATTCGAAGGAAAAAGAAGATTCTTCGAACGTCTCGCGACTTGACAGACTTTATTATATGGAACCGTTTATAGGCTGAGTAGGTCGCAATCGATTCCGGAGCAAAACGGATAGAAAATAGATGGTCGTTACGTGAAGGGCGAGGCAAAAGAGCAGAAATATTGTTAGTGGATCTCCATAAGACGCGTTTGTTTTCTTGAATGCCACGAAACAGAAAATAGATATAAAGAAAATTGAATATTACCGGCTAGTAGTCGTTATTGTAGACTTTTGTACAACTGATTGAAAAAGCTACATTTTATTCCTTTGCTTGATAATATTGCTGCTCAGTTAACACTAATTTTATACGGTTTAAAATATAAATATTTTAGTTTTGCTGTTATTCTTTAGCATACAAAACTACGTATATTTAACAGGCTAGAAAATTATTTTAGAGTAAACCATTAGATTAAAAACTGGCGTACCAATTTAATTTCACTCATTTTAATTTATTATTCCATTAACTTATGTCATGTTTTCTGACCAATAATAAGCCGTCATTGTTAGACCCCATTTCCATACTTCTCCTAACACGTAAGCTTTTCATATTAATGAAATTCACCCTCTAGTCCTACTCGCTTCTTACATTAGTGAGTTAGTGTAATATACTGTTACATGGTTTGACACTCACGAATAAATTTTGGTATTTTGGAACCGAAAAAGTTCCAATAGATCTGAGTCGTCCAGAAAGGGCAGCCCGGAAACTTATCAAAAAGTAAAAAAGTTCTTTCTCCTCGAGGGAAGAAGCGGAACAGAAACCTCGTTCATGCCACGCGGTCGAATACGCGTGGAGGCAGCGAACGGGAACGGAAGGAGGCTGCTGGCTGCGTGAGGCGCCGCGGCTATTCAGTGAGAACGAGAGAACAAGGAGAGACCGAGAGAGATAGGCCGCATGACTGAGGGGTAGTTTCAGGGACGCGCTGGTGGTGGTGGTGGCGGCGGCGGCGGCGGCGGCGGCGATGGGTGGGAGAATAGAGTCGGGGCGACCCGCGGTCGGTCCAGGGATGATCCCGGCTGTGTCTATTTATATGAGAGCCAGGGGAGCGCACAACCTGTTGGCCGTGTGCTCAGGCTGTGCTGTACAGCAGGGCGCGCGTCATCGTTCTACACGGTGTTCCCGATACCGTGTTCGAGGTTGGCCGACTGGTTGGCTGGCTGACTGGCTGGTCGGCTACTTCTCTCTTCGTTTCTCGTGCGAGCTGCGCACACGGGTGCACCACTGTACAATACACATACGCACGCCCGACCGGGCGCATACGCGGTGTTAAACGAAAAGTGGGTCAGCCACCAACGTACAACTGGGTCGACACTCGCCGGCGCGCCGCACTGTTGCATCCTTAGTGATACCAGACTCTCGCCCAGACGAGCTCCTTTGGCGAGGAGTCGACACAGCCTCACAGGCGACCAGAATCCGATCCTTTGCACAGTTAGACTGTTGTTAATAAATAACGCGTGACATGCTCGCTCACAAGAATTTCTAATGAACCGTTTCCGAAAATCCGCGTTCGCTGGATTCTAGAAATATATACGGTGGTCGAGACGAAAAATGTACAAAAATCAACTGCTTTTGTTCATACTCTTTTATTTATACTTTTCTAACGTTGAATGCAAGCTTCATAAAATAATCTGTACGGGCGGTCCGAAATAGAGTGAAGTCAATATGAGCATATATTAACAAAGGTTCTAAAAGCATGTGTGTTGATTCTATAATGGATACATTCAACCTATTGTTATATTTTATTATTTATAAAACGAGAACTCAACACCAATTGTGAAATGTATAATTTATTTTCTATAAAAGAGAAAACTAAGTTTTTGCGAAAATATAAAGCAAATTCATTTTGAAAGTACGCATTAGCAATTATAACGGTTCGTAACAAACCACATTATAACTTATATTGTACGTGCTATTGGTCACTGTCAACGAAAAGGAACTTCAGATTGTGCTTGTCTTTCAGTTTTACAAATTGCAGGATACAAAATAGATTAATTTTGACATAATTAAAACGCGAAATGTCAGGGTGTCCCCTAAATCCCGCTCAGACAAGCGATTAATTATTTTTCATGATAAAATTAACGTTCAGGCTGCCCAAATAAGGGGAAATATCCATTGGTGGCTACCTAATCCTATCATCCTCGTTGCGTTTTCGTAAACCCCTTGTACCTTTGGCATTATCTTATAACATGATGGAGTATTTTCTACCTCTGCCCAATTATCCTCACGAAACTATTTTCTCATTATTTTATCACCTGCATTTTCATCCATTTAATTTGGGTTTTTATATTTTTCTACCATTTTGTTTTTTAAAAGGTATTCTCTATAGGTGCTTTTTCGGCCTATCCGGATTGGCGATCGCCGACCTAATCCAATATTGGACAATCAACGACGAGGACTCGCTCTACTTCGTAAACAACTTTTGCACGAGCGGGGCTTATGGAAATGTTAAGCAGGTCAGACGCAGCGAGCTTATTTAGAAGCGCTATTATATCGCTCATTGCGATCATTTAATTACATTCTTGCACGGTTACGTAGTAACGCCGTAACTTCGTAGTCCCGAGGCGTCCGATATTAGAAACCCGTGATTATATTTTACGGTCAGCCGCGGTCGGCGGACGTTATTATTCTAATTTCTATTTTCATACCGGGTATCCCATCATTAAAAATAACCACGAAGGACGTGGACTGACCTTTGCCGTTTTAATCACATCTAATACCCTTACAACCCGAAATGTCTGTGCTCCACGATTTTTTTTTTACATTTCGCTTCGAACCCCTTACTTTGTCCGTCCTCTTCCGAGCCTTTTGTCAATTTAAATGCTGTACCTAAAATTGGTTGCAATTTAGTGGATTATGCCTGATTTTAATCGGACAGCTTTCCCGGAGAAATGTGCGCTCCAATATAAAGTCTGAGAAGAGAAGTTTAGAAAAGAAACTTTGGAAGTTTCCGAAGTTCTTCCTAGAGAAAAGAATGCGTTATTGCTTTGCATTCCGCAGGGATTAAATTTACCAACTTCTAAAAATTATACATATAGTTAGCTTGTAGTTAGTAACTACGTATTATTTACAGTAATTACATTTTCTGCAGGAGAATCTAGAGTATCCATTCGCACAATTTCTGTCCACACATATCAACCTGTGCGTCATTCGAAATTCGAATATTGGTTATTCAAGTTACCAACCGAAGTTGGATTAAATGAATTTTTTTTTTTTCAAAATGATCAAATTACCTTTACATCCGCTCGATCGCATTCCGCGCGCAAGTCACCGGAATCAGTTACCAGCCGCACAAACGCAGGAGTATCGCTATAAAAGAGAGGAGGGATGCGATGAATTTAAACACCAGGCTCGTTTACACCGGGTCGCGTACGCGCGATCGGATAATGTCTCGCGCGCGCGACAATATACGTTACACTATATACGGACGACACTATGTGTTTCGATTTCACGCATACGCGTTCATAACGCTGCCGGCGTGTTTTATTAAATGCTTCGCGAAATAACGCGGGATCGCGCTTGGGGCCGTAATGAGGCGCGCATGAGCTCCTCCGCGCAATTCTGTATTATTCCCTCGCATTGCGCTTCGTGTCACGCTCCGCTAATTAAAACGTCCACTCTCGTGGTGAAAAACAAGCATGAAAGTCGCAGTCAAACAGACAGAGAGAGAGAGAGAAAGAGAGGGAGAGAGAGAGAGAATATTATTACGATGAGTTTATCAAAGCTCGCGCCCAACTAAGACGAACTTCTCGCATCGCGAGAACATCGTAAACTTCCTTCTAAGGATTCCCAATTCGGGCCAGATAAAATCTTCAGCGAATAAACTCGCGCGCAAGTACTTGGCGAATGCACGAAGTTTCGGAGTAGCGCTTGTCGAGGAACTCCGCGGACCTGCTAATAAACGAACATATGAATCAAAGAGTTTGGCAGATACTTAATAAATATAACGTAACGGAATCATGTAGTCGGAACATGTTTACTCGTATGTACGCGTGTATATGTGTGTGTTAACGTTCGCTGCAACTCCTTCCCGCAAATTCGCGACTAAACTTTCCGAGAATGTTCTGGTTTTCGCGAATTCCGCTGCAATGTTATGCACGTGGGACGGAAGCATATGTACTTTAACTGGATATGGTTTCTAAACAATTGTGTGTAAGCACGCAAAGTTTGAATAATATCTTTAGGAATTTGCGATCGAAATTGCTTTCAATTTGCGAATATCGCTTTTTTCTGATCCTTCCATTCCAATATTACGCATATTTTCATTGAGATTGTAAAACGCTGTGATTTTGATATTCACGGTGCATTGATAGCGTAAAAATACGCAACAGAACTGCATAAAGGTAAATTTTTACATCGGTTATTATGTTTTTAATTAATGTTTCTCTTTCAATTGTGTGCGTCACAGAAATCAGGTAAATAGAACACGAAATTGTTTTTTAAAATAAAAAATTTTTGTAAAGAAAAATATTGTTTAAATTATGATATACCGACGTACATATCGCGCTATTAGTATCATTAAATATTCGTGTCAAGCGCACTATAAAACTGCGAGTAACGACATTTCGGTAATACCGTCGCTAATCCATCTCGGAACATTCGTTCGCTGAGCCGTTACGTGTCCACTCGTCAACTCGCACGTTCGACGTGACATACGAACATTTCCGATTAATCCGTATTACGTCAGTTTTACGCGATGACGGGGAAAAAATATAAACCGATATAAGTATCAGCGTAGCGGAAACAAATGGGGATTAAACCAGGCGCGAACGTGTCGAAAGCGAAGAGAGATTCGTCCGAAGCCGAGTCCACGCTATGCGTACGAATGAACGCAGGAGGGCATTTAACGTGGCGAAATTCCACGCTACGCAACAATTAAATTCAGCGAGTAGACGTACGCGATATGTAAAATGTGTATACGTTGGCTGGCAGTGAAAGAATATTGGTAATCAGGATCCGGTTTGATGCGACGCAATTGCGGCCGCCGAATGAATAATTGATCCACACTACTGATCCGCATTTGTTAGTAATGAAAGAACGTCATTAGCCAGGGTAGATGCGGTTCCGCGGGCCGTTGAATAAAATAATTGATCATTAACGTGTTCGTTCCCTGCTGGCAGTGGAAGAATGCTATTAGAGTCGGACCGTCGGAAAAAAGTCGTATTCACGCTACTCGTCTTTATTCGTCAGTAGTGAAAGAACGTCGCTGATCCGGCTGAGCGAGAAACCCGCGATGCCCCGACGAGCCAGGTTTCTAAGGTGATCGCCATGGAAAATCCGTAATTTCCTCACCGCTAGTGGACCGCCGTCGGCGGTCGATGGTCGATATTATATACGCCAACGGCGGTTGCTCTCCGTCGCGCGATTGAATACCCAGCGAAGCTATCGTCCGATATTGTATTTACGCCGATGGCGGTTACCAGGAGTAGCGGTAGGCACGGCGACGCTCTCTCTCCTCCGGCACGGTAGAAGCGTTCCCCGGCGACCGAACCAGCCGAGAACCGGCGGAGAGAGGCCTGACAGGCTTGCAGGGAGACTATACAATGCCGCTATTGTGCTAGGAACTCCATTAGAGGCACCGGACGACTCTGCCGTGCTGAGGAGACAGCAGGAGGGAGAGCGAACGCGACGGAGCCTGGGGAAAAACAAAGAGCCGACGTCTTTTATCGAGATTTCGCGCAGCCGCATGCCGAGTGCCACTCATTCATTACGTACGTACGGGAATTGCCCGTTTCATGTCCCGAGGTCGATTTGATTAACCCGGGAGGAGAGAAAATAGGCTTGATTTTTCGCGACATTTTTGGGCGGAAGTGGCACTCCGCCAAATGAAGCGAATCTCTTCATCGTCAGTCGCGAATCACGGCGCGATAATTCGTGTTTTCTGTTTCGATCGAACTTTAATCGTTTTGGTTGAACTTCAATCGGAAGCGCGTTGCATTCATCAATGGCTCTGGATTTACATGTTTGGAAAAGGGGGAACCCCGTTCGCCCGCAGCGAATGAACAATACGGTGGAATGAGCGCTTCAATCACTTGGGCACTACTACGAGTACACCCTTCCGGTTTCTCTTCCCATCTTTTCTCTATTTCTTCTTTTTTCTCTCAGACATATGCTACTCGAGATTCTGCATCGACCAGTTGTATCAAAAATACTCTCTCTCTCTCTCTCTCTCTCTCTCTCTGTAACAGTTATTGTAGTTATTACTGTAATAATATTTTCTACTTGATTTAAAATGAACGTACTTTATATAGTAGGATTTTTATTTAAGTAAAATATTTAAAATTATGTTTCAAAGATTTGATAAAAATAGCCCATTTCTCTCATATTCTCTCTGAAAGAATCGATTTCAAATTAACCAAAAAAATTCGTTAAAACCTAAACTCAATTATTCTGAACACTCTGTACAGGATATCGGTACAGAAATCAAGATTAACGGTCGGTGAACTTTGGTCCAGATTATTCGTGATATCGCTAGTGGTTCCCCTGGGTGAAATATTTGCGGCAATAAAAGTGGCCGGTGTGGAATAATTCCTCTGTGATTGTTTCTCCCTTAGGGACGCGCAGGTAGTCGATATTCGGTTAACCCTTCGGCCCAGGACCCTTCGAAGAATCCACGCGAAGAAAAATCTTTTCGGGGAAGAATTCTTTCTCTTCCCCGACTGAACGTGATATCAACTACCTCCGGAAATTCTCCTCGAATCTCGGGAAATCACGCGTGGCATACGACTACCGAAATTTCGTCCCTTTCTGTGTCGCATTTCGATCAGATTGGAACAATAAACGTTTCGAAAATGTCAGCATATGCACTTTCATATTAATTTATTCATTTTCAAATCCACGAACAAAAACGGTAGCGCGAAATAATGCAATTGAGCGATATGTTTGATATATATTAAACATTCAATAACAATAGATACGAAAATTTTTTGCTTGTTCGTTTTTTATTTCATCTGGATACTTTAATAAAAATCTAATTTCAAGAATAATAATTTACTTATAAATAGATTTATGTACATATAATTCACACACACGCACACACACACACACACATAGATTTTTTATATCATTTTCAATAAAATAAATTTCAAATTTTTCCTAGTATTTGTGGCTGCAAGAACATTCAATGAATTTTGCGATACTTTCTGTATAAATGTTATCCAAGTTCGAAATTTAATTAAATTATCGGTTTCGTAATTCTCTTCCGGAAACGCGACAAAAATCCTTTACTTTCAAAAACTCGACAACTTCATTAAAACTGCAATTTATTGATGAATAATTCACATAATGGAATGTGCATATGTCGTAAAAAAACGCATCGCTCGAGGCTTGTAAATATAAAGTATACACATAATATAAACATTGCATTGCTACCTAGTAAATAAATTTCATTCGCGGATTTATGTTCGGCCTGTTCAGTACGCTCAGATACGTCCAAATATTATATGGCTCGATGAATATTTCTCCTAACTTGTACCACGTTTGATTTTACGTGATGAATCTATATTTTAAATATAAATTCATTGGAAAAAATATTTTGCCATTGTAAATTTATATTTGAAAATTCTATATTTTTCACAAAAAAGTTCATTACTTTGTATGATTCACTGCGTTCTTTTTTAATTCGTTTAAAAATCAGTGATCTAAACGTTATTGCTATAGTATGGATTTAATAATTATAATTGGATTTGACATTTATTAAGAAGTACGAAATACGTGGTGCTACCCAAAATTTCCGAGAATTTGATTGTCCCGAGCAAACCAGTAGTGGTACGGACTTGCGTCGCTAAGTGCTTCTGAGTGTATCTTTCAACTGTTAATCTGCCAACTGGCGTCTTTATAAGTGCACGTGTTTCCGAGTTTCGGCTGTTTTTCTTTACACCTCGTTTTGTGTAAAATGCCCAAAATTAAAAACTAAAACTAAAACCACCCACCGAGAATTTGCTCGTAAAAACATTAATACTTGCTTTAAGTATTATACTTATAAAGACGCCAGTTGGCAGATTAACAGTTGAAAGATACACACTCAGAAGCACTTAACGACGCAAGTTCGTACCACTACTGGTTTGCTCGGGACAATCAAATTCTCGGAAATTTTGGGTAGCACCACGTATATGAAAATACATGAAAATCGTATGATTCTAATGTACTATTTAAGTAGTACCGCGTGCGTTTACATCTGAGATATGGTGTGTAATGGTCTGAAAGAAGTAAGGCAAAGGGTCGAGAAAAATCCTCTCCCTTTGGGGAGTATCCCTGAATCATGACGATTTCTAGTGCTGGCGTAATCTAGATGGTTGCGCAAATTGAATGAAACGACGACGCAAATTTTCGGAGCGATTAACTCCCTTTGACATATCAAGCTTGCTGGAGTGGATGGCAAATCCTTATTCAAATTCGTCGTACGACGATTTGGTGGATCATTGATTTGAAAAATTTGCCTGATTTGAAAAATTTTTATTCTGGAAAATAGGCACATCAATATATTTACACTTGAGATGTTACATATTGAAATAATAATTTTTCTAACGGAAATCTAAAGCATTTTAAAATATCAAAAGATCTAAAATTATAAGAATGAATTCGATTTTCATGATACTCCAAAAATAATCAAGATAACATTCAAAACAGTAGAAATAAGCATCAGAGCGAACTATGATACCTTTTGATTTGGATAACCAATAAATGCCGCTCGTTTACCTGCGCCCTTTGAAGGTTGCTCAAACCGCAAACAGCATCCGATCGTACCAGAAATGAAGCTATCAGCATGAAAGAGAAAACCGCATGCGAGGTCGGAGACAGAAAAGACTCATTTCGCCGTAATCTTTTTTTTAATCACCTGAAACGTTATCGACAAATCTCTAAATGAATCTCTCGACGTGAAAGCGTAATATTCGATATCGGAATGAAGTCGTGACGTTCGTACTTCAATGACGAACGTACTTCAGCGAAGCTTTATAGAAATGATCTACGGAATTACGGGATTACAAAATTTTCTAAGAGAGAACTCACGAATTCATGAAATTATGTCTCTTGCTAAATTAACATTTCCAAGTTAATTAACGTTGAAGTCAAATACAGCATATATGTTTAAATATATTACATTGATATTCTGATCTTTTCAGTTCTCCCTACATATTTCTTTCTCTATATCCAAACTATGCAAAAACATCACAAATTTCAAACTCTTACCAAAACATTTTCTTTTCGTGTAAGAACTTGACAGAGCGTTAAAGTCGAATATGCTATTCTATTGTCGGACGCAGATCTCTCCCGCGATTCATGGATTATTTTACAAGAGCTTTTGCAAGACACCCAAGGGGGGGGGAGGGGGTGCTCCCACATTAAACTTCAAGACTGTATCCTTTAAAACATTTTCCAACGAGTATTTCCTCTTAGAAAATATACTAATTAAAATATCATCACATATATTTAATAGGTGTCGAAGTTTTAAAACTTAATATTATAAAAACGCTATTATTCCTGTTTTTTAGATAACGAAATCTTTTTTAATTAATTACAAGCTGATTTTATAATAACAAGATCTTGATTTCTAGCAATGCTAATTTATTAATTGGCGATAGTTCCTATTCTATATATATGTCTCTGGAAAATTTCTTATGATAAAACTGAGGAACTTTGAAGTACCCTGTACGTCATATCCCGACACGATCTCAAGTAAGTAACTGACACTCAAGCACCGACGAGTCTCGAGAACGACTTTTCTCTCTCAACAGGTGGTGTTGGGTGGATTGGAAAGAGAGGTGGATATACCTTGGCTTTCTCAAGATTGAAGTGAAGCCAACAATCACTTAGAGACTGGCAACGTACAGTCGCTCTGACTCGCGTGAATATCCGATCGAACATCCGTGACGATTTACAGCAAAATTTTCTACACGACTGAATCGGATTTGCTAGCTAATAAAAATAATTAGTACAATCGCGAGATATAATTTTGGCATAATGTTTGGGATAGATTTGCAAATCGAAAACCACGTTATATTAAAACGATCACAAGAAATTTTCCGAAGAGCAAGCGAAAGATGCACCGAGATAAAAATAGGTGAATACAAATAGTAAAAAGTTATAAAACGTAAAAACAAAAAATAATACATCATATGTTTGCTAAATTACAGTACGTCAAACTAATCAACATTTGTAAATTAATAAGCAGAAATAGTTTTTCATATTGAACTATAATTATACTCGATATAGAGCCAAATTTTCAAGCTTATGATGCGTAAGTTACGGTCACATTAACCCCTTGGCTGATAGGCGAAGAAAATGCTTTTGGGCCAAAAATGATTTCGACGAAAGAGTTAATAAAATAATGAAAAGGATACCTACTGGGGGTTTTTTGAGTCGCTGAATCTAAATCTGA
>NJRQ01000031.1:125604-167575 GCA_003063805.1 Aphaenogaster ashmeadi | reverse complement strand
GATCTATAAATTTTTACTTTCATTTTGAAATCAGCGGTTTCAAAAACCTTTAAATACAAATTTTTATGCAAATCGGACAATTTTTTGCACTTTTGGACCGCTATATTGGATCCGCCATTTTAAATTTCACAATTTTGACCTCAGATTTGAATTCAGCAATCCCAAAAATATAAAAATATGATGTTCTGTTCTAATTCCTCCAGTATAAATATCTTTTTCTGTATGTGCGGATATTTCCGTCATGCATCATTCTTGGTCATCATGCATCACTTTTGTCAATGACGGATATATCCGTCATTGACAGTCAAGGGGTTAATGAGATAATCAGCAGATTGATTAAAGAAATACAAGAAACGAAAGTTTCTTAATTAAAGAAGAAAGTTTAGTTATCTGAAGAATAAGAATAATTGTATTTTTTTAAATATTCATTCTTAACTGGAGACTCGTTAAATATATGTTTGTAATTATGTCTAGGACATGAAGAAGAAGCACTTTGATACAATAGATCGATTGGGAGATAAAGAACATGAAATATATCAGTCTCCCTAACATGTGTCGCATATTGATACACCGTTTGCCGTGCGTCGGGTTCTTATATTTACTCCTTATATCCTATTCTTATATTTCATCATGCTTCGAGCCGAGAGGCCACGGGAAGGGAACTCGATTTTCTCGAGGCTTCAGTCGACCCAAGTTATTTTCGGAAAATCGATAACGTGCACTCCGGCGAGATATACAAGAGGGGCAGGGAACCGCGGAACTCTGTCAGTTCCAAACGCCGCGGGCCCAAAGCCACGCGTCTAATTCGATAGTGTAATTTTGGTGAGCGTTAGAAGAGCTGCCGGCTAGGTACACAGAGGGGCACGGGAAAACAAAGGCAGCAATTTGCGGTGGCGAACGTTTGAGAAGGTGGAAAGCAAAGGCCTATGAGATTATCTACGAACCGTAACGCGTCTTTGCGACATACGATAAGCGGGATAGGGTATAAATCGGAGGGACGAGAAACCACCCCTGTCCACCTTTCGACCGGTATAATGAACCTGAAATTTTCGTAAATCGCGTCCCTTCGAGGTACATTGAGTTTCGTGCCTGCGCAAAGAAAGCGAGTCTTTCGTCAAATAAGGGAGACAGGGGCTATAATGAATACGGGGTTACGCAGAGAGACTGTTTATACTTCTTGCTTAAACAGCTTAAAATTAATAATGTTTTTTTCGCCGGATTTTACCCTCTTCGGGTAAAAAAAATTGAGAAATTAAATTAAGAAGTTTGAACTTCCAATTATAAAACTTCTATTTCCTGCCGAGTCAAGATGATTTTCTCTTATTTTCTGCTATTAGTCTTACGTTCAACGTTTATTGTAATATATATTTTGTTCCCATTTGTAATGCAAATATTTTTCTCTTAATTATAAAAGATAATAATCTAGAAGTATTTTGAATAATATGATACACATTCTGTTTTAAAACCAGTAAAACGTAACTTAAAACGTATGCATGAATTACGATAAGAACACCGAATACCATTGAAAAAGCAGAAGAATTATTTCGTAGAATTATATCAATTTCTTTCGGAAGATTTTAACAAATCTTGCCAGTTATAAATGATGAAATGTTCACGATTCTGAATGCTGACAGTAAAAAGCGACAAGACCCTGAGTAGCAATTCGCAGATGGTGCTCGTTTCGAATTCTAAGCGAAACCAGGTGGAGAATTTATGTAAGATAAATGTAAACGCCCGCAGGACGAATTTGCATTAGCGCGCCGCGAGACAAAAGCGTAAGATAAGATCGAGGCGAATGCGCGTTTCAAGGAAATGTCATTTATGTAGCGAGATAGCGATCCAATTCAAATGATGTCATGAGAGGAGGAAGTGGAGAGGAGCGTAAATAGGCAGAACCGAGTGGAGTTATCTAGGAAATTCGACTTTTGACTACATTAGTAGTTAGAGTATATGATATGACCATCACGGTACGTCGGCCAGTTGACGATACGATTTTAATATTTGTTAACTGTTAACATTGACGATACGGGAATCCAACAACATTGTAAAAAATTATTTAAACTTCTATTATTTAATATTTCCTTTCAATTTTTTTTCATTATATCCTGAAATAAAAGACAAGCCAACAAAAAGAGCAGTTAATAATGTTGCGTGTAGCGTAACTGGTACATTTGCCGTATCGCGAGATCGAAAATGTAATTTTTGTTTGTAATGTCAGCGCATTAACGAAGTAACACAGAGCGATCGTTACGATGAAAAATGTTTCGCGAATTGTGCATTTGCGAAGTAACGGGGCCGCCGCAAAAAATCGAGAGAGCGATTTTGCGGCGACGTTAATTACGTTCGCATATTACGCCTAAAAACTGATGGTAATTATTCAATTTAGCGGCTACCCTGGTGAATAACGCAATTGAATTGTAAAGGAGTTGCCTTGTGATGTACAATGTGTTTAAACCACAGCGATATTTTAGACTTTACACCGGGATTTCTGTTTTAGCGTAATGGATGCCGAGAGCTGAAAATTCGCGGTGTGCTTCATTCAGGCAGAAATAGATTCCGCATAACGGAATCGCGAAATAGGGATTCGCAAAGGCTTTCGTTTTGTACAAACTTAGAGTCTCGACAAGGTTGACGTCGCGAACGGAGAGATCCGCGTAAAGATTGCTATTTTGCGACGATATTTCGTATTCGATAGAATTGCTTTTACGTAGATTTTATATTGATTCAAAATTCCGCGGCTATATAACTTTATCGGTGTCAACAAATGTATGTCAATGTTGTTACATTTATAAATGATAAGGATAATTCTACCGTATTGATTAACTGAAAGATAGAATTGTATCACAAGATTTATGACACAACTTATCTAACACATTCATCAATCACGTGTCAATTTTGACGTGGAGCTGATTTATACGATCGCTCAATATGTTTCGCCTTAGCAATTAATTTAGGACTAATTGAATACAACGCTTAATGGTACAACTGCGTTTTTGCTATCGTATTACTCAATCGTTGTTTAAACGTCACATTTGTGCGCAATAACGATTTAATGAGAAACTGTTATCTCAATTTCATATTATATTCCATGCGGTTATCCACCGCCGTTACGTCATTATTGCGCGATATGCAGTGAACTTTCCGGATACTTCAGTGAAATATTATACCAAGTATACAACTCGAAATAGAAACTTGCTGAAAATCGCGTAGCATTTTTTCGTTGAGTTTATGTTAGTTTGCAGCTATAATAACGCGTTATTTAACCATGATAATTATTATCTGCAAGATTTTAATATGATACATAATAAATGTTTTATCGATAAAAAATTTATGACTAATATGTTATATTTTAGCTACACACTTTACAATTCGTCGAAATACACTTATATCAATTCATATATTAACAAATGCTCAATATAGAAAACAAAATAAAAATGTATATCGTGCAATTAAGGAAGTTTTGAAATTCAATAAGAAGTTTCAATAATTGCAAGAAATTTGATCGCTTCAAGATTTATTATGAAGTTATCAAAACGGCTTTTCTGAAAAGAAAGAAGTTTAAATAAATTTTTTATACGACCTATATTATGGCTGCATCCAATTAACAAAATCTTCTGTTTCCATCTCCGTTTGAATTATAATTTAAGAATCATAATTTATAAAGAGAGACAAATAAAATGCTAAGTCAGCTATTCCCAACAATGTCAATGTGATTCTATCTTAACGCATGCACAAGTGTAGATCGTCTGACAGGAAATGCAAACGCAAGCGTTAGTCTTGTAGAGATATCCAATGTAACACTTTGTGCATACGCACGATACCCGTCCACTCGCTTTAACACCGGCGATCGCCTGCCACGGGGTATCTAATTACTTACGTATCGGAACGCATCGGCGACGCTCATAAACGGAGCTCTTCGCTCAGTAACTGTACCCTGCAACTACTGGATAACGATGTTGCCAAACGCGTTATTATTCACGTAAACTATAATTGATAGCGGTCGATTCTTATCAAAACCAGCTATTCAAGACATGAAGTTGGTTATTTATTGGCTAGACTACTTTTAGACTTTTACTACTTTTACTTTTAGACTTTTATACTGTTAGAAATAAGTATTCGCCTTATACGAGAGAAAGAAACGCAAAATCTTTAAAGTCGTTTATTGATTTATTATGCTAAATAAAATGGTTCTTCAGAGAAATATTCTGAAACGTATCGAGGCATGAAATGCCGATACGTTTCAGAAAATAAGTATTCAGGTTTTATCAACAAAAAAATAAACTTTCCGCTTTAATCGCTAATTAATAATTTTATAGAACGTTTCTCTAGTCGCATATATTGTCACTTTGTAAGTGACAATTCTAAATTTATTCTATAAAAAGAAGGTTAGAATTATTACTTATTACAAATAATTAAATTATTTTTGCGCGTTTGATTATTTGCGCATGGTGCAATGTTAAAGGTTTTTCTTCTGGCACTGTCAAATTTAAACGAATAATCATATAAGATTGTTAATATCTCATATTTTCAAGACAATAGACGATTATACGCATTTATTAATTTCTCGAGTTCGGTAATAAAAAGCATTTAACAGCGTTTGTGCATAAAGCTCGTTCAGCTACATGGTTCGATACGTAACTATAAAGAATGCGTCATGTTATTTTTTTTTCAATTGAAATTCACATTTAAACAAAACTGAAAATTTCACGGTCACGTATTTGACAGTTGAACGGCAATTATTAATCGCGCTCACTTATAATTGCACGTGCACATAATTGCAACGCATACATACGACCGCAAAAAGAGAGATACGATTTCGCCGTAGTGCTTTCCGTTACGGTTTCGCGAAAACCCGATTGCACGCGCGTCTCGTTTAATTGTTCGCCTTCTGTACATGACAGATCGCTGCGATATTTGTCGGACGCAGAAAACAACGTTCGTATCCCTCTTTTTACTTGCGCAATTTTGTGACATTCTTGCCTCGAGTTTCGTGAACTTAATCGCGTTCCGAGCGACGCAAAGGGAGTCGCGAGCGTAATCCACTTGCACCGGATGCACGCATAACTTGTAGGCTTTGCAAAAATATAAACTGAACGCACAGTCAAGTTTCTTGGTCGAGTTTCTCTTGATAAAAGTATAGAGATTGCAATACTTGCGATAGTTCCTTGAACGTAGAACACCTTCTTTGGTTTTTTCCCCGATAACTTATACATTATCCGAGATATATCGAAAAATATATTAGGCAAGAGATTAAAAGCACCTTTAATTAATTTTGTGCTAACAACAATTTAAGGAAAGAATTAATAATTAAATACATCAAAAATTTTCTTAATCTTTTACGGAGCAGATTGGGGTATAATAAAAAAGCTACAGCATTTTCGTGAAAACGCATTACGTCCAAGCTACAGAATGAATGATTACAGTTCACGGCTTAAGCGCCAGATATAAAAACCGAGTACAACTGTCTCGCATAGCTCGACAAGCTGCACGTATCTCCACCCCGTCTTCTACATTCCGGAACCGATGGAATTTCCGACCGCCCGGAATTTCGTTCTGTTTATAAGAACAAGCAAAAGAATAGAGTAAAGAACCATCCCGCGGATCGTTAAAGTATCGTCGAATATCATTAAAAGACGATAATTTCAAAAATAATATATCAGAATGATTATAGTCTTTTAATGTACTTCACATGACCTATTTTCTATTTGTTGCAATTATATTATCATCGTGAGACCGGCATAAAATAATATCTTTACTGCAGAACTTCTCTTTTTGCATTAAAGTGGCCTTAAAATTACAAAAAATACACGCTCGAGCTATTCATTTGTTTCGTTTGATATTGCTCTCAATTAACGGCGGATTGAAAGTGCATCGGTATCAGAATAGGTACACGAGTTCAAAGAATAACCCTCGACTGGCGAGATAGATGCAGCAAAGATCTCGATTCCTTTTCTCCTTATCAGTGTTTTCTCCTTTTCTGCACTTTCAGCGTTCTATTGAAAGCCAACCGGGCTTCTTGTCTTCTCGAATTTTGTTACGCCACGAAGAAACAAGTTTCAAAGTACAAGCGGAGTTATTTTGTATTGCACCGTCGGTTCTTTTATCTGGAGAGGAGCAAAAAATAGAAATAATGTGATTAAGAAAATGATTGCAATGACTGCGGAGCAAGCAAGAGAACGCTGTAACAAAGTCCATGCACTTTTCCGCTGAACTATTATATATATGAGATATAATAATAAAATAATCAGCACCGATGATTCGAGTTTGAATATAGGAAATCTCGCTCTTGTTTCTCGTATCCCTTCGATGTCACACGATTTGTGATCGATCGAAGAGATAGTAGCGGGCAAGACGTACTTCTCAATTCAATCATCAACCATATTAACTTTATGATTTAACCTATGATATGAATGCTAATGTCACTAATAATTTTAAAATTAGACTTAGATTGGAATCCAATCGATTCATATTTCTCCAATTTAAACGAATGTACAATTAATAGTGGAGTATATATGTATATTCTTAGCAAACGGAACCTATTAAAATATTAAAATTGATATGCACACGAAAACGATTTTCATTAATTATCCTCAGCGTTTCCTTACTTCCCGAGAAAAAAGAGAAGAGCGCGTTACTACATCGCGTACTATAAAAAGAAGCATATGCAAAATTAAAAAATACGTACATTTAGATTATAAATTGTGTCATTACAATTTTTTTTCAAAAATAAAGGTCAAGAAACAAGCAAAATCATAATAATTAAACAAATATTAAATTTCGTAAAATCTTATCGACGTGGATAAAAATACGAAAAAAATTAAAGACTAAAAATCTTTAAAATAAATATTATGTAGGAAACAGAAGATGAAGCATGAGGAAAAAACAAAAGAGAATGGTTGCGTTCAGCGGAAAAAGCAGCTTTGCAACCGTTGTAAAATTTTTTAATATGATTGGCTTATACATTTAGATCCAGGAGGAACTAAAGGCAAGAACCAATCATATTAAAGAATAATCACAATTATTCAAGAGGGCTGATGAGCCAAGCCAGTTATTCGTGCTAATATTATTGTATTTTAAACAATTCTTAAAAAACAGATCGTTGAACAAATCGTTGAACAAACGTTTCGACCTTAACTTTGGTCATCTTCAGTGCGCCGATAAATTAAAAACATACAAATAAGTAAATAAACTAATACATAAGTACATAGAAACATTCTCCTTCGTAACGACGATTTCTATTTCGCAATAATTCGAATTATTACGAATTATAACAGCTTCGGCAATATTGCAATGTTGCTGCAATGTTACTGCAATGTTGCTGCAATTACTGTGCTGTATGAGAGGAGCCTCTTATTTTTTCTTTATTAGAACTACTTTACACGCTTGATGTACTTTCCAATTCGATCAACCAACTTTACAGCTTTTAGATACTGACTTTACTATTTATCTTTATGATTAATATCGATGTCATTAATCATTTCAAAATTAAATAGGCTTGGATTGCAATCCGGTTGATTGAAGTTTTTATAATTTAAAAGAATGTATATCTGATAGTGGAGTGAATATTTACTTTCCTAAAATACGCGGTACATATTAATGAATTAAATTTATTAAAAGAAACACGCACATGAGAATGATTTTTATTAATTTTCCTTCCTTAGCGTTTGCCTTCAGAAGAAAAGGCGAAAAGTGCGCTACTATGTAGTGCGCTATACGAAAAGAACGTGCAGATCTTCAAAATGAAAATTATGTAGAACAAATTATACAGGATAAATGCTGAAATAAGTAAATATGTTTTATAACATATTTATTTATTCATATGTCAGAGAAGTAAGAGGGCATTATATTCCAGTATATCTTCGTGATTTATTAGGTATAGCCGGCTTGATTACAAAATTTATAAACACAATACAGTTACCGTAGAAAAAGAAAACAGAAATTTCGAGAACGGTCAAAAGGTGAATTGTTGACTAGTAACGTCTATTTTCCGTGAGGAAGAGATTAGTCTTCGACAGGAGCCAAAGCAGGTTCGACATTACTTCTGTTAACTGAAATTGTGCCTCGATCAAGTGATTTCCATCGAGTATTTTATATATCATTTTATTTTATATATCTGTAAAAGAACGATAATGAGTGAAGAAAGAAGATTCTCATACGATGTGGTTTGTCCAATCGTTAGAAATTCCTCCTGCCACGGCTACGGTTGTGGCAACAATTGTCACAAATGGGTATTTGGAATTTGATCTATTGTAGTTTTAAAACTTAATATTTTCACGTACAATATTTCCATATTTCTAAAATAATTCAGAAATATAACGAGAAATAACTAATATTCCATTTTCGTTGTTAACCGAATAGTGAATATTCAAAGTTTGCAATAAGTGGTTCATTACATATATTCGGTTAGATAGGAAAATATAATTTCGATAATGTAGTGATTTTCTTGTAGTACATTTATGAAAAGGGCTCCGAAAATTCGCAACAAAGGATGAGAAGGGAGAAAATGCAAACTCCATTGGGGACGCAGTATAATTCCTTTATCCTTATATAATATAATCCTTGCGTCATTGCACTATTGTGATGCCTACAACGGCAGAATAAGATGTCACAATGTATAAATCAGCTTCAATAATCAGAGAAGGCACAGATTTAAAGGAAGCACATAAATTCGCTTTATGTGTTGCAATGACGCAAACGCCGTAATGACGTTCTCGATATTCTATGTCTTGAATCCTCATGGCGAACTGGATTCTGTCGATAATGTAGTGATTTTCTTGTAGTACATTTATGAGAAGGACTCCGAAAAATCGCAACAAAGGTATGAAATTTCATATATATATAAAGATATGAAATTTCATATCTTTGTTGCGAATTTTCGGAGCCCTTTTCATAAATGTACTACAAGAAAATCACTACATTATCGACAGAATCCAGTTCGCCATGAGGATTCTAAGATATAGAATATATCGAGAACGTCATTACGGCGTTTGCGTCATTGCAACACATAAAGCGAATTTATGTGCTTCCTTTAAATCTGTGCTTTCTCTGATTATTGAAGCTGATTTATACATTGTGACATTTTATTCTGCCGTTGTAGGCATCACAATAGTGCAATGACGCAAGGATTATATTATATAAGGATAAAGGAATTATACTGCGTCCCCAATGGGGTTTGCATTTTCTCCCTTCTCATCCTTTCCTACCACTCCTACTCTTTTGCCCGTTTGGATCAACATCTTAACGTCTCTTCCGAAAGACGGAGCCCAAGTTTTACCTACCGGGAATCCTCTTCCCGGCAGGGAGCGCAGTGTCAGAAAATAATAATATCAATGTTTACCTGATCTAGTGGACTCGAACCTGGTAGTACAGATTACGAGTCTGGCGCTCTACCACTAAACCACACTGCCGCCTTTATTTATTCTTATATTTCATATTCTAACGATCAATTTGATTTTTCCTTTTATTTACATTTATTTATTTTTATTTTAAAACTTTGACCTGTACAACATCGTTCTTTCTAATTTTGCCGACTTTATTCTCTCATTGTATTTTACTCATTTGACCGCCACACATCATATAACTGCTCTTTTGGCTATCGACTGTGAAATTTCTGTTACTTCGCGATGCGTGTTTTATAATAATTTTCGCTCTCTTGTGCTCTTGCACTCTGGGATCATTGGTGAGTGTGTTTGAATTAATAAATAAATAATGGCATTATAACATGTTCTTATTCATCTAGCCAACTTTCGGAAAAAAGGATTTATCGAAACTGAAAATGACAGACTAACCACTCTGATTCTCCCAGGAGCGTAAGATTACTTTTCCTTGATGAATTGTTATCCTTCTGTTTGCGTTGAAGATGGCTCAAAGCGGAGCCGAAACGTCCGGTAATTATAACGTTGTAAATCGCTCAATTATAGCGTTAATGTAGAGCGAGGATATGTAATTCCATAAAGAATTATTCACGCACCAATAACTGTGTTTGACTCTTTATAAGCCCGTCTCGATATTGTAATTAATAAAATAAGCTCACTTTTTACTCACTTTTAATTTTATATGCATTTTTTGCAAATAAATATACAAATACATAACAAAGAAATAAAATAAAAATTTATCTTGCAATGTCTCCATATTCCTACATTTTTATTATTTTTATTAATATATATACTCTACATTTTTGTTTTATGTTAATATATGTTTGTGATTGACGAAGGTTTTTATTTGGAAGCATCTAATCGATCAATTGAAAAAACTTAAGAATCGAATATGATTCGTAAAAATAACATCTCTGCTTACATTTCTTCATTACTTTATGAGTAGTTGTCAATTTTAAATTCCTTTTTATTATTACTCAGCTTTCCTTCTGAAAAATTCATACGTTCGCACTGACTTTTTTTTCAACCAATTCATTCAGTGTCTCATTCGTATACAATATACAAAGATAATAACAAAGATAAATTCTGTTTTAAAAAAAGGAAATTATTCTCTCTCTACGCTCTCTTATGCGCACGATTTAATTATATATAATTACTTTCATACAACTTTAATGTGTATATTTTAATTAATCATAAAATAATGGTCGAAACTTGCAAAGTTGTGCACGATAAATTGGTATTAAAAAATATTACGAAAGTTATTACGTTATCGCACATTACGGAACTTTGTAATGGTAATCTCTGCATAAAACTAATTTATACCTATTGTATTTATTTACTAACTAATTTATACCTATCAATAAAATATATTATAATAAATTCATTAAAAAATTTTTTTATATTGAAACGATAGATAAAAACAGGTGGATTTAACTTCAATCTAGATAATAAAAATAATCTATTGAATGTATTAAAAATTCTAAATCTAATTTTAATGAAAAATTTACTCATTATAGACATAATAGGTTTTATTGCTAAAATTTTTAACTTGCCCACCTATGAAATTTTTTTATTAAGAATATTATAAATATTTGACATTTTTTATCATTAATAAAGCTAGTCATAATGAGGAGCAACTATTTGACCTAAATTTTTCACGTCGGCCGTTTTAATTATCACGGAACGTGGCGAGAAAAAACAACTAGAATTGCACCTCTCGCGAATTACATATCGTAATCGCTGGCACGTTTCGGCTTTATGAGATTTCCTCGGATTTGCCCGATTCTTTTTCTTCGATAACTCGATAGTCGTTAATTAACCGCGCAGAGCTCACTAATCGAATAGCGAGAGGAAATGTGATTTATCGACGGTGTTAGTTGACGCGTTGGAATTAATAAGCCGACGATGACAGTTAACCATCAGCAAGAATGATTCGTAATGGCACGAGAACGACGATGACGACGACGACGACAAAGCAAGTCAAAAGGGGGGAAAAAAGACACCTACGAGGATCGTAGGTTGCGCAGGACAACTTTACTTTGCCTTATTGCAGCGCCGCTCATCCAACCTACTTAGCGTCAATTAATGGATTTAACGGTGATAGACTAACAGGCAGTCAATATCGGCGATAACGCGCTTTGATAAAACACCGCGGCGGCGATAATTATAAATCCTCGCTCTCCCTCTTCCTGACACGCACAAAGAGCGAAACAATAAGCCGAATGAGGAATACACGTCCTTGGTTTAGAGAAATTGCAGTGGGCGATTATATGTCCATCTCATTTTCGTGCTAATGGCATGGCGCAATAATTGTCATCGACATTGTTCGATATCGCATGCACCACGGAAAAAGAGACAGTGTCCTATTGATTAGCGGGTATTCACAACGCTGTAAATTACCGGAATCCCTGGAATTATCGAGCTGTTCTTGTAATCTAATTAACATGAAAACAAATCAAGCATTTATAAATAAATTAATTATAAGCAAATAAATATATATGTAAATTTGTAAATTTAATCGATAAAGAAGTGAATAGATGAAAGCAATTCTTTATAATAACTTGCAGCTTCGATTTTCGTAAACTTAATTATAGAATTTATCGGGCAAGGAGAGAGAGAGAGTATAATTAAATATTAAAATATTATAAAAGAAAAATGACAATCCAATTAAATTTTCGCCGAGAATCCAAACTAGCTGAAGAATCCACAGATGAAGATATAAATAACCCGGAAACTCTGTATACAACGCGCATAGATTTGTGTCATTTATATATAATTTTGTAGAAATTCTACTTTTTTAACGGTTAATATACCTTCTTTATGTCCATTTCTTCTTTCAAATATAGCGTCTGTAGGATTAGAAAATTCAAAAGACAAAATATATTTACGTTAGCGATGTTGTAACGATTATTACGAGAGAGTTCGAGCAACTTCTCTTACAATTACGCGATAAAATAATCCGCCCGAATCTGGTCGAGCGAAGTGATTAATTGCTACTGACAGCGCGATGATCGCGCGCAAATGCGACAAATAAACGTTTCGAGAACACCCATTACTGACACATTGACAATCTCCAATCACAATGTCATGCGATTACTGCCGTCAATTTGCCCGGAGTCAATATAAACGGACGTCGTTCGGTACGATGTAAATCCGTATAATAAAATACATTTCACTCGCGCATTAACATATTAAAACGAACACGCGCAACACGTTTGTCGTGAAACATTGATATTAGCTTTTTGCAAAAACTCCGCGATTCGCAAAGCAATTCCGTACTCCCTGCAACTGCCGCTTCCATTTGGAATAGCGGAAATAATGTACCGTTTCGCCATCGCCCGAAATTACGCTGTGACAGTTCATTAACGCGTCTCGCACGTCATGTCCCTGTTAAAACTCTTCGCTAGTCGAATGTATCCGATAATAATAATTAAAGGCATTTATATCGAAAATATTCATCCTTCCAATTAAAAAAAGAATTTTTGATTGAGAAAATGGAAAAATATGAAGAAACAAATTTTTTCAGAAAGGAAAAAAATTCAGCCATTGCTCCGAATAATAATGTATCATACTCTAAGGAATATTAAATAAAGTAGTAGTTAACTTATAAACTTATGAACTTATAAACTTATGAACTTATAAACTTATGAATGAATTCTGAATCATGGTTACTTGGCATCTTCCCCCAATTATCTTATATATAATATTATATATATATATACCTATATATATATATATATATATATATATAATATGTATATAATATGATATAAAATAATATATTTAGCACGATTATATTATTTTGTACGAATATTTTGAGCACAACGAGAATAGAAAGCGAAATCAAATATTTAAAAAAAAGTGTTTAACTCAAACTTCTTCCAGCTATTTTTATTATAGCTTGACAAATAAAGATTTTAAATTTTGTTGCGTCAAGATAATTATATACGAGAATTAATGTATACCAGGATTTCATACTCATTAAATTATATATCACTATTTTAAAGCCTATTTAATGCGAGCATACCGTCTTTACTCTGTAAAGTGTAGGGTCTCGTAAACGATGCGTAAAATGACTGCGCATAAAACGACGTCCTTACATCCGATAATTACTCTTTCTAACTATAAACGCATAAATTCCGTCGCCTACATATCGGTGTTGTATTTACGAACTTTTTCACCGTGTAACGTGACGGAGAACGCGGAGAAATGTCAATGCCTATCACGGACGTACACACGCACGTACGCGCATCTGTTAAACGGCGGGACAACTTCGTTACTAGACACGTGCACACACTAATTAAAACGTTCTAGTTCTCTGGTCGGAACAACAAGAGGCACACAGTATCCCTTCCGCCAACCTCCATTTCGCCCATTTACCTCGTTATTTAAGCGATCCATTAACAAAAGCAATTATTTGTCGATTAATCGTAGAGTTGTAAAAAGAATTGTAAAAAGGAAACAATTGCTTCTTCTATCTTACGTTTCTACTGTGCCAAGAGCGATTTCGTGCGTGGAACCCCCAGCAATTCGCTGTACCGTTGCACACGACATTCTTAGCTCAATCAGGCAATTCCGTTATTTATTACAAGAGGTAGGAATATTTGTCACGAAAAATTCAGGAATGACGCTGGCACATTTTTCACGCGAGTATAGTTATAGTATATTACAGAGTAAAATGTCGCGAATTCGCGAAACGAAGTGTCGCTCTTCGATAATAGAAATTTTTTGCGTCATTTGGTATATTTTTTTAGCATGTTTAAATGGTGAAATTGTATTCCCTCGATGGGAAAAGGTAAACATTTGCTGGCGAATGCCTCTTTGCACCCGCCTCGAAAGCCGTGTAACAATCGAACACGTGGATTACACGGTTGATTGAAAAACTTTGCGCCAGTTAAGCACCTCGAGTCCCTTTATCGATCGAATTTACGTTAATCTGAAATCCTATCTAACTGTAGTCTGCCTCTCTTCTTGTCAAAACAATGGAAAGGGGTGAAATTTCCGTGAATTGCGATTTCGACTGGCAGTAAATATGTCGAAATGTCCTTATATTTTCGACAACAGAGAAACGCTATAATTGGTACAATAACATAAGTTGCTGGCGCGTTTCATATATTTTTACAAATAACATGACGAAATTTTGTCGAAAAGGGAAAAAGAGAGAATAATAATTTGAATTACGAGTTTGATTATTAAACCCGATTACTTTATTGTATTTTTATCGTATTTTTTTACGGTTTATTGTAGGTCCATCTAATCTCCGTCTAAAATCTAATTGTAAGTTCTTGCATTTACTTCTATTCTCTATTCTCTAGTTCTCTTGGAAACGTCGTAGATGTACATTATCATGGTTGCATGCTGCTACTCAGCATAATGCACAGCTAGAACGACCTCGAGAGAATGCCGAGGTGTGTGTTTACGTCGCCGTGATAACGAGAGCCACGCTTCGGCGGAACGGAGCTTTGATCTTGCATCGTCGATCAAAGAAAACGCGACGACTCGCACTTCGTGCTCTCGCGAGGCATCCGCGTTACATAAATGCCTGTAACTCGTTACTTTCCGAAAGATTACTTTTGAGGCGCTACGGTAACCCGATGAAGCCGAACGTCATACAACAAATATTAAAGAAAAAATAAATGTAACTGTGATTCGCAAGATGTACTGAAAATTCGCGATAATGCCGTTAAGTCATAATCGGCATTCATAATCCAAAAAGACAATCTAGGGATCGTCATGATGAGTGCGAAGTCTTAGTTGATTTGTGCAACGACGATTCCATCTTAATCAATCGCGCTTTCGGTTTATTATTAATGCATTACGATTACGAGAGATGCTGATTGCTGTCATACAATATAATCCCGCGTAGAAACGCATGTTTCATTATACCCGCCATCCTTTATGCAGCCTATCGCCTGTCTCTTATACACATCTAGATGTGTATAAGAGACAGATTATACCCGCCATCCTTTATGCAGCCTATCGCCGATCCGCGTGTATAGACGCGAGCTTACGCTTCCGAACACCGAAGCTGTCGCATCACAAACACCATGGCATAACCGGAATCTGCAATAGTAGCGGGATATAGTGACGAGCCTAAGCGGTCGATACCGAAGCGAAACCGGGGCGCAATTCGCTTTTGCTTTTCACAGAGAACAATACTTCGGCCGGACCACCGCCGGATGCGACACCTGCGTATAACGCAACTTCGCTCTCAGTAAATCGAGTTCGTCTCGCCAGGTATAAAGTGCCGTTGGATATCACACGGGTTTATGCGCCAGAGAAAAACTATAACAGACGAAAACACGCAACTGTCCTTTCTCGATTTCGATAAACTTCACGATATGTCATAGATTTGCACAAAATAATAGATCCTTTATCGATCAAGATAACATTGATTTTGATATCACTTCTCGGAAGTATAAGATAATAAAAATATGTTTCACACGAGAACTTTGCAGTGTTAAAAGTTTAGAAGGGAAAAATTTGTCCACTGAAAATTTTATTTGGCGAGAAATGTACGACATATTTTCAACTTTTAATTCTTTTAAATTTTTAGTAAAAGATCATAATTATAATTACAAAATGTTTTGTAATTATAATGTTTTGTAATTATAATTAAATGTAATTATAATTAAATGTTTTGTAATTATAACTATAATTATACAAAACATTTAATTAAATTTAATGTTTTTTTAACTTATAAAACTATAAAAATATTTGCCAGTTGGTATTATTATCTTCGCACGTTTTATATATATAGTTTAGAGAATATATATATATATATATATATATATATATATAATGAGAATATTTTTATATTTATAGGGCAAAAGCTTAAACTTGACTTCTCTTTTTTGAAATTGAAATATCTAATCATCTTATATTGAAATTAGAATTTTATCTGTCTCTGAATATATTGTAATTTCCATATTACATAGATTTGTCAAAAATCTTCAAAATTCCTATTTGTCACTAATTGTAAGATGTGTATGCGTTTAATGCTCTTTGCTCGTAAACCCGCGATATGTTCGCGGCTGAATTGCGCATCCTTTATACAAAGAAAACAAAAATGGAATCATGTTTGGTGTTAACGGTCAATATTCTCTATGAAAAACGAAAACAGGCCGATGCACAATACCCGTTATGCATGCATGAGAATTTTTGGAAAACGAACTTTCGTGCCGCAGGAAATACACGTCGGGCAATCGCAACAATTTGCAACGACTCGAAATAAATTATTCCAAAATAACTTTATTCCAATTTTTATATTACATAATTTACGATTCTTTTGCATTGCTTCTGCGAATATTTTCCCAGTGAAAAGAATCTGTTTCGATCGATTTTATTTCATTGCAAAAAAGTATACTGCTGCGAAAAGAATACATACTGCGACAAAGCATCGTGTGAATATAGATGTTGATTAACGAACAGACACTAAATTCTCTTCTAAAAAAAATTTATACAATGTGCGAGAGGCAATAATTTATGAGCAAACATGACAGAATCTATAATGCGATCGACACTATGCTACGCCGGAATCATACATCATTTCTCTGCACGGTAAGAATAGCACCTCGTTTACCTCGTCTATGAAAAATCTCTGCACAAATGTAACGTGACCTTCCTCAGACAGATTTCCCGGCGTCTCCCGTTTACAGAGGCATTACTCTTCGTAGTCGACTGATCGATATTTCCATATTCAGAAACGTCTGTGTGCACCCGGCTTAACTCGTCCCAACTCTAAAACATTGCCTTTTTCGTCGTTTCGCCAGACTAATCCTTAAATTTATATTCAACGACGGTCCGTTCGGCGCCCAAGGGAGCCTGCGAGGGACCGGCGCTGCAAAGGGATGCAGGCCAACAAGGAATGAATTGTCGATATCCCACGCGCCCCGCACTTCGCGACCGGCATATTTCTGCCCTCCGTCTGCTGCCCCCGTCAGAGATTTCTGCTTATTCGCCGGAACGAATCCAGCAGTGACACGTGCCACGCTTTTATCGCGGCTGATTCGGCAGACTTTGATGCCATCGCGATGCTATCTACACACTCGCGTAAGCACTCCAACGAGACGATGAAGGGAGGTGCTGGAGAGCAATAAAGGGGCGTCATAAATTGCATTTTTACCTCTTTTCCCTCTCTGTTAAGAAAAAAACCTCATCTACTTTTCCGCAACGTGGAATGACTGACAAGAGCGATCAAGTGACTCCTCCAAACCTCAAACAACGCGTTACGAAGACGATAAATTTTAAACACACAGACAAATTTTATGCAGAATTCTCCAAATTTATGCTTCAAGCTTTTGGCTCTTAAATTTGTATGAGAATTATTTATCTTTATATTTATCTTGAAAGTAATACGTAAGATTCCATAAGGGATATTCTATCGTGTGTAGCAGTATTTTCAACAAATGACTTTTTTACATTATCTTCCAAATAAGCTACGTGCGTCGTTCTTGGCGCTGCGTGATCGCTTGTTGGAATGGGAGGATTCGAAGAGAGATGCGTCCGAAAGACATTACGTTATCCTTATTTACCCAACTGCTCATCTATCAATAAAGTCATCCAACCAACTATGACGACATAATATTTTCCAGTCAATATTTGTCCGCGATTTTGCGTATTGATATGGAGAGCCGGCGATGCATCACGGAAATATCGAGTCAATATTGGCAGGTTATTGCGATACTGATCCGTTATATACACCGTATTGCCGCGTACGTCGTCATCATTGTCGTCGTCCTCGTCGTCGTCGTCGTTGTCGTCGTCAGCAGCAGCAACAGCGTCTTTTATTATTTATATATTGCGCTCGAACAATATAAATGTCCAACCTTTGAAAATAGCTCGTGTACCATTATAGTGATTGCGCCATCAGCGGAAACTATTGCTTGCATTGAGAGACAGATAGACGCGGATCAAAACAGCGATAAGCTAGACAGATCGCGAACGAATCAGCGAGAGTCACTGTTTTCTCTATTTCGAGGATATAAAGTCCATCGGCGCAACATTTTGATCTTGTTTACAGTTTTACTCGACACTCTCTCTGAACGGTACGTAAAAATTGACTGGTTCGATTTCATCGTCGAATCGCGATCATTTTGGTTCTAATTCCGCCAATTGTCAGTAACGAATTGCCCAATTCTAAAATCACGTCGTCATTTTGAGGCATAAAATCTTGGAAACTTTTAAATATAGAAATATTTCTAATAACTCAAATAGCACATGTTCGTTTTATATACGTTTTTTAAACGGTTATAAAATATTAGATATGTTTAGAAAACGTATATAAAACGTATATGAACCAACACGTACTACCTGAGAATCTTTAACTGTACGATGGAACAAAAGAAATACGAGATGCTATCAGAAAGAAATCGGACTAGGTTAATAAAATTTTAAAACTTATCTAATTTAAATCTAGTCTCCATCTCCTTCAAAGTTGTTCCCTTCTGCGTTGATGCAGCAATACCACCACTTCCGCCATGTTTCAAATGCTCCCTGGAAGTCTTTTTGTCAAAGCACGTCAAGTACTGTCGGCGATTCGGTCCAAATCGTGTCAAAACACTTTAAGCTTCAATTTTATTTTGGAAAATAAAAACATTTCGAGGCAGTTGAGAGAGAATGTTCGTCACAAAAGACCGCAACTTCACCATGACAACGCGCCCGTTCACACCGCCTCCAAAACGCAAGAGTTTTTGGCGACCAACAGCATGACAATCGTCTCGCATTCTCCTTACTCGCCAGATTTAGCTCCTTGTAACTTCTTTTTATTTCTCGAAATGAAATTGAAGCTCAAGGGGCGGCGTTTTGATACAGTTCAGGAAATCCAGACCAAATCGCCGACAGTACTTGATGCGCTTCAACAAGAAGACTTCCAGAGAGTATTTGAAGCATGGCGGAAGCGGTGGAATTGTTGCACAACGCAGAAGGGAACTGTTTTGAAGGAAATGGAAGCTACATTTAAATTAGGTAAGTTTAAAAATTTTTATTAATCTAGTCTTTCTTTTTGACAGCACTCCATATTTACGCATATTTGATTTAGGAAATATAGAATAAGAGTTGAATAGAATAAGAATAGAATAAGAATTGTTTTTTAATTATATTATATTTTTATACGAAATATTGTTTATCTATTATTATGACAATTAAAGAAAAATAATATTGATGATATTCCCCAATTTCTGTTAAGATAAATTATATCATATATTTATTGAAGCATGTATATACAAATTGACTAACAATATAGTAGTTAAAATAATTAATCATTTACGTTAAAGGGAATAATACGTAATTTTAATATAAAATTGAAACAAATATTTATCGATCGATTAATTATTCAATAACTATTCTCCAAATAACAGTTTGAAACAGCAGTACGTGATTTTGTAGTGAGACGCTAAGGTTCATCGAAATAACGGACACTTGAATGATCTTTTATAAAGCCCTAGCAAGAGTACGTTATTGCGTTGTATTATTAGCTTAACCCTCGCATAAAGCTCCCCCTGCGTCAATGAATTTTCGCCGAACAATTATTATCGGTAATCCATATCGTGTTTTGTGTACAGACGCATATTATATCTACCTGCCGCAATATTCCGTGATATTCTATCCGGGCTGATACGCGTGTAATCAATTGTTCGTTACAGAAGGTGGATTCAGAATTAGCAATCGCCTATGGTCAATCGTGTGTGTTTTAACCCCCAATTATTATGATAATGTCGAAACCGATCCCAACGTAGATACTTTATCGGTATGGAAAGCTTTTTAGCTTATTGTTTTTCCAAGTTTCTTTCCCATTTCATGCGTGACCTACTTTTATCCCTTCGCCACGAGGGCAAAATTATTAAAAGCAATTAACACAAAATACAATGCCATTTCTTTGTCACGGTCAGTTTGATTCGCATAACGTAATTACTTTGCTCCAACCATAATAGTTGAGAGTTAATCACATAATTATAATTACAGATGTATTATCTGCGAAAATTTTTTAAATATTTTACATATATGAAATAATAGTTATTGTACCTACGGGCTATATGCAGATTATATATCCTGGCATTTTAACAGAATATTTCGCTTTTTAGGATAATTATAACGACCGCATATATAAGTGGGATTTTGGTGCTTATTGTTAGATATTTACCATGTGAATCACATCTAGATATACATATTCAGGGGAACAACGTATCATGACGGGGTTCAAGCTTTCGATCTGTATATCTAGGGTGTCCCAAAAACCAGATGTTTTTTTAATAGCTTTTGAATTAATTATCAATTAGCGATTGAAAATATAGACCTTTTTGAATTAGTTTTAAAATAAAAATTATACAAAATCATATATTTTTAATTATAATTTTAAGTATATTTTATTTTTTAACAGAATTTTAATTTGGAATTCAGAAAAATATATAAAAACTGTGATGAGTGATAATTTTCTCGTAGCATTTTTGCTTCAAAAACGTCGACTCCTTTTTGTAAAGTGAAGAAATTAATGGTTCAGAGGACATCTAATGGTTTTGGGACACTCTGTATAATATTTCGCACATAATGCATGGAGATGTTCTTATGAATTTTAACAGACTGTATACATAGAGAGATCTTATGAATTTTTAACGAAAGTGGGACTCGTGGTAGGCGATCAGGTCACTGTTTCGTCTGCGACGAAAAAGAAAGAGATATCCAATACATCGTTGTAACATAATCTCGCGCTCATCTTAACTTCGTTTCCTTGATCGTGATCCGAAACTTCCGACAACTGTGACCGCACCTGCCGAAGCGGAAATCCTTATTTCTTCACTATCGATAAATGCGACACGATACTGTCGCTATAGCGTAACAATATATCCACGATGATTCTGCGCCACCATAATTGACCAAATCATTCGCGCGACACGTTCTTGTGGAACGTAATAATATGTGCATACCGAAGTGAAAATTCTTTTAATCTCGTTTTGTAATTTTTTCACATTAAATTTGACAATGTGTCTTTTGAAACACAGTTTTATTATTTCATTATTATCCAAGTTGCAATTTCTTGTGTAACAATTTTTTAAAGTAAATTTTCCAATTTTAAGACTAATTAACGTTTACATACTAATTATCTTCATCTACCTTATAAAATGTTTTGTAGCATAATTACGTTAAAAAGCTAAAAAAGTTTTAAATTTTTTATTGTATTTTACATTGTGCTTGACATCTTGTATTTTTCGTGATACAAGTTCTGTTTCCTTGCTTTCACATTTTTAGAAATTAAAATATGTAAAATGTTGCAAAAATATAAATTGAATATTTCTATTATAATAATAATAATTAAAAGAAATAGCAAATAATTGAATTCTTAACTTGGCAAAATTTAGTAAATAACTGTAAGAAGATTAAGTAAGACGATATTTTGTTTTTAAAAATTTTTTGGTGGAACGGAGAACAGACGAGCCGTGGAAAACCGACCAAATATAAATAACTATGTTTCTAATATTAAGCTAGTTTACGATCGTTACTCGAGTTTGAAAATATTTCTACGAAGACTTTATTACTAACTTTGCCTGAGTTTAGCTTACCGGATAACGGCACGATCGATAACATCTTAAGATCTACAAACTCCACGTACATCCATCGTCGTGATTTAGAAAGATACTTCCCATCTGATATTTTCCGAATGAGACTTACTCAAAAGAAGATTTATTTTCTCTAAATCTTCAGAATTGTTTCTTTTATCTCAAACGATAAATTATACAAAACTTCGTGCAACATCTTCCAGTTTAGCAAATAATTGAATTCTTAACTTGGCAAAATTTAACAAATAACTGTAAGAAGATTAAGTAAGACGATCTAACGTATTATAACGAATAAGATAAAAGAAAATAGATGCGAGGAAAAGGTTCAGTTTCCTTTTTATTTGTGTAATTATTTTGAAACACAGAAATATCGATATAATAAATGATATTAAATTAGAAGAGATAAGTAAACACAACTTACGGCAATCTTAAAAATCGTATATAACTGAATCTGTTATACGATAGTAAATGATATGAAAGTGTTTTTGCACAGCACTCAATTGTAAGACCGCTTCGGCGATCAAGAGAACGATTTGTCGCCGATAAAAACCTGCAGCAGCAAGTCCTGAACAAAGAAACGAAGCTTTACGATTCGCACGTTATTCGCTACCCTAATCTCATTCTCTAAAGTCATCTCTCTCTCTTTAGAATCTGAAGTCATTTCTGCTCTGTAATAACGGCAAATAACATGAAACTGTTTCACGCAATATTGCGAATCAGCGTGCAAACTCGCAGATTATTCCGGCAAGATTTACAGCGGTAAATCTGGACCAAGGAAATGAAAGACTTTACAACTCGCACATTACCGGCGCTTTAAGGTCGTTTTCTACAATCATCTCCGCTATTCCGACAGCCGTAAATGACACGAGGCGCATTTCACGCGATGTCTTCCGGTCCGGCGCGCAAACGGAAAACTTTGCTGGCGCGTACCACGAGACCCTTCCGGACACTAGGTGTACGAGAGATAAAATCGCGACGATGAATAGTAAAAGACGCGAAGTAGAGGAAGACGTAGAGAACGAGTAAAAGGAAGCGGTAAGGTAAAACGAGACAAGATAAAGAGATGTAAAGAGCCGCCGGGGACACCGTAAAAGACGGCAAAGAGAGAAAGAGGAACGAGGAAAGAGAGGAATGAGCGAGAGAGATCAGCCAGTGTGCAAATTTACTCACGATTGTGTGGTACGTTTTGGCGGTGCGGCAGGACTGTCGTCGCCGAGGGTGGAAAAGCACGTCGGATCCCCCGCGAAAGAGGCTCACTCCTATCCCGGTCCTCATCGCGCAGACGTGCTTTCCATCCCCTCTGCGTTTACGTGTACACACGGCGAGCGGGCGCGGGCGCGGGGTTGAACGTGGGCTGCGACGGGAGCGGATGGAGGGTGGCTGGAGGCCCGATGAAGGGATGAGGCTCTCTTCAGGACTGATAGGTGGACGTGGCGGCTGGGGAAACGCGAAGGGATCGGTCTTGCAGCGGCATAAACGTGACACACGAAAATGCCTGTTTTGCAAATAGCAGAAATACGTTTCTTGTAGACAAAAATATTCTTCCACTCCAATCGCGAGGATAGAGGCGGTGAATTTATTTTTACTCACTTTGACTCAATTTATTTCACGGTTTTTTATACTTTTACTTTTATTACTACGATGTATTTATCAGCGATTTTTTATTTGGATCTATTTGATTCTCTCGTTTGATTTTCTTCATTTCACTTGGTGAGTGATAAATTGTATTCTCTCTCTCTCTCGTTAACATATCTTTTATAAAACCTATCTTTGTGATCACTTTTAGGCTGGGCTTGTTGCTTATATTATTCGGCTTACCAACCGTTTTTTACCGACTTCTGATCATAGGAATTGGACTGATCGCGCGCCATGTGCTGTGGAGAGCTTGAGACCTTTTTAATAAGACTGTGAATTCGTTGAAGATGGCTCAAACAGAAGCCGAAACGTCCGAACCATATATATGTAATTTAATTTCAACTGTGATTTATTCATTAACATTATGGTCCGAGATCCGCACTTGACTCCATTAGCCCTTTTTTCTTTAATTATTGTTTTTTAAAATTAAGAGTCCTATTATTTTTTGTTAAATTTATTTTTACTTGGAACAAATTTCGGCAAAATTTTAAACAAACATCCATTTCAAGAAGACTTTAATTGAGTTGCAATTTCCGCGATGGTTAGTTAGGATTAGTTACATCTTAGAACTATGGACGCGTCATTTATCTCCATTTCGTCATAACTCTTTTTTACTGACACTTAGAAATTTGTATTTGAGTTGGAATCATTTCCGTTCGAAAATATGTTTTCACGAACATATTTTCGTAACGTAAAATAATATCTCTGTGATAGCACAAACTAATAAAAAAAATTATTACATACATCCGATGGACTTCTAACAATGCATCGCGTTGATTGGAAACAGTTATACGCTTGCCATGACTTTCGACGATTGAAATATAAACACGCAATACACGGATATGTTTTTCATACTCTACAATTTTTATTATATTCTTCGTACAGATTCATAGTGCACATAGTATTAAAAATTATATCACAAATAACTCGCTGCAAACCAGAGATCTATTCTATTTTAATAATAACGCCATAAAAAATATTTCATACTCGATTGTCTCGTGTGCATTGTGTGCGTCATATTTCATTAATCTCTTTCTCTCTTTCTCCCATATTTAATTATAATAAGCGAAAAATGAATTCATTTAACTTTCCGCATATCAAAAAGAGAATTCCGCCGGTAAAGGGTTAATATCGCGTAAAGTAAGCAAATATTTGATCATTAATCGTACAACGATATCGCATTCGTCGAACGATATTGCATTCGCTTCGTTTACGCCTATATTGGTTGCGCACGATATTTCACCTGAAATATACCAAGTGTTACATCGACAATTAATTAATGGTATGACCTGGTACCCGTATTTGCATTTGCTTTTTTTTATTTATTTCGACGCGCAAAGTTCAAAAGGACACGGAATTATTGCAGGCAAATGATAATTACGGAATAGGTTTTTTACATAATCAGTAGATGTAGATGTAGATGATATAATTTATATTATTATATCATTAATAATAATATTTTTATAAATGAGAAGGATCAAGAGAATATATATAATATATTTATATATATTAAAGAGCTAATTTTAATTTTAATAACATTACATTCTTTGATAAATTCAGAGCCATAAGAGAAACCGTAAAAACGAGATTGGTTTTTTTTATTAAGATTATATACCTTAGTAATTGAACGAATATATTAAAGAGATAAAGTCTATCCAAACTTCGATCACGAAGTTTTGCTTCTTAAGCTTCTGTATTCTAGTTATCGAAAAAAAAAGTTAAGTCCGTATTGATCAAAGAAACCATCTAAAATTAGTATCGAAGGTCCCGGAGCGTTTCATATCTTCCGAAGCGCTTATTCGAAAATTGGCGATGTGGATGATATCAAAGTTTTGGTTGATTGACGAAATCCTTGAAATCGAGTTTACGGCCGATGTGTTGAGGGGATTTCGCCGTCTAAATCCGAAGGGATCGCGCGAGCTTTATCGCGCGATGAAATTCTTAATCACCCGATCGAGACAATAAAGGGTAGTCACACGAAGCGAGCTCATCGGGTAACTGTCTTCCGTCGAGGAAACGGATTCTGTAACAGCAGGACTTCCCGAGATCCCCCTTCGAAAATTGCGGCTAATTCGTTTATGGCATGCCAAAATTTTAATTGCGCCAGGGCGCAAACCGGGGACGGCTCCGCTAATATAATTGAGATGTTGCCGAGAAATGTCACGAGCTCCATTTTTCAATCTTTATGGGATTAATCAACTTTGTTATCCATTAGCGAAATATTTCGTAAAATAGCTAGTACGCATTCAATAACGTACGTCGGCGATGCGTTAGAGAAGTTTTTAATTACATTAGTTACGTGTCGCCGTTTCCAACATTTTCCTGTTAAATTTAATTAATCTGATAAATTTCGCATTTGTAGCACGACTATCGTTGTTGCGTCTTCGAAATGCGACGTGTTCCCTCGACAAAGTGGCTATCTGATGAAACAAGAAGGCGTCATAAAATTCTAACGGATTCATTTTGCTACATACGAGCTCGTTTGTGGTAGATCCGACACTGTAATTTACAAGAGACAAAATCGACCGTTTTCTCAGCCGCTCCCCTGTAGGAGAATACAATCTCGAAGGATCGTATACAAGGAAAGAAAATAATGATGGGCATTATTCAGCGAGATGCCTGCGCCCCAAAGAGCTACCTCAAAACTGGCTTTTCGATATCCACAAATTACGCTTTCGATCTTCGACGTCGGGAAAATAATAACAAGCTTTGCGTTATGGATGATTACTTATATTACATTCCACCGCTTCTAATTGCCCGTAAATTGCTCGGAAACATTTATATTTCTTTGTAATAACACATTACTTCTTTCTTTCTTAAACTGTTACATTAATAATCAAAACATAATACTAACAATATGGCAAAAATAGAATTTGCAATTGATTACAACCAAAAGCATATACGTCTTGATTATATTCTTTTGTGTTGCTATAATCGCTGAGAATAATAGAATTTAATCTTCTGCAATTCAACAAGCAATTAGAGATTTTGTCAAACATATATAAGCCCTGATCTTTTTTATTCCTATAAAAAATATTAAGAAATTATGTAATTGCGAAGAAATTTTGTCAGTTGAACAACCTTAATCATTCATGGTATTACAAAAAATTAGGTAGAAAACGAAAATGCAGATTGTTATCGTATCTTTTAAAAAGCACGTATTCTCGTCCTGAGATATTCATCTCTATAAAGCGCAACGTCGAGAGAGGACCATTGTCTTGATTAAGTTCTTGATGACATTTTGCCGAGGGAATCGTCGTCGTTTATCGATGATATTCCCGGGAGAATATCTGCATTTCCATTTACGAGGCACTGACATTGTAAATCTCTAACATCTTAATTAATTAATACTGTCTGCAAACTGTGCAGATATTTCTACAATCTTCTTCAAGATAATACTCTCCATAATAATGTCCTCTCTGAGGGCATATCGTGCAATTGCAGTTTTTTTTATTTATTTACCCCTTTAAGGGCCAGGCATCGATTCCGTTTGAGTAAAATTTACGATCAACGATCACAATCGTGACTTGTTTAGCAGGAACACCATTGTTTTAGGAATTGAGATAGAGAATCTAGCTCGATATAAAACGGATCAAGAGTATTATATCGACAGAAACGCTACTTTATCAATACAAAACATTTGAGAAGAACTCAAAGTGAATGTACATAATTATGTACACTGGGCCTTAAAGGGTTAAAATGTGATGCACATAAATTGTCTTGCGGACGTATTTTCTAATACAAATTGATTCGCAGAATAAATTCTGAAATTTTCCCTCAAGTGCAAAATGCCTTTTACGAAATATGATAAAGCGGTTTCGCTGGTTTTATAACTTATGCTTATTATTATAATTAAGCATCTTTGGAATAAATGCGAAGAAATCAAGTTGCCGAGTATACGGTCGGGTTAACTTCAGTGCCGCGTAACTAGAGCGTTAAATCTTTGTTTCATCTAAAACGCGGCGTAAACATTTGCTCATTTGCCAAATATACAGCGGTGCAAATAGTAACTTTCCGGTGCGATTTCGTTTGCAGACTGTTGCGATGAATCAAACTTTAGCATCGTACTAAAGGGCACTAAAACGTTGCAGACCGACAGGCGCGTTACGCGCTCTGTAATGGATGAGGTAAGCCCGTAAACCAAGTATATCTAGAGCGGCGCATCTAGACGCCAAAAAAGGAAGAAATCGTGACAAGGTTAAAGGCGAATTTATGCGGTGAACTCCTGGTCAACCAAAGCAAAAGAAAAGCGACTTGCGTGTACCATAAAATTGATCATCTCACGTTGAACGAAGCGATGAAAGAAGTAGAGTCGCCTTCCTTTTTTAACCTGATTCCAGATTCAGAAAATCTCCTCTTTTAATAGAATGCTTCTTAAAGCACTATGCAATCAAAGCACTAATCCGAATTACAAATGATTAGAATTACATTTCAGAAATATAAACAGATAGAATCTTATTCTTTTGATAAATTTAAGTATTTATCTAATAAAATTTTAATACGACAATTAATTATACACACACAGGAAAAAATGCTGTTGCTTTAATTAAAGTCTACATCACTGTCATAAACATAAACAGTTCATTCAATTGTATTATGATTGGACCAAATATCTAGATTATTCTTTTAATAAATCTAAATATTTGGTCCAATCATAATACAATTGAATGAACTATTTATGTTTGTGGCAGCCCGTGACGTAGACTTTAATTGAAGCAACAGCATTTTTTGTTAGTGCAGGCATAATTCTAAAAGTTAAATGTGAAATAACTCAATATTTCGCGCGACACTAAAAAAAGATTTTATCAAATATCCGCCTTCAAGTTTGTCGAAAAATATTTACATTGGATTCGACATACCGCAGGGGCAAAGACAAATCAGGAAGAGTCAATATTAAAGCCAGATTAATCCGCCAGATTTCGATCTATATAGCTATTATAAATGCGTGCACGTTGCTTTCTATCTTTTTCTCTTGCAAAATACTCTGGCTAAATCTAACCAGATTACATTCGTTTCGTCATGGGAAATCCACGACGCGTTTTTCCGACGTTTGCCGCCGCTCATTAAGCTGCGACGCATCAATTATGCGTCGCGTCCCTTATACGCAGCTATGACCTCGGAAAAATCGTCTAATTAAAAAGTTGCGACGGCGAGGTGCGTCCGCTCGTGAATCTTTCATGTCCGCGCGGGACTCGCTCGTCCATTAGGATGCCGCGTCGGCGACGTTCCACCTGCTCCCGAAAGGCGGAAGAACGAAAAAGAGAAATCTGAAGCCAGCTGGCGGGCAAGGTGAGAGGAGAAAAGCGCGCCCGATTGAAATACGGCCTTCTCCTCAGACTCGGCTGCGGACATTCGTGCACCCTGAAGCACTACGTCACGATAGAAGAAGATTGAAGAAGTAGAAAGAGGTTGCGTCATGTAAATTAGTAATCAGAAAATGCATCGTATCAAAATCAATATCGAAATTCTCTGATTAGTTAGGACACTTGATTTTAACGTTATTGCAATCGCAATGTATTACCGTAGTAAACAAATCGCGAGTGCGTAAGTGCGAATTCATCGATAATTATCTAAGATAAGTATAAATTTCATTAATTCACAATCGCGTCTACTTAGCGTAAAACTGTAGCGGATGAAAAACCGCCCTCAATTTGACCTGAGACTGCTCCATTTATCTCCGGAGACGTTTTTTTTTTAAGGAACCATATGCGCAACGGAATCGCCATATGACCCAAAAATTAATATTGAAGATTTAGAGTGGTATTTTGTATACGGCAGAGTTTTGGCGGAAACAGCGTGTCCGATTGATAGACCCCCGGGGATATACTGCCAACTCGTAACACCCGGCCCTGCATCCATCCGCCTTCGTCCGGTAGCGAGCGGAATAAGCGAGCGGAAAGCGCAACGGGAGCAAGCGAGATCGATCGTCCGCGAGGGGCGCGAAGCTTCGAACTTGGTTGCCTTGGTTCTTTTTTCACTCGACGTCAGCTCACGTCTATTCGTCTTGTCACCCCTGCAGATACGTGAAATCACACGTGTCTCTCCGGGAGCGCGTTCCAGCCCGCGTCGAGGGTTCCGGCGAAGGATTTGCCGACGGAGAAAAAACGCATAAGAGGAGAGAGAAGGAGAGAGAAGGAGAGATAGGGAGAGATAGGGAGAGACGGCTACAGTCTCTCAGGTAACGATTGGTTCGCTAAGTTCATGGGGTATTTTAATAAGGGATTCGAGCTTATTCATATCCTCTGCACGGCGCAAGCGCCGAAAAGCCACCTGTAGCCCCAGCCTCCAATCAATACATCACATACACATGGAAGGAGAGGCAATACCATGGAAACCTGCTTGCTTGCCTGCCTGCCTACTTGTCTGCCTATCTCCCTGCCTGCAAAATGGAAATTGGAATAGACGCGAAAGACAGAGAAAACGAGAGAGGGAGGGAGAGAGAGAGAGAGAGCGAGAGAGATAGACAGAGGAAGGTCGAGACCTACTCTGCCCGCGTCGGCCAGAAGTCGCCTGTTGCTGCTGCCGCTGACGTTATATGCAACTCCGCCGCTGCCGACCGCTGCGTTCTGATTTTAGACGATTGCTCGCTTCGAGCACCGAGTATCCGCAGCCGCGATCGATATCACTTTCGCTATGCGAGAGTTCGCTGGGTTAAATACGCAATTTCGCGTGTCGGGGATGGACAGAGCGTAGCGCAACGTTTTTCGCATCCCGCCGCCGTATTTCGTGTAGAGAGCACGCACGGGGTGGTCCATCGGCAGATTAATCCCAAATTGTCCCGGACGATTTGTTTGTTACAGGCAAAACTGCGACACTTAACCGATTTTAAAAAGTATTCCAGTTGCCGCGTCTCGATTCAAACGTCAGTGTTGCACTGAGAGAAAACGAAATAGTTCTGGCAACTATAATTTGGCAACTCTGAAATTTAAGTAGTTGCAACTAGTTTTACGAAGTAATAGGAACTAAAGTAGTACTGAATACTATAAAAATATAGTCACGCTAACTACATTTGTGAACTATTAATTGATACACGGAAAAAACGATCAGGTTGCCACAACCACAATAATAGTAACATTTGGTACAGCCACGTCCTGTGATTGTCACATTCACATTGTTTTGTGTAGTGCATCTATATATGTTTGTCTCAACATTCACTATGTTTGTCTCAACATTCACTATGTTTGCCGTACCAAATGCATATAGTTGCCTTCACATCAATGTGAATGTGACAACCACAGGACGTGGCTGTACCAAATGTTACTATTATTGTGGTTGTGGCAACCTTATTGTTTTTTCCGTGTAGTGAAATAGCGACTCAACTATAATTACACAGTTATATAGACTTGTTATATATTGTTTATATAGACTTCATACAAGTAAGATATGACAACAACATTTTTCCAGTTTAGACAAATATTTAGACAAATATGTAGGTTACTATAATCCAACGATTTACTATAAATGGTTAATATTACTATGTCTTTTTAGTTCATATAACTTATTTATTGTTGTTACTGCAACTTTATATAGCACATAGTTGAGGCGCTATTTGTCACAAATTTCTAGTTGCTGATACGACTTTTTTCTCTGAGTGTGCTTGATACTGTTATATGTCTATTTCGCTTTTGATATTATAATATTGTAGGCTGCTGAATCGCTTAAAAATTGAATTTATCTCACCGTGCGTTGCAAGCAACGTTCTTTGCGCCGCTACTTCTTTGTAGGCCACAAAAGCATCGACCCTGCCCTGTTTCTTACACCTAAGCGCCGCGAGCATGATTGCAGACACTTCGTCGAGGCCACTTGTTACTCGGTAAGAGGATCTTCGACCCTTGTTTCGCCGCGATGTTCCCTAAAGAAACTACATAAAATCGCTCTTTTTATACGCCGACCGACTTATAACTCCGACATCTTCACGGCCGCAAATACGAACCGAGTTCGTTATTTAACTTTACGACTCGCGTCGATCAACTCAGTCGCAAAACTTTCTCATTCAAATTACGCCCATCCCTGCCGATCGTCCCCGCCGTCCCTGACAGTCCGCGTTCTGCATCGTGCGATCGCAATTTTCACAGTAGGTTTTCAAGGTTAATATAAAATTTATCAACGCGTTTTTAAATTTATTGCAAATCTGTCCAGTCAACCAGCGACAGACAAATAACTGAACGCGAATATCTGCAAACACAAATACCCGTCGGAATAAATTATAAATAATTCTGCGTATAAAAGGATTGGGCATTTTAGAAAAGACGATTTCGAGGTATATGAAAACGATTGAATATGGCAAACAATCCCTTTAACTGTACCAAATACATTGCAAGATATGAAAGTAAAAAAGAGAAACAGGAAATAATAAGACTTTTGAGATTCACGAGAACGTAAAATATCGAGGAAACTAGATTTGGCGAATCCTTTATCATTGGACAAACGTAACAACGATAATATGATTTTAGTATTTCTGAAATCTCAATGTACAATAACGGAAATGTCAAGAAAGAAAGAAAGAAAAGGCATAAAAATAAAAATCTTACTCGTGTAAAATATTAATGAGTATCTATCGATCATAAATATTTAAAAGGATAGGAGGAAATTATTTAAATAAAACAGAAAACATATTTTGAAGCACTTTCTTTCTCTATTTTACTTTTTTTTTATTTTTTTATTTTTTTATTATTATATTGCGAACAGCGCTTTTAAGGATTAACGATTAGTACAAAAGAATTTTAAGATAAAAGAAAGTAAGACAAGAAAAAGTTTCTTTCTGCATTTCTCTCTAATCATCAAACTAAAATTTACAAACAGAGACAAAGACGTAAAAACTTGTAATGGAAACGCCTGTAACAGCATGGAATCTAAAAGGAAAACTTTTCTACAGGGACAAAATTTTATCAGAAAAATAATATAAAAATCTGATTATCGTGAAAGGAAAAATATTCCTGCGAATGACTTAATTGTAATCCTTTTATTTAGTCCTTTTTAATATAATAAATAATAAGGGAGTTAAATGAAAGTAAATATATTTCGTGTATTTTATATATGTAGATATAAGAAGTAACATAAACAATACATGAATTTTAATACAACAGAAATGTTGTTAAATCTAAAGAATATAATTTGTCAAATATAATGAGTGAGTGAGTGAGTGAGTGAGTGAGTGAGTGAGTGAGTGAGTGAGAGAGAGAGAGAGAGAGAGAGAGAGAGAGAGAGAGAGATCAACCATTTTTAAAATATTCAGAATATAATCTTCTGGAGAACATCTTTCTGGAGTAACATTTTTGACATAAGGTGCGAAAATCTTGTTACGAGGGTGAAACTTGCCTCTCGACTCGCAATTTTCCCCTCGTATTTCTGTCTTTTTTTCTCTTGATCGCGGCGTTTGTGACTTCTCTTCAGACCTATAATAGAAATATCGAACGACCTGCCGCGAGACTGACAGAATGAGTGATCGACGTAGCGGACTCTCATCGAGCAGAGAAAGAATCAACCCAAAGTACTGGCCATATGTCAGAGCGCTCGAGGACCCCTAGAGAGGTTTTACGCTCTTGGTTTCCATTTAATTATTGAACTACCCTTTTTGCTTTATTCGCGCTGCAAACTCTTGTATACTTTTTTAAAAGTACACGTGCTTGTACCATCGTTACAAAACAAAAAGTGACTATTGCAAATACCACAAAGAGTAGAGAGAAATATAGATAGTTTAGAGAGAAAAAAGCTTTTATTTGAATAAGAACATAAAGAAGTTATACGATGCTTGATCATATGGAAGTGGAGCTTTCATTTAACGTATAAAAATTATTAATATATAATTTATTGAACACATGTTCTTTCCATTTTGATATTTATTTTTGGCCACGTGTAAGCAATAATAGAAGCATCGGAAAGATTTGGCGAGGCGAAGTGACAGAATGAACGATCGATGGTACACCAAGGCGGAAACAAAAATCTCCGGAAAACTATTTTTGTCGACGTGGCGATATCCGATACACACATTTTTTTCACGACTGACGAAAATATTTCGCGCATGCGAGAGAAAAGCGCGAAAAAGCAGACGGGAAAAAAACGATAAAGGGATACGAGAGATCGCAAATATCGTAATTTTATTGCCGTATTCTTTTATCGATCGCATTACGCACAAATTAACGCATAGTATTGCATATCGAACGATTCGATACCTTCAATATGAATTTTTTTCCCGCGAGTACACCTTTTACGGACACATTTTTCTGGCTGATTCGAGCGCGCGGAAAATAACTCTTGTTATTGCGATACTCGATAGCCATGGTAACATTAAACAACAGGATAAAAAAATCGGAAACGCTCCCGATATTTAGTTTACTTTTTTCCGGAATTCACGTATGACAGCCTTCCGTGAGCGCTGGAAACCTTCAATATATCGCGGTATGCGTGCAATTGTGCTAAGAACGCTAGAACCGTATACAAAGGTCGGACTCGAACGAATTACCAGCATTAACACAAAAAATATCTGTGAATCAGAGTGTCAGAGCCGATCGGGCCCGAAGCGATCGATTGATCGTTTACGTTTCTACACTTCGCACCGTCATCAAAATCACGCGAGCGTGCCTCCAATATTTAACATTGGAGTACGAGTTATAGCTTTCGACGATTCGTAAACGATATTGCACACGCATGTCGCAATTAATAAGCGCGTGGTTACACACTTCTATTTAGTAATTGGGAGCATCAGTTTGCGCGCTTAGAGTCCTGGAATTAATTTATCATTCGGTAGCAGATGCAACGATATTGAAGTGCTGTCGACTCGTCAACGATTATAATTTGCGCGGGGATTTGCGGCGAAACGCGGTGCACGCGGAAACGCCAGCGAAAAATAAACGAAACGCTGCAGGCGGAGAATGTAATAATAGTGTAGAACAGTGAAAGATTCAAATTTGACATTTGTATCCAGCCAACTATATTACCATTAACACTAAAGCTACCGACAATTTATATATACCTATTTCTACCGAACCGATCGAATGACCGGTTTTTAAATAAAAGTTTTATTTTTATTAAATGCGGGTAATATGTTTATCAGAAGAAACGAAAGAAGAGAGAAGAGAGATAGATATTGAAAAATTGATTATATATATATATTAAGGAAAAGTCGTGAAGTCAATTGAGAAAAAGCGACAACATTGAATGCAGAATTTTTAATCAAAAGTTTAAAAACGGTTATTTAACCGGCGGTGGTAGTTTTAGTGTTAAATTCACGTAAAATATTAGATTTTATTGGAAAAAATGTCGTTATATCCCAACATTAAATAAAGTTGAACTATTGAAACGTATCTCTATTATCAAATAAATTTTGTATTACGTAGAAAATGTTTTCGCGATACTATAACCACTGCAAATAATACCAAGGAGCAGCTTAGTCCGAAAAAGTAAATATTTAAGTTATAAGGATTTAAAATTTGTTATTTTTTGTTGCCTTTTAGAGATGCGTTTTTTATGATTCTAAGAAAGGGAAAAGTGTCATTTCCGATACTTCAAATAAAATGCGTGGATCAGATCGATCTCGTCGTATGACAGGGTGCGCAGTTGGATGCATAAAGTCGCGAGAGATGTGAATCATCTCGACCGGGATTCAATTTCGCATTGTATATAAAGCCGCTTTCTGGTCCAAAGATGCTTCATGTCGAGAAGGAGCATCGCTAACCACATTAATATCGGTTTCCAGCGGCAATTGAGTGAGCTTCGCCGCTGCACATTGCCACTCGATGGCGAGGGAAGGGTCCATCTAAATATAACGTTCCAGCGAGGGCTCGCGGGTATCGAGGCAATCCTGGATAATATCGATCTTCGTACACGCGCTGGCGACGCACGGTACTTGCGAAGGTATAATACCTGTCGAGAGCTCGCAGAGAGAAAAGCAGATATCCACGGTAGGATAGACCGCTTTCGGTTGATAACGACTCGTCGGAGCAGCGACTGGAGATTCGCTCCATTACTCGATCGCGTTAAACTGATTTCTCGGTAGATGCCGGCGAAAGTTCAAACACATTCGTTGAATTAAAAAATAAATTCAGAATTGTATTACAAAATGCAAAAGCGATATACTGGGACAAATATGATGAGAGAAACTTGTAATTTATGAACGTACATTTTATTTCAACAATCATTTAATCACAAATACAATCTTCTACAACATATGTGTGTGTGTATTATCTATGGCTCGATAGTATCATACATATTTTTTTAAAACTACATTTTGGCGATAGTTATCTTTCGTGCTAATTTGAATTGCTTCTTTTTCTTATTTTAATCACAATATTCTCTAATAGAAGCATGCAGTGAATTTTTCGTGCAATGCAAACTTCCGTAACGGAAAAAGGTAGCTTATGGTAATAATGTAGAAGAAATATAATAATTTATATTTTTGGTTTGTCTAGAATATAAAAATATTTTCATTATAACAGATAAATTTACATTGAAAAAATGTAATGGAACTTTTATGAATGTAACAATTATAATAATCAAAGTTGTGTGCTACCGTCTGTTGTTATTATTTACCGATAGCAGGGAATTTTCTATTCTTCTTTTATGATAATTTGCAGACGTTCTATAATCTCTCTATTCGATTTCCTAAATAATGAAACAAAAGAAAGCAAGAGTGCACTTTTGCATAATTTCGTCATACAAAAATTAATGAAATACAATTTGTTATGTCGGATGACATTTCATTATAACAGGTCCAATTAAAATTTTATCGCGAGGTAAAATAAATATGCCAAAATACTCTGTGACATTATAATAATATAAATCGTTGACATTGATTGAAATTTAGTAAAAATTTGCTTCTATTACATTTGTTACAACGATTTTGCTGTATAAAGCGTGGATTTAAAGCTGTAAGATGTCACTACCGGTGTTCGAATCGTCGCATCATTTCGTCCACTTGTTAAACAAAAACGATTGTTGAACTCGCATTTATTCTGAATCTGAAATACTTAGTAATAAATACTAGTAATAAATTCTACATACGTTCTAAGTACGATATATTTATGGTAATCTTGTAACCATAAATTTCACTTCGCAAAGCTCTCGGTCGATAGAGCCAAAACGGTGAGCGAAAGCTCTTTTGTACGAGCTTAAGTAATTGGAAGCGTTGTCCATAATTGGAAATGCCACCCTCTGGTCAGCCTAACGCAACGTAAAGCTCGCTTTTCACCGTGTGGAGAAAATCGTTACAGCTCTCTAAGGGGCATCGCGACGTGCACGATGCACTAACGACGAACCTGTACACGAAATTAAGATGCGACCGGCGACTCGCGAGATTTCCGCGAGCTGCGTGAGGTGAATTTATTTTAATTTGAAAAACGGTGGATTCGAAATAAAAAGCACAAACAAAAACGTTCTTATTTGCGAGAAACTGAGACGTGCCGAACATCGCTGCACTTCACTGAAGACTCGGTAAACAACTTCAAGAAAACAAGGCAAACTAGCGCGATATTTCTTTGCTAATTCTGCTTTTCGTAACGATCTATTAAATACTTAAAACTGATTTTAATGATTTTTCTCAAGAGAAGATAACATTGTCGATTAAATTTTTTCGACATTTTTTTTAACAAAACGTTATTATGAAATTATTATCATCTTAACCCCTGTAAGTCTTAATTAAAAATTTTTATGATTTGATAATCTAATGTCAATTGCTATTTATATCAATATTTGACGCGATTACATATTTTTATAAATAATTTTAAAAACTTAAGTATAGATAACTTTATTATAAATAGATGTTTTCTTAAAAAAAAAAATGTTTTAAAATTAATTTTATAGTTAAATAAGATATAAACGAAAGTTAAATAAAAGATTTATCAATTTTTGTACAAATAACTTAGTTTATTCTGACGTATTTCTTGTTAAAAAAAAATCGTCGCGCTGTATTAAAATACCGTGAAACCAAGTCATAATTTAGTAACGGCGCGATAGTGAATAACCGCGCTGACTAACTTGCTGACGCGCGCGGTATCATTTAGCATGACGCGAGAACAGAAAAAAGAAATAAAGCGTCGAAAATATTTATAAGAATCCATAATCTTCCAGCGAAATTACGCATGTTAATTCTGTGACTTTTGAAAAATCGCCTTTATGGCATAATTATGCATATTCCCGATACTTCATTTGACGTAGAGAGAGAAGCCGTGAAACCGAACGATATATGAATCATATAATGCATGAGAGAAATCGAAGACTCTGTCAGCGGTTTCGAGATATTTGCACACGGAAAAAACGATAAGGTTGCCACAACCACAATAATAGTAATATTTGGTACAGCCACGTCCTGTGGTTGTCACATTCACATTGTTTTGTGTAGTGCATCTATATGTTTGTCTCAACATTCACTATGTTTGCTGTACCAAATGCATATAGTTGCCTTCACATCAATGTGAATGTGACAACCACAGGACGTGGCTGTACCAAATATTACTATTATTGTGGTTGTGGCAACCTTATCGTTCTTTCGGTGCATAGATAACTAAAATCTTAATCGCTAAAACTTAAGACTCTTGTAAGCAAAATCAAGTAGGTACGTACTAAGAACTTGCAAATTACCATTGCAATAAATAGGAGCATTTATTACGTTATTTCAAGTAATTAAAGTTTAGTAATATTTTTTATGGTTAAAATATTTTGATTCGCTCTCTTACAAGAGATAATTATTTACAATTAGATATAATTATTTTTATTTTGGGCACCATCTTCCGCATTAGTATAACTCCATTCCTCTTTCCACATTTTAGTCTATTTCTAGATGAAAACAACCGAGAGTCATCATTACTCTTCGCTTTGTCTCATTTCAACTGGCACTACTCCACGGAGACGTTAGAGATGCAAAAACGTCACTCTAGCATGCACATGACGATTTGCTTGTGCAACTGTGGCATTATTGCACACGCATGTACTACGTGCGTGTCTTACGGATTAAAAATAAATTGTCACGTCACGATCTACCGTTCGGATAAGAAAAGGCGCGTCGAATTCTTCCGACTTTTTTGCCATCACCTGCGTAAACGCAGCCTTGAGAACGTTAAATAGGAGTATACATAAATAAAGAGTATTTCGCTGATATCATTCCGTATCTTGTATTACATTAGCACTTTAAGTAATCCAACGAACTGAAATCATCGGTTATATTTGTAACATTTATTAATAGCCATTTACAAGAATTTTTAACAAGTGCAACAATTTAGTTTAATTACAATTTCTTTTAGTTTAATTGGAACAGCGTAATTACGTTAATAACGCAGGAGATATTATTATTGACAATAATCACGCAATATTATTAATTAAATTCATTATCAACGTTGTTCTTCCCCACCAACTATCCCGTTATTAAGAAATGAGGAAATAAAAATAATGTTACGACGAATATCAACCACTAAAGCTGAAGCTTCATTAATCAAAGAAGCTACGACGAAAAAGTGCATTGAGTATGCAAATTTCTAATTACATCACAGCGTTACACTGGAATATCGGGGTACACGGTCGAGAAACCTTTGCGCACAATATGCCGGAGAAGAACAAAAAGGTTTCACCTCAGTCACCCCCGGCTCCCGTACGTACAATCCCCTTAATAGGGGCTCGCGAGCGGATCGAACGTCGTGCATGTCGGAGGTTCTCGAGATCGCATCTGTTCACGAAGGCGCCCTCACGTGATATCGCTGTAATGTCATACATCGCAGCGTGATATGTACGACCTGCCGTATCGAACGTATCTAATATATTTCGGTATGTCGGATTCGCGAGACGAGAACTCCGCGCACACTTGCGAATCTTCTATACTTCGGTATATCCGAGTGAAAAATTTCAACGTACGTTAAAGACGCCCATATGATATTATTTCGTCTAGCACAAAGAACGTGTCCTACGTAGACGTAACGTAAGAGTCATTAAATTAAACGCTAAATGGATCTAGAGAAAGAGAGAGAGAGAGAGAGAGAGAGAGGGGCGGGGAGAGTTATATCTTTGATGTTACAGTAATTGACATTTCCCATAGATCTTATTTAGTAGATGCGTTTTACACGTCTCTCGCGGAAGTAAAAAAAAGGAAAACGAAAGTTACGAAGATGCATTCGTTTCCTCAGGGATCTGTAATTTTGCGCTACATTGTTGACACGTAAATAAGAAGTGAAACAAATAGGTAAAGTTGCGTATATGCACGGGTACAGGATACCCCAGTTTCCGCGAACTTCCTTCTATATACGGATTCTTGGAGCAAATTGAAGTTGATTTGTTTCTTAACAAAAATAGGCCACCAATAGCTATCGAATTATGGGCGATGGAAAATTTAAAGAACTCCAGCGAAATGCCGGCAGACAACGTAACTTCATTCTTGATTCAGTTTTGAATCAATTTTGTAAGTGTATTTGAATTCTATTCGCCTGTTTAGGAAGATATTTAAAACACGTTACTATGAAATTGAACAACGAGCAGTTCTTGCTTAAGGAAAAATAGATTCGAAATTGATCGAAGAATTTGAAAGTAAATACATAATTGATTTTTACTTCTATTTTTATGATTTTATTTTTAATTCTCTTTATTATATCAATGAAATAAAATCTCATTTCCGAAGATTAATTCCTGGCTACGGCCCTGCTATACATATCTCGCACTTGCGTAAATAGTTATTTATATATTCTAGTTTCTAGACTGTTAATTATATTCGACACTATCCAAATATGTATCCGAGATAATCAGGAGAATTAGCCTGATCTTTCGAAAAAGTAAATAACTATTTAACATTTTACGTGTTTCTATATATTTGATGGCCTACATAAATATGTCATATAGCCTACATTCCAGAAATAAAAGTGAAAAAATTTGCTTAATATAAATCGTGTTACCTAGCGATTATAATTAGCGAATAAATTACAAGCAATATAATATATTAATGATCGAAAAAAAAGATTGACAAGCATATATGCTTACATGCATTTCTTGCGTGATTTACTAAAATTACGTAACAGCCAGCAGCTACCTCTAATTTTGAGAAAAATGTGTGAAATTAAATTCATTACCACGGCAGGTACATACAAAGACTAAAAATGTATGAAATTAAATTCATTATCACGACAGGTACATAAAAAGATTAAAGAACATACACGTCCGCATGACTGTTATGTAAATTAAGAACAATTTGCTTGTCTAACATTTCTACAAGTATGCGCGTCTATTATTAACACCCTTTATCAAATATCCCTTGTTGCTGCACGTTGTATCACGTGGCGGTTCCCCTTTTCGCTGACATAACGATTAGTATCACGTGCGTCTTGACAGATCGATACAGTGCGAAGAAATATAAAAAGCTCGAATATATACCCCTTTATCAGTTAAATAATGTGTAATAATTCGTCAAGAAGAGGCGCGTGTAGCAATTCCGAGAAGCGTAAAAAGCGATAAAGAACCCGCAGACCCTTTTTTTCCTCGCAGACATTTCTACGACAAACACGCACTTTTCACGTGGTCCGAGGTTTTCGTGCGCCAGACATTCGTAATTACATTTGCTTAAGATCCAATCGGATAAAAAAGAAGGACTTCATGTACGGCGAGGTGACCTTCTTTTCTTGAAGATCAGCAAACGCGATTGCTGAAGATTGAAAACCGTTATATTTAATGATAATATATGATTCGATGTTGAGTTGAGGATTAAAATCTTAGAACAAAAGATCAAAGGATTAAATTCAAAATATTTCAACCGACAATAACGATAAGTAGACATCGGATATTTTATGCGGAAATTTATTGTCGGTGAAAAAACCCAAGATTTAGATCATTTATTTGCATATTATTTTACATATATTTTGCATAAAAATGCATATCAGTACATATTGCAATATAAATATGTTAGATTATAAATTACCTAAAGCTTAGTCTTCTCCAACAATAAATTTCTGCATAAAATATCCGATGTCTAACGATAAGAAACTTCCATTGCCGTATATATTTGAAATCAACAAGTAACAACGTTGTTTCGCGATCTAATTATAATATTATTAACAATTAATTACAATTACGTGAGTAATTACAGCGACGTGAGCGCTCGATTAATGGTGCATTAATGACAAGTCGAAACAACGATTTCGTCGTGGATTTGCATAATCGCCACCCGGAATCATCGCGACGTAACGCGATTAAGTTTGACGCGAGCCGCCGAATTAAAATCACACCGAGTGTCGTTGAAGCGACGTGTCGAGTACGAACGTTCGCGTCTCGCGGCGGGTTTCCATTATTAACGAAGCTTCGATTAATCCACGGCGAGCATCTCAGAAACAACCTACGAGCGCACCTGCGAGCATTGGCGAGGAAAGGAACGCGTGTAAAAAAAATTTTTTTTTTCGAATAAATTTATTTTCGACGCGTTAGGCCCCTGCGCACAATGGAGGAATATTA
>NJRQ01000031.1:110281-123096 GCA_003063805.1 Aphaenogaster ashmeadi | reverse complement strand
TACTAAATGCATCTCACAAGTTTACCAAGAATTTTTTTCCAGTATACGGACCTTAAGAATTTAAAGATGCGCCGCTGCCGTAAACAGGAAATTATGAATCTACCGCAGTGAAAAAAAAAACGGGGAATGTGAGGTCAATGCCGCGCCAATTATATCCAACAGAATCCAACTCGTTTAATGAAAATTGGTACTCGCAATTGCATCTACCGCAAACGTATCCCGCTTTTAATTCCGGTCCAGTCAATTCTCGTTACTCTCGTTCCGCGACGAAAGCGAGAGAATACGGAAGTTTTGGAGAACCGTCCAGTTCGTTCCGCAGGGATTCGCTCTTCAGAAAGACTCGTTTCGCCACGTTCGGGCTTTTTCCGCGACAAGCCGCTCGAGTAATTGAACATGATCGCGCGCTACTCGAGCGGCTGGTTATTTATTCAACGAACGGGGTGTTTATACCGAGGCGATGCTTGGACTCGTCGCGCGAACGAGTCGGCCCACGCGGCGGCGACGTGCCGCTCGAAAATCGTAATCGCCCGCCGAGTGTTTGTAATATGCGATAATGCCGTCGGCACACGGCACGGTGCCGGTGTCTTCTCCGCTCTGTCGCCGAGGCGATGATTCACGAAATTATTGCCGCGACTTTACGGCGGCCGCGCGTTTCCCCGCGGCGGAAATAGCCCGCGATGTGCGCGAGTGAATTTCGTTTGTTATTTTGCGATTGGGACAGTTCTAAAATCGTATGATTAAAGATGTGATATACGTGCGGATTGGAAAGCTTGAGAGAGAGAGAGAGAGAGAGAGAGAGAGAGGAGACCAGCTATTTCGGCAATAAAGCAGACCATATATAACGTCATGTGTCATTTACTGTTATTTTCTACAGATTGAAGTATAAATCGAAATCAAAAGATTTAATTTTAAAAAATTCAGATGAAAAAAAATTCAGATTGATATACGTGATAATGATGATAAATATGTTGTCAGCGCGAACAATGATTATAAATCAAACTTTCCTTTCTTCCCATTCTGATTCCTTTAACCATCGATATGATAACCATTTCGCGTTTTTATAATTATGTATTTTAATATTTCAATATTTTGAGAATGAAGATATAATTTTGTCAGGTATTGATCGTTTTCCTTCTATTCCTGCTTTGATTACAAAAGAATCTTTTAATTGAGTAAAATTCGCGAAGTTTCCTAATAATTATGTTTACTCTTACCGAGACGATATTTCTGATAGGTCAATATAATTTCCAGAGGAAAAGTCGACAAAAGTGTATAAAAATAAGTTGTACATAAATCAAAGTAAGTGTGTGTGTCAATATGAAAATAGGAATGAAGGCAGGAATGAAGGGAATGGAATGTACATCGAAATACGGAGTCTGTCATGCCACCGTGGATGAAGCTAAAGGTTGAAGAGTGCGAGCCTGTTAAATTAAAAATATAATAGCTCGCGACCTCGGCGTGCGATATATTCAGTCGAAATTACCCTCGTGAAAACATTATAACGACGTGCGGCGAATGGAAAGCGAGCGCGTTCACGGTCGCGATTATTATATAATAATAAGTTGTTTACTGGTGGCAGGCGTGCATATTAAATCGGATTAGAGATTAAGAGAGCTCGATCGTTCTTGATAAGTACCGTTACGCATTAATTAACTTGCAGTAAGTTCCTCGCAATTGCTGGCAACCTGAAGAGACGATTCGTATCTAGTTTTGCTTATCGTAAGAAACCGCGTGCAATGAAAAAATGGAATTATAGTTTCAAAAAGACAAAGGTTTGCTTGTAAGTATATGCAAGTGTTACAACAATTAAAAGACATCGTCTCTGTTCAACAATAGTTTTTTGAAAGCAACTAGAAGCATGTCTTCTTACACATTTGCGTAAGAAGTCGAATATTCTAATGGCAGATACACAAAGAAGTATCTTTTCGCTTTTAAAAAGCTTGTAAAAACTCGCCTGCTTATTAGCAGTTTCTCATTAACCAGTTCACTGGTAATGACTCATATATGAGCGAAAAAAAATGCCACAACTGGTAATGACTCATATATGAGCACCGTAAATAACTCTGCCAATTTTCAACGGATTTGCATCAAACTTGATAAATCCTTATAGACAAGCTTCCATGTATAATACGAAATTATTCGCTCTCACCAGTTTTGGCACAAAACGTTGATTTCGGATTCACCAGTTAACTGGTTAAGAATTCTTATCAACACGCAAGTCTCGCATTGGTCACTTTATACAAGGTGTTTCCTAAGTAAGTAGACAAACTTGAAGGGGATATTCCTTGGCTTATTTTAAGAAGAAAAGGTCCTATAAACATGTGTCCTAAACTGCTTCGTTTTAAAAATACAGGTTGTTAAAGTTGTGCAAAATAAAATGAAAATTTCGAAATTCTGGAGAACGTTTAAAGACATTTTATTCAAATTTGGTATGTGTTCCACATATGTGGTATTAAGAACTATTTTCCAGAGTACCGATGAAACATTTTTAGATTCACCAGGGGCATGCGTATGGGTAATCATATTAAATTTTTTAATAAAAGAATGGTACGCCACTGTTTCTTTCCAAGTTAAACAATTTTTTTTTAATTCCGAACTAAAACTCTTTTTATTTATCGGATTGTCCATCCGTGTGACCTGCAGATTAAACGTCTTCTTTGAAGTAAATACCAAAAATACGCGCCAAAAACGTTTTCCAGAATTTCGAAATTGTCATTGTATTTTGCACAACTTTGACAACCTGCATTTTTAAAACGAAGCAGTTTAGGACACATGTTTATAGGACCTTTTCTTCTTAAAATAAGCCAAGGAATATTCCCTTCAAGTTTGTCTACTTACTTAGGAAACACCCTGTATATGAAGACCCCCGGGGAGAAAAACAAGGAATATCAGTTTTCTACTTTTGAGTAAAATAAATTTTAAAATTTGTTATTTCCCCTATACCCGAATGTTCTACCTTCATTTTTTCACTGATTAATACAGTTTTTAATCCAAGGTGTACATTGTAGTATCATTGATATTTGTAGTATCTCTTAAACGCTACAAAATGACGTACGTGTTCGACCATATCTCATTTTTGTATATATTCTACTTATGCACTTATACACATATATAATGCTTATATACTATCGCAAAAACTGATTGACTCAGTTCTTTTCTCAGCTCGATGATTTAGTTGTGCTAGAGATTTCATGCGCTCGTCACGCGGACGTCACGTTTCTGCGATTTCTATCTGGTTTTCCGTCAATGGGTTTTCAGTGTATGCTATCTGCGCTCCGCGTACTTCGGTAGTTTTCATCGTGACGCACTCCGGACGCATTTACGCAGAAGACACGTCGATGCGAGGCGTCCGATGACGCTCGCCACGGGCGCGGGCGGCGAAATCGAGACTACACGCACCCCGGGCTGAATTACAAAACACACCGTTAAGTTAGCTGCGTATTTTACACGGGTCTCGCTCGTACGACTCGTCTCGACATACGAAATCGCACACAAAAGTCACATTTATACGTCCGTCCATCTCAGCCTGCATCTTTTTTTATATCTCCCGTACTTGAGAGACGAGAGACACGTATACAGAGTGTTCAGAATTATCACCGTTCTTTTCCGCAAAGAATTCTTTTCTTTAAAGCAGAATGTTACATAACGACAATTCGAGTGTGCACATTTGGAAAATTTGTGTTAAATTTAACACATCTCACGTGTCCCAAACGGTCTACTAAATTTTTGTGTTATTTTAACTTTGAATATGTTAGAAAATAACACAAATCTTATGTAAAAATTAACACAAAAAAATGTAACACTTTGACACAATTTGGAAACAAATTGTGGAAACATATTCCTTTAATAAAATTAATATTTATTATATGTTAAATTAACACGTACATTTTATTCATTTATCTTAGAATTTACGTTTTAAAACTACATTACTTTTATGTTACTTGTTCACTTACTCATAAATTGTGTTATTTTAGCACTAAGAAATGTAGAATATCAATTTCACATAAAATATTCAAATAACCTAATCACATTATGTTAAATTAACACTCGAGTATGTTAAAAATTCAACACAAAAATTTTAACAAGAACCGGTTTTAACACAAGTACAAAATATTTTTTACTGTGTGTGTAATTGATTATTACCGTGCTGTAACGCCGCGCGTAATTGATCCTCGTGTAAAAAGTTCAAAAAGGTCTAAATTAGAAATGACTTTGAGATGACCGTAATAAGAAGTGGGTAAAACTATTCCTAGTATGGTAAATGCGCGCGCGAATTCCCGTTTGCGTAAGCCGATGTAAATTACACACGTCGAAACGAAAATAGCGACCGCGCCGTAATCTTAAGTTCAATATCAACCGTTAATACCGGAGATAAGATCGTATTTTACGTGTGCGTCATTGCTGACATAATAGCCTGTGTGCCTCGGGTCACACAGTGCAAGAAAGTGCACGCGATACACGATGCTGCGAGCAACGTTGCAGCATCGTGAGGACTGACAATGTCGGACGACGTAAAATTTCCGACGCTGCTCGGGGAAAGAAATACATCAGCGAAATTTCCACGTCGGCGAAGTCAGAAATCACGCGGAGACGCCTCACGTCGAGGTCTCGCTGGTACAATAATTAATATCTTATCGTGTAAATATTGACTGCAACGACGGTTTACATTATCATCGCATCACAGCTTTACGATTGGCATAACTACTTCCTGCGTTTGCTATTTTGCCTCGTCGTGACGTCAAATAGAATCGTAAAAAAAAAAAACTCTAGTCCTTCTTTTCTCGGTTGTTTTTACTGTTACTCCACTGCCGGTTTCTTCTCATATATTATAATTACTGTTATTTGCCACTTTTGAGATACGGTCGCGAGGAATTTATCTCGTCGGTCAAAAGTGTCTCGCTCTCGTCGGGCTAGAAGCTGATAGCTGATCTCTCTACGGGAATAGAAATTTAATTCCGTAGCGAACAAAGGCGGTTTGTCAGACAAGCTCATTATTGGATAACGCGATGAAAAAGAAAAACGGATAACCACCGCGATTCTCAATTGCATAATCGATGATGAAAGGCGGAACTATTGTATGGACGTTGAGCACGCGCTCTTAAACATACTTCTTTTCCTGGATTTCCACGGAGCGAATGTAATTGAACCGAGCAAGCAGCCTAACGAACTTGGTTGAGAAATACCATTGAAATTTCTTGGTGTTCTTCCATCCTGGAAAGCCGCTGGCTTTCTCGTTCTCAATCAATTTCCTCTTTCGGTTGGCTAAATATTTTTCGAACTTGTGACAACTTCTTGACTACCGACACAATATTGACGAGGAAGGTGTTACTATAATTGAAAATATGAATAAGAAATTCGCCGGTAGGTACATACGCCGGTGCATTTCACGTGTCAACTTTTATGTCGATGCTCTTAGAACGTCCGGCGATATCCATAGCAGGAGTCTCAGAGGAAATAGACATAAAAGTAGGACAAATCTCTCTCTCCTTTTCTCTCTATCTCTATCTGGCCCGTTTCACGCTGCTTCCGCGTGAAACTTCGTGGAGCGTCAAAAATCGACGGATTCTGCCGCAACATCGTCGTCCTATTGATTTACCGAAGCTGCTCGCGTGCGAGCGCGAAATCAAGCCGAATCCGACCTACGACAAGCGGACGTGCGTAGGCGGTGCAGGACCTCGAAGAGGAAGGAGAAAGAGAGAGGAAAAGAGAGATCACGAGATTCAAGTTTCTCTTTCCTCGTGTGTCGATGAGCATTACGTTCGCCGGACTTGCTCATCCCGAACGTCCTTCCCTGGTGACGATAGTGACGGCGACGACGAGGAAGCCGCTCTCTCCTTCCCGACCTTGCCTTGGCGGTACTATCGATTCCATCCGACCATGAAGACCCCGAAGGATGTCCCGCTCGGGATGGAAGGACTTTCTCGAGTGCGACCTACGACGAAGAGAGTGCGTATGCGCCGCGGCGTGCGTGGGTGCGTGAAGGATGAGTTCCTACGCGTAATAAGCGCGCGATTAATATTCTCGGGGTGTCCTTTGAATATATCCATCGAATTCCGAGAACCCGTCACACGTGAGGACACGTGTCGCGAGAGAGAAAATCTATTTCAGAAATGAGAAAAATTCCCCCTTGTCCTTCCGCGTTATAAAAATGATTGGAAACGGAGCGTAGCAGGTATTAATTACCGCTTCATTCTCTCTGTTAATTATTTCTGCATTTAATATAACACGTTTATAAGAGAGAATGGTTATTAATTTTTATATATTTTTTTTTTACATTTCTTTCACGACGCGTTTCTTCTACACGATCGATTCGGTTACCTCGCGACGTCAGACTTTCTAAATACTCGTCGATACCGTGGTTATTTTGGAGCTACATATATGGAGACATTTTTTTAAACGAAAACAAATTTTCATGAATAAATTGTATTATATCAAAATGTTAATCTCATAATAACGTTATTTCTCATCGCAGGATAAAATATCGGAGAATGAAAGAACGCCGTTCACATTACGCATTCGATGCATTTCAAAAACTCGATTATAATTTGCCGCTGATATTGGCTTTAGGAAAAATTGCGATGTTGGCACGAATATTTATATATAAGAGAAATTTAAAGCAATATGCTAAAATATATTTAATAGAAATTCCACGCGAATGTGGAAGAAGCTTTGGAAGATATATGGAAAGCGTAACTTGCAGTCGTCTTCCAAGAAAGGTGGGTCGACGTTCTACGTGGATCCCTGAAAATTATGCGGCGCATTTGCAAGTAAATAGAATTTTCGAAATTCTGAAAAAAAATATGTATCTCGAAATACGGGTTTGTTTCGCAAAACGGCGAGAAGGGTAAACTGGAACGCGATGAGATTCAACTAGGGGAACTCTGGAATAACACCGATCTCTACGAAACTCACCTGAGGGATACGTCGTCTCGAAATAGCGCTTTATTGCATATTTGTAAAAAACGTTTATAGCTCTCGTTTACGAGAAAGTAAAAATACGCAGGAGACCTACCGTGCAATTTCCAGCGCCGACAACGCATTAGAAGGCATCCCCTGACGAAAACGCGCGCGATTGACGTCAATTTTCTAAAAAAAAAAAAGAAGAAGAAATTGTGTGGGGACACCGATTAAAACCAGACGTGGCCGTCATCAATTATCCTCAATCTTCTTTGAACCGTTCCACTGAACTGGCTGATCGGAAGAGGGTCCGAGGGCAACCCACAGCGCACGTCTGTTCTAAGCAATTATTTAGCGCAATTATTTCATTAGCTCTTAAAAGGATTGAATAATGCTTCGGATAGAATTCACTCGGTTTAAAAGATAGCTGCTGCTAATGAATTGAATGAGTTGCAAAAATTATTTATTCATAGCGTTGCCTTGTTCCGTATTCCGGAAACGTCTAACATAGAGAAACAAAGTATTTTTAGATCATTAAGCTGCGTATCCACCAAAGGAACACTGAGAAATTATTTGGAAACAAACATATACTACGTTTACACGAGTGTTACTTCTATAGTAACTTACGATAATTTGAGTAAGTTACTACAGAAATAACGCCTCGCGTAAACGTAGTAACACGCATACATACATACTGGAACTTTTACGGGAACACACACAACAGAAACACAAATGTTGCTCTATGTTCCTTTGGTGGATACGCAGCTTTAGGATAAATTATAATTTATAGAGATGGTCGATTATTTTAAACAACATAACTTTTATAGAAAATCTTTAACTTTTATAGAAAAATCACACATTAATATTATCGGAGCACTAAGATCCGCGATGACCGTCATTAGCCTGTCTCTCGATTTAACTTGTTTAAACATAACTTTTGTCTGACGCGTTGTCCCACGGTTTTAACAACCAAATAAATAATTCGCACGGTGTGATATTGTGTGTGTGATACTCTTAAACCGAACACGATGTACACGCGCGCAATTTTGTTCGATTTTGTCGGCAGTCGGTGATCGCCGCACCAACCGTTCCGCCTCCGCGCTCGTGATAATTTCAACGATCCGCCGTTAAAACGCGGAACGACTCTTCCGCACGATCGCGTTATGTTGGATTCGTAACAGAGAGCACCTGCGAATTCGACGAGGTAAACGCGAAACGTTAATACCGCGTATCACGAAAACGACCCACGGAAAAGATTCCGAACGTTAACATATAGGCATGTGTTAAGCCGTTATCTAGGTAACGTTCATCACCGCAAGTATTTTCAAGATTTGCACAGATTTGGAATTATTTTAAATAGTTTTATAAGAACTGCGTTGAGAGAGAGAGAGAGAGAGAGAGAGAGAGTGTGTGTGTGTGTGTGTGTGTGTATGTGTGTGTGTGTGTGTATGAGTCGTTTGAGAAAACTTACGGGCATTGTTCTTGGAAAAGAGTATTGCCTTTTTCATTACTGGACAAAGTAATGAAGATTCATAATTTAGTAACTTTAATGTATGTATATTTTAACTGGCGGTAGTTGGGTCACTCGAGACCCGATGCATATTCGTTAGTTTTCGAAGATTATTGGTACATTCCTTTTACATTGCAAGAGTATCAAAAATTAAACTTGAAAAGCTGCTTTTTTCCTATTGTTTTATGTCTATATTTATACGCAGAGCGACTTTTTGATTATTTAACAAAATATGAATCAAGAATGACTCAGCCACAATTGTCCAAAGGGTACGTCTTTTTTCGGAGGGTTAATAATAATAATAATAATAATAATTTAATAATTACACAGTTAGAAAATTTGTGTTAAAAATACATTTCACGTGTCCTAAACGGTCCACCCAAATTTTTGTGTTATTTTAACACAAGATGAATATGTTAGAAAGTAACACAAATATTATGTAAAAATTAGTGTTACACAAAAAATGTAACACTTTGACACAATTTGGAAACAAATTGTGGAAGCATATTCCTTCAGTAAAATTAATATTATATGTTAAATATTAACACGTATATTTTATTCACTTATCTTAGAATTTATGTTTTAAAACTACTACATTATTTTTATGTTATTTTTTCACTTATTCATAAATTGTGTTATTGTAGCACTAAGGAATGTTGAATATTAATTTAACACAAAATATTCAAATAACATAATCACATTATGTTAAATTAACACTCGGGTATGTCAAAAATTCAACACAAAAATTTTAACAATAATAAATGAGGACCGACGAGAGAGATTTGGCCCATTTCATATTTATATTTGACAAAATTTTAATAAGGATTTAATAAGGACCGGTTTTAACACAAGTACAAAATGTTTTTTACTGCATGGAAAGAACGGTTTTACTGAAATATCTAAAAATTTGGTCAAATACAGATCTGAAAATAATTTTGTTAGACCATCAAAAGTAACTAAGTAGGACACTCAAGTCTAACAAAATTATTTTCAAATCTGTATCTGGCCAAATTTTTAAATATTTCAACAAAACCATTCTTTCCGTGTGTGTATATTTTTAACAGGTTACATTTTACACTCTCTCAAGAAGTGAGGAGTATAACGGACAGATTGCACATACAAAAGGCACAATCGATTTTCTGAGTCGGACGCGAGTCTGACTAATTCACGGTCGCATCTACTTAGCGCGAGAGACGCGTCGTATTAGTGACGTGCGAGGGACGGTGTCTCGCGCAATCCTTTGTTCCGACCGTGTTAATTGTCATCCTCGCAATTGGTCCTTCGCGTTTTCTAGGAAATAGCACATCGTGTCGAAAAGGTATAGTGCACATTCAAAGCGGACGATTCGTTCTCGGACGTGGAATCCACGCGGCACGCTCCGAACGCTCGTCGGCAAAAGCCCATTGACGTCAATTAAGTCCAAACAAAGAGAATCGTTCGCCGGCGCGATCGTCATGAATTACCGATCTTCTACGAAGCGACTCAGAGCTATCGACGAAAAACGGAGAGAGAGAGAGAGAGAGAGAGAGAGAGAGAGAGAGAGAGAGAGAGAGAGAGCCGTTTGTTAATCCGCGTACAAGTCGTAACTCCCCTCCGCCCGTCGAGTCCCCGCCGATTTCGCTCGACCTTCACATTTCGCCTTTAATCTTTTTTTTTTCTACCTGCGTTTGCCCCGACGAATTAGTTAAGTGTGCACGCGAGAAACGTAAAAAAGCGTAATAATCACATTTGCGCCCCTCGATAAATATTCATAAGCGTAGTGCAAATAAAACGCTGGACTTGCCATAACCGCGCGTCCACGCTCTAGTCGCGCTTATAAATATTGATCCTCCCGTAGAATACGACCCGAATGAATCTGATTAATCCGCTCCTGGTCCGAAGGTCGACGAGAGAAACTTTACTTGCGCGCGGATTCGCCTTACCTTACACACATGTTCGTTCTCGGCCCGCCCGTACGATTTTTAAATGTTACGTCCTCGCCGCGGTGAAATCGGCGGAAAAGGGAAAAATCGGCGCGATGTGATGCGGCAACGCGTGCATTCGCAACGGCCGTCTCGCTTCGCCGAACGATGCCTTATATAATAATAATAACTTTATTGAGATGCAGTGACAATAAAAGTAATTACATAAAAGATAAAAATAAAAAGAGCACAGATTTAGAAGCTGCATCGCAAAAGGCGAGGTATCAGCAATAAATGCTGTTTATAAACTTAAACTTAAACCAAGATAAAACATGAAAAAGTAAAGAAATGAGAAATAATATCAATAACAGCTAATTAAATCTATAGTGATATACAACGATACAATTAAATGAAAAGTAAAATAAGTAAATATCTAACAAAGTGTGATAAAATACAGCTTCAAATAGCGGTAGGGAAATACAATATAATCAATAATCATATATGAATAATAATAACTTTCCTAGCTGAGGTAATATTTTTCGCAACAAATTTCTTCACAGTTTTTCGGGTTGGGATGGGGAGGGGGGAATCTTATAGATGCTTGTTAGCATCAGTATCATTAAATTGATTATCAATTTAATATTGTGATATTCAAAGAGCTGCGTTTTAAGACCGATAGTAATAGCACGCAGTTTATAGAAAAAACATTAATATTATTAGAGCACTAAGATCTGCTATGACCGTCATTGGCCTATCTCGAATTTGAATTGTTTTAAATAATAACTTTATTGAGATGCAGTGACAATAAAAGTAATTACATAAAAAATAAAAATAGAAAGAGCACAGATTAGAAGCTGCATCGCAAAAGGCGAGGTATCAGCAATAATTCTGTTTATAAACTTAAACCTAAACCTAAAATAAAACATGAAAAAGTAAAGAAATAAGAAATAATATCAATAACAGCTAATTAAAAATCTATAGTGATATACCACAATACAATTAAATGAAAAGTAAAATAAGTAAATATCTAACAAGGTGTGATAGAATACAGCTTCAAATAGCGGTAGGGAAATACAACATAATCATATATGAATAAGAAAAGCTAAAGAATATAAGCATATACTGAAAAAAAAATTCTTAGTAAACTTGTGAGATGCATTTAGTAATACTTTTTTTGAAGTATTTGATTATTATTATCAATTATAATAATAATAACAAAACATTTTGTATAATAATTATAAACATTTGTAATAATTATAAAAGAGCAAATTTTGTTTAGTTGAGCCAGCTAAATTATGTAATACTTATTATACGTTTAGTTGAAACTATTTCACCAAGGTGCTTGGTAACATTAACCAAGCCTGGATTTTTACAAGCCTTTCTTTCAGTGTATTCGCGTTATTGCAACTTCCATTTCTCGGTCGGGCGGACTCGACTACCGGTGCACCGAGGATCATAATGCCGATCGAATCATGCCCGTTTCCCTCGGCCCGAAATACCCTCGCCCTATTCGACAGATACAGACGGAATAATGAAACCGACCCCCACCCACACCCCACGGTAAATCGCTGTTATTCTCAGCGCGTCATCAGTATGAATTTATTACGCTATCAATCCGCGAGCGTATGACCACGCGACTATAACGTGCAAAGAGCGTCCCGGGTACCTTCGATTTTATTTTCGATGCCGCGATGCCTCGGCATCAATCTAGAGCGCGATCGTTCCGTGCCGCGTTCTAATATTTAATGCCGGATAAATATGTGACCGTGATCTAATCGGACCTGTGAAAGATTTCGCTCGGGAGACTGACAACGTGCGTTTGCGTTCGTGAGCCGTGGTGCTCGGTGTCCGTCGGTTATATTTATTACCGTCAAGAACGTTTTTTATCACGTCGACTGCAACGTCATTCATATATGAATGACACTCAATTTCGTGGAAAACTCCCGGGAAACGCGAAACACGTTTCCTTCCATAATTTATTTTTCTTTGCTGTAAAAAATTCATTTGGATTAAAATATTAACAGAGTCCATGATGTTTTACGGTAGAGAGAAGAACGAAAAAAAATGTTTTTAATTACGAAGGAAATATATGTGCCTGGGAGGTTTTCATCAAGTTGAAGTCGTCCGTGTATGAATGACGTGGCAGTCGATATGTTAAATAGGAGAAGGCCGGAGCTTGTATTTTAACGACTGTCTCTTTAACCGACTTGCGATCGATCTTTTATTAGTCCGCCGCGCCAAGTAAATGTGGCCGTGAAATGCAGTAGGACTTCAGAAAACCGTTAAAAATCATAGAGATAAATTCAATATATCTACACGGAGAAAATTTTATATTAAAAATTACTATGTATGACAGTAGCCGTGGACCATTGCTGGAATTATAAAAATTTTTACTATGTTATTATATTAATAACTTTAAACTGTTTTGTGAAAACATAGTAAAAATTTTTATAATTCCAGCATGGTCCACGGCTACTGCCATACATAGTAATTTTTAATATAAAATT
>NJRQ01000031.1:96180-109401 GCA_003063805.1 Aphaenogaster ashmeadi | reverse complement strand
TTTAATGACTGTCTCTTTAAGCGACTAGCGATCGATTTTTTATTAATCGCGCCACTAAATGCGGCCGTGAAATGCAGTAGGACTTCAGAAAACCGCTAAAAATCATAGAGACAAATTCAATGTAGCTATAATTCATCGATTAGAATAATATAGAGATTATGAATTTTAATGACTGTCTCTTTAAGCGACTAGCGATCGCTTTTTTATTAATCGCGTCACTAAATGCGGCCGTGAATTATAGTAGGATTTTAGAAAACAGCTAAAAATCATGGGGACAAATTCAAAAATATGTACTTACACTGTTGAATTCGTAATTATTAAATTATATCGAATTTGAGTCATTTTTAATCATTCTTATAGGTCGCCACTGCTCTTACTCAAAATGTCGTTAATTTAACTAAAACAATGGAGTTAAACAATTTAACTCAAGAAATGTATTTTTAACTCAAATTTAATTTATTATACATCTTTCTACATTATTCATATTTTCTTGGATATCAAACGCTGCTTACTTTGAAATTAAGCAATTCAACCACAGAAATGAGTTAATTAGATGTGGTTGTTTTTTTTTAACCATACTGTTTAATCGTTTTGTGTTAAAATAATAAATTTCGACACACGTGAAAGTTAAAAATAACAAAATGTTATTTAACTTAAGAAAATTGGTTTAAATTTGATCCTTTAATATTTAACAGTGTATAATTCATCGATTAGAATAATAGAGATTATATATTTTAAAGATATATTTTAGAGATTATATATTTGTGTCTTTTTAAGCGACTGATAGATTTTAATCCATCGTGTCAAGTAAATGCGGCTGTGAATTGCAGTAAGATCTCAAAAAAACCGCTAAAAATTATAGATACAAATTCAATGTATATAATTCCTATATAATTCATCGATTAGAATTATATAGAGATTACGTAGACAGCGTTCCAGAATTTCTCCGACTTTCGCGTTTTATTGTTGGTGTTAACGACAGCTGCTCGGTTTTACTATCGATACCGCTGAGTAGCAACAGTAATCGTCGATCATGCGAGGACCCCTTAAGAGGCGAGATAAATAAGAGGAGAGGAATCGCTCGCTCGAGAGCAAAACGACGCGGCCGAGAGCGGAGATTAGCAGTGCATGCGGGAACATCGCTCGGGAATGCATCGCGCGTCCCGCTGGCCGTCCGAGAAAGTCCGCGTTTGCAGCCCGACGAAAAGCGTTTTTCGCCGTCGCAAACGACCGCGGAACCTCGGGGATGTCATACTATAAACGACTATAATAACGCGAGCGAGTTAGGCTGGCTTCACATGGAGCGTACTTTGCGTATCGCGTAACTTGCGCCAGCCAATCACGCATTGTCGTTAGCTTTCCAGTAGATGATAAAACGGAATTGCGGATTTGTGATTAGGTACGCAAGTTACGCGATACGCAAAGTACGCTCCATGTGAAGCCAGCCTTAGGGCCTTAGCACACAGAAAAACGTAAGCGGTAAAACTTGAGCAGTGAGCGAATCGGCCAATCAGAGCCGAGAATTTCAAAGTAGCCTTACGTTTTCGACAATTCTCGACAATTATGATTGGCCGATTCGCTCAAGGCCATGGCACACAAAAAAAAACGTACGCAGTAAGACTTAAACTTAAGCGAACCGACCAATCACAAAGGAGACTTAAGAACGCCATCTTAAAACTCAAAACTTATGCATTTAGAGAAAAAAGTCGTATCAGCAACTAGAAATTTGTGGACAAATAGCGCCTCAACATATGTGCTATAAAGTTGCAGTAACAACAACAAATAAGTTATATGAACTAAGAAAACATAGTAATATTAACCATTTATAGTAAATCGTTGGATAAACTACATATTTGTCTAAATATTTGTCTAAACTGGAAAAATGTTGTTGTCATAATATCTTACTTGTATGAAGTCTATATAACTGTGTAATTATAGTCGAGTCGCTATTTCACTATCAATTAATAGTTCACAAAGTAGTTAGCGTGACTATATTTTTATAGTATTCAGTACTACTTTAGTTCCTATTACTTCGTAAAACTAGTTGCAACTACTTAAATTTCAGAGTTGCCAAATTATAGTTGCCAGAACTATTTCGTTTTCTCTCAGTGTGATGGGTCGATTCGCTTAAATTTAAGTTTTACTGCGTACGTTTTTTTGTGTGTGATGGCTCTTACTGTTTAAGTCCTACTGCTTACGTTTTTCCGTTTTTCTTAAAACAGTAAGCGAATCGGCCAATCAGAGCCGAGAATTTCAAAATGGTAATCTTACGTTTTCGGCAATTCTCGATTATGATTGGCCGATTCGCTTACTGTTTAAGTCTTACTGCTTACTCCCCTAAGAGCCATGGCACATAGAAAAACGTAAGCAGTAAGTAAATCGACCAATCGCAATCAAGCAGTAAGGCAATAACTTAAGCAGCAGCAAATCAAAAAGGTTGATTTTCTTACTGCTTACGTCTTACTGCTAACGTTTTTGTACGTGCCATTGGCTTAACTCTTTGCTTATCCCGGTTCCAAGGTAAATAAACGCGGACGCCGCCTCCGATTCTTCGATTCCCGACGTCCAACCCGCCGAGGCGGCGGCGGCGGCGACGCTCGCCGCACAGTATTATGCAATCTACTTTATGCATGTGCAAAGTGCTCCGAATGGGCTCGGGTCATCGGAGAGCGGCGACATACGCCCTTGCTTGCGTTTCGCCGTTCCGTTAGCTACTCGCTTCGCTAGCGTTCTTCCATCCGAGTTGATCCGCGCCGACCGATCGACCAACACCGGTCACGTGCCGGCGCGCGGCGTCGCCGCCTCGCCGTGCGTGCAGTTGCATCGAGAAACAATTAACGGATGAGACAGACACCGGGCACGTACGTACGTGACGTCAATTGTCGAAGATAACGGGCGCGAGCGCGAGCGGTAGTAATCGGTAGTGGTGGGCGTCGGGTGCACCGACGTAGGTTACGTGGGAGCAGAGAGCGGGTGGGCAGAGGGCGGCGGGGGACCGGGAGGGGGAGGGGAGGGAGGGAGATCGAGAGAGGATGCGAAGAGAGGGATGGTTCGCTAAGAATGGCTGGGGCGACGGCGTACGAGGGGGCGGCGAGGGCCGAGGGCGCCGACACCGTCGTCGGCCGCCGAGCCGGAGCAGCACGGGGGGGTGGTAACATGGCCGCCGGTCAGTCGGTATCGAACCGCCGCGCCGAGCGGAGCTCCTACGCTGAGTCGCGCGCGCGTAGGCACGGCGACGGTTCCGCTCCGCACTGCTCCGTCCGCTCGCGGTGGTGGACTCGGGACGGGCGCACACACATCTCCCCAGGACATTCTCCGGATATCTGGCGGGCGCGCGCGCCACGACGTCCGGCGTCTCTCGTCACCGATGGGTCCCCTGGAGTACCGTCTCCTCGTCGTCGTCGTCGTCGTCGTCGCCATCGTCACCGCTGTCAATTCCGCCTGTCTCGCCCCGCGCGTCCACCGGGGGTTCCTCGAGGCGGCCGACCGGTAATTCCCGAGCCAAGGTAGGTGAGCGACTCGAGAGAGAGAGAGAGAGAGAGTGAGAGAGTGAGGGGGGGAGTCCACCCCTCGGCGCCGCTGTCACCGCCGCCGCACCCCCGCGGACGGCGCGGTGTCCCGTCCGGATCCCCACGTCCGCGTCCGCGTCCTGACGTCGGCGACCCCGTCCGACGCGCGCGGTTCTCTTCTCTCCCTATCGAGGAGTATCGACGACGATCGATCGGCCGTGTCGCTCTCTCGATAGGTAGGAGGTCGTTGTCGATCCGTGACGTCAGCCGAGGATTTCTGTTGTACTTGTTGCGGGCGGGACTTTGTACCCCGTCGCGGGACTCGGCGGCGAATCCTTGACGCGCGCTCTCTTTGAGACCGTCCGTCGCTCTCGTTTTTCTCCTCGCGCACTTTCGCGCGCCGTTTTCTCTCTTTCCCTTTTTCCTTTACCGTTCCGCGTCCGCGACGTCCTCTCTTCCGGGATTACATCGCGCCGCCTTCGACGCTCGGGTCGGCCTTGCGAACTCGCGTCAGCGGCGAACGCGTGATAAGTAATTATCGTGAGTTAGACGCTCGCCGTTATCGTGCGAGATACCTCGGGAGAAGCGAGGCAGAAGATACCGATATTTGCGTCAACGAAGTCTCACGCGACCGCGCGACAACGAAGGCAATCTCACGGGCCGTTGTAAAGTCCGACCCGTCGGATTCGACTTTTCAAAGTGGGTCTTTATGAATTTTCATCGGAGCCTGCGCCTGCGTATAATTGCCCGCACGGACGCGAACACATGAAAAAAAAAAAGAGGCTCTACAGTGCACGAGAGCGGAAAGTCACAAAGGGCCGTGTACGAAAATTGACGTTTCGGACGATAACGAAAAAAAAAGCGTGGTCAAAGACCAGCTATTAAAAGTAGCACAAACAATGACATGAGTAACGAGCTTCTAAAAGAAATTTTATTTACGGAAGATCACATTTAGGCTGCTCACGACTCTCCGCTCCAGCGATATAATTTATTATATCTCACACACAACTTTACTGCTATTTCCCACACAGCACACTTTATCCTGAGGATATCCCAGAGTGATCCCACATGTCCAATTGGACATAATGCGATCCCATGGAGATCCTACGGTTATTGAGATATCCCTCGGATATCTAGTGGATATCGCAATATCGTGTGCTGTGTGGGTTTGTTTTATCATCATTTTCAACTTTGTTTTATTATAATTTTCAACTCTGTCATAATCTCTTGCTTTTCAATTTTATCATAATCTCTTGCTTTTATAATTTTCTCAATCAAGAGAATTTTTAAACAACGCACTTATTAGATTGTTAATTTTACACAAAATTATATGAAATTATTAGAAACTAGAGGTGCTTCTCTTTTAAAGCCGCGCGCTCCGATTGTTGCAGATTAACGAAGGGATCGGAGGGAAGAATTAATTCGTAAGAGCGAGCAAGAGAAATTGACGTAAGCATGGATACTGGATCTACGCAGGGTAAAAAGCAAATCCGTGTCGGATTTTACGACATCGAAGGAACGATCGGCAAGGGCAACTTTGCCGTCGTAAAGCTGGCTAGACATCGAATTACGAAAACAGAGGTATGCGCGCGCGCGCACTTCCCAATTGTTAAGTAACGACGTTATCTAAAAAAAAAAGAAATTGTTATTATTGCTGACGCATTCTCTTCTAGGTGGCTATCAAGATAATCGACAAAACCCAATTAGATCCTACTAATCTAGAGAAAGTTTATAGAGAGGTCGAAATTATGAAGCAGCTGGAACATCCGCATATCGTCAAATTATATCAAGTTATGGAGACGAAGAACATGATTTATATGGTAAGGACAACGGAAATTGTTGCAGCCATCTTCCTTCTTTCTCTTTTTGTCGAATGAAACGCGTTACACGTCGTTGTTGCAGGTGTGCGAGTACGCGAGCAAAGGTGAGATATTCGACTACATAGCGCGATACGGAAGAATGGGAGAGCCCAGGGCACGCGCGACGTTCGCTCAGATACTCTCCGCGGTCGAGTACTGCCATGTGACGGGTGTGGCGCATCGTGATCTGAAAGCGGAGAACCTGCTCCTCGACGCCCAGATGAATGTGAAAATCGCCGATTTCGGCTTCAGTAACAGATTCGCCCCGGGGGAACGATTGAGCACGTGGTGCGGTAGCCCTCCCTACGCTGCTCCCGAAGTCTTTCGCGGCAAGCATTATGCCGGACCGGAAATCGACGTGTGGGTAAGTCTTATGCGACGATGTGTTTCGCAAAACTCGAGACAATAAAACGAATTTACACTGATTGCATAATCGAAATAAATATTCTTGTTCTTGTAGAGCCTGGGCGTTGTGTTGTACGTGTTGGTGTGCGGTGCACTACCCTTCGATGGATCAACTCTTCAGTCATTAAGAGATCGTGTACTAAGCGGCAGATTTAGAATTCCTTATTTTATGAGCACAGGTGATTATATACAAAATATACATTTTGCACATACAATATTTGCGTTGCATTTACATATCGAAATTCGTGTTGCAGATTGCGAAAGCCTAATACGCAAGATGTTAGTGCTGGAGCCTTCCAAACGATACACCATTCCACAAATCAAGAGGCACCGTTGGATGGCGGGAACAGCAGATAGCATTTGTTCAGTGATCGTAACACGGCCATCGTCATCCATTCAGGAACCAAATGAACAAATACTTCGTCTCATGCACAGTTTAGGAATAGACATTAGTCGCACCAGAGAGGTAAGAAAACATTCTGTTCATTGCTGTCTTGTATAAAATTAGAAGTATGTAGTATTTGTCTATATATATATATATATATATATATATATATATATGATATATTTATTCATAAAAAAAGTAATTGTATTATATTCTTGGATTATACGCACGATTTTGGAAATAAACGACAGCATTGTTTAGCGAATCTAGAAAGACCAGATTTTTATAAGCTATACACATATTATTTTGATATATTTTCTATTGCACTATGTAAACATGAGTGTTATCTTTCAACAGTCTTTACGAAATAGCAGCTATGACCATCACGCTGCTATTTATTTCTTACTGCTGGAAAGGTTGAAGCAACATCGTGTCAGCAGCACCAATAATGCCTGCTGGTCCACAGTTGCAAGAACAAAAGAAGATAAATTTAAATCAAGGTAGACATACATCACTTATAAGTACTATCACACATACTTTCTTTTAAGTGCCTTGATTTTAAATAAACCGATTTCACTTTAGTAACTTCCAATCCTACCAGTCGGAGAAATATCACAAGAACAATGCCTTAATGTAATCAATTTTTATTTACAGCGATAGCTTAGTGGGACGTTGAACTTTATTGATGGGTGACGCACATATTGAAGATTTTGTCAGGACAGGTTGGATTGGAAGCACATTGCTGTCGCTTTATTTTTGGTAACTCCTCATTTCATTTTCTTATTTCTTTCTTTACCCTGAATCCTAATTTCTAATCATAATTTTAGTTTGGTTTGTTTATTATCAGTAAAAAGCACACATTATTATTTTTTCAATGCTTATACCATTGATGATTTCATTTTTTTCGCATTAATCATATTTTATTGAAAATCTAATACCCTGCAAATATACTTTATACTAAATATTCATTTTATGCTACTAATAATAAGTAGTTGAACAAACAGCATATCAATATGAAACTCGTAAAGTAAAAGTGTGAATAGGACACATGATTAATTTACGGTGTAACTAATCTGTAATGGCATTTTTCTACAATTTAACGACAGACTAATGCTAAAAGATGAAATGATGAGAATACTTTATTAATACTTTTTGAATCCATTGCTGCATAGAGCATCTGTTCGCAGTCATCGCAAAAGACCATAATGGCAGAACAAAGATTTATTTCAAATGTTAACGAGACAAAAATCTCTTCCTTGTTTCAGAGCAAGAGAAGATGGCAGCAGAGGGGGAAAAAGATTTAGCTCGACGAGTTCTTCAACCGATGAAGGTTGTTGCAGCGCGGAAGGCGAATTAGAAGAAGGCCCAAGCGGAGACGAGTTGCGCGAGGCGCAGATCAAACTCGAAGAGCATAGATTAGGCCTAGATCACGATATCAGTCAACGAATTGACAGTCAGATAGTCAATCGAAGATTAAGTGATTATCAACATCATTTTGATAACCCGCTTATGGATCCTATTGATCCACCCAGTCGAACGACTTTGTTCATGGCGGGCGGCAGCGGTAGCTCGTCGTCGGAACTCTTCGAATCTAGCTTCGATTCTGGCTGCCCGCCAGATTATACAGGGACGAATTGTTTCACGAGCAGCTTACCATCTTGCACGCCACCACCACCCAAGAGTCCATCCCCTATCACTGGTCGAATATCCCGAGTCTCTCAGGGACGAAGAGCGTCCGATGGTGGACCTAGATTACTATTCTGTCAGCAAGGTGTCGGCGATAGGCCATCCAAACAGAGGAGTATTCAAGGTACGTCACGTCTGTTTGTTTGTTTGTCCAGTAACGTTCGTAACTTCACGGTTTGCGGTAACGCAATAATTTAATTGCTTTCAGATTCGGGAAAAGCTCGAGGTCACCTGGATCTAGTCCACCTTAGACCACCGTCCACACCGCCCGATAATCAACAGCAATTTAAGATACGCGGCGACTCGGGCACGCAGCTGCAGCTTCTAGTGCAGCACCGTATGCTGCAGCAAAAGCGTAACTTGTATCACCGGCACAGGGGCGGTGGTAGTCCGACCCCGATCCCAGTTTCCACCACCGGCAGCACCAGTAGACGTGCCGATCACGTACCGAGGCAAGATAGCTACAAGCTGGCACAACGTACACAGATTTTGCCGCCTCTCTCTCAGGGACACGTCGACAGAGACTTCGACAGAGATAGAAAGCGAGACGAGGAGAGGTGGAAGAGTCTACCGTCCCGTTTGGCAGCGGATTGCCAGTTGGCAGAGAGGTCGCTAATATGGAGCCAGCAGGTAAATTCATAAAAAAGTTACTGAAGTAAAAATAGATAGATCGAGCAAACGTACGATTGAAGCGACATGTACAACCGTTGGAGCGCTTTTTATAATTGGACTGTGATTTTGACACTCTCTATTTGGAAGAAATAAATTAATCGACACCGTAGAAAATGACACTGTAGAAAATGAAACTGAAAAACCCTTGTACATAGTTCACTCAATGTAGAAGATAAGATTTTTTTTTTATTGAGAATGTCTCGGCATTATTGTAAATGTTTTCCACATTTGCAATAGTGAGCTAATGTACATAATGTTATTTAGTACCTACAATGTTATTAGTACCTGCGATTTATTAGCACAATTATTTATGTTAAATGCAAATAAATGATTATTTTTCTTTAATTTGGCAGTTATCTTTTATTCTAATTTGCCTTACTGCATGAACCATCCTTGATATAAAATTATCATCTGGTTAATAACTCAAACTTATACGCACTTCAGACAAAAAATCCAAAGAAATCATATATTATTGTATAATCATACAGTTGATTCAATTTTTATATGCAAAAAGATAAATATTTTCAAAGTACTATATCTTAGAATAAAAATACAAATTTTTACATTTGCAATGTAATTAAGCAATTTTTTATATATAAATATATATACATATTCTTATATATATATATGTAAAATATTTATATAAAATATTTCATTATAAAATTGAAGTGTTTATATCCCACAATGCTTCCATATCATTTTGCTTGGCACATTTCTCCAACTGTATGCATATAGATACAAAAATATGAAAAAGAAATGAATTATTCATGCTAGATATTAAATAACTGATACAATATGAAACATTAGGTGGGTCTTAGTGGAGGTGCGTCTTACTTACCACCTGGCAGTGTAGGTGGTTTCTTGTGGCCCGCCACCAGCAATCCACATTCAACCATCTTCGAAAATGTAGGGGATCCAATGGAATAAATTTCTGCCCTGTCGTTATTAGTTAATTGCCTCGAGATCTTGCGTATGAAAAGTCAGCTGAATTATTATATCAACTCTCAGCAGTGTTCCCTCCCTAGTCTTTCCACATTGACTTTTATTAACATAGTTGCATATCATTTTGCATCCGATAGAGAAATGCTAAGATATATGAAGAATTTAATAACGTTCACTCATCTACAATAATCATATATCTTTACATACTCAAGATCTCTGATTAGATGTATGGTACATGTTACTGAATGCCAAAGATTTTTACAATTTTGTACTTCTATTGGTCCGAAACGTTGGTAAACTCGAGAATTTGGTTTAAAACGCTAAAAATTGCGTACAGTATTCCATATAAATCGTTCGCTACTGTACTATTTCACAAGGTTATACTTGTCGCTATTGGACTGTACATCTGCATGAGTATACACAGAATACATATATATGTATCACTAGAAGAAGTTCTCATGCAGAGGAATCTTTATCATACAGTAACACGTGTACCTGCCTTATTAAAATGACTGATTCTACCAGTCAAATATCCAATTATATCATAGACTGATAATTAACAAGCTGAAACACCAACCAAGTTTAGTTGAAGAGCAAGTGGCATATGACTTGCTTCACAAACTCCGCTATTGAGAGTATGATGAAAAGGAAGGAGAGAGAAAGAGAACTGTGGGATTTTTAAGTATTGTTAACGGCGTTTTCAATTGACGATTTCAGATAGACTTAGAAGGCTTAGAGCTCGTTCATTTTCGTAACTGCTCATATGTATAAAACGAATAACGGGATATTACGAATTTACACGATATAAATCCTTAGAGGATATTCTGTACTGCCAATGAGTGAGAGAAATGCGAGTGCTCAAGTTGTTGATGAGATATTATAAATATGTTATAGAATAAGGCGTAAGAGAAAAAAAAACGAAATATCGACGATAAGGAATAACAGCGACTGAAATAGGATTAAAATTCTTTTGATAGCGGAGCACAAGTACTATGCCATTTTCGCTTTTCCGTTAATTTAATCGAAGAGTGGAAATACGACGCGGGTTAAAAGGAATTTTTTGTTACGTTTTCTTAATGAACGTTCCATTGTACAAAATTAGAGATGTTTTCCTCTTCCACTCTTCGCGATGGTGACCATAGAAAATAGAGAAAATAATAACGAAAAACAATAATATTAGCGGTAAATAGTAGATAGTGTGTCAGAAGTGCTGCATTCTGTAAAGATGTTTAAATAAATTGTTTACGTGATTATTTCCTACATAAACATAAGTTAACTGCATTTTGTATATGTTATCTCTTTCTAGAAATATTTATAGCCATTGTATTAACAGCTGCACTACTTTTATACAAGTCTCTTTCATGAATCATTCACTGATATAATCGAAATATGATTTCTTCTAAACAGGATGTTTTCTATTTCGACGGCTCTGTTTTATGAGCTTCTTGCGTAATTATAATTAATTAGGAGACATTGACGAGAAACAATAATGATTACGAAACCGTTTGTACGTTTGATATGAATACAGCACTTTAAAAACAATATATACATACATATATTATTAGAACCTAGCGATCTAGTCAGTAGCAAGCAATACCGGCCGCGCACAACTGACAACGACTTTACTATTCAAATTTTTCGCCATTTTTTACCCGACAGGAAACAATCAAACTTCGCTCAAAAATCTTTTGATAAGTGAGACATAACTGTTAAGTTAGCCTAATCGCAAACGAAATCCACTATCTGCAAACGGACATCGATGCGAGGTATCCATGAATCTCAGGAATTGAAAATCAATTTCGGCGTTGTTGCGAATTCTTATGCCTGTCTTTTCTGGACTCATACAACCTTTTGGATTGCGTAAAATAGAAATCCAGTACGAGGTTTGGTAGCAATAAATTAATTTCACCTGCCCATCAAAATGCAAACTCAACTAAAACGACTCCGACGGAAGATTCTGCGACAATTACATGTGATACTACTTGTTTTATATATGTAAGCTATCGTTTTATAATATGTAATCTGTTTAAAGACTACAATCCGTTTTGCGGAAGTAATTATTTGCTATCAAGCACTGACTGCCATACAGACAATTTGTCACCAAGAAAAAAATAAAGAAAAAAACTGACCTGAGAGATGGTCACTTATACAATATATACAATGTAACAAATTTCGTTTATCATGCTCTTAGCAAAGTGCGCACATACTATCACTTCAACAGTCATATACGATAGTAAGTAGTTACTTTTTGTAAATTGCAAAATTGTCGACATATGTATACATGCGAGTTCTAAATAAAACATATGCAGATTGAGATCCAAATTAATGTGTTTCGAACAGTAAGTAGAAGTTTCCTTTATTTTACATATGGACATAGTACATATCCACAGAGGAATTTATATTTACATTAGTATCATAAGTTAAAAAGTCTAGCGGAACTTACAACGGTTTACGCTCATCGAAAAGGTCGCAGCCTGTCTTTCCAGTGTTCTCCTTGGCTTTCTGTGGCGTGAGCTTTTCGTATTCACTAGGGTTTAACGGCTCCCCGTTCTCGTCCAGCTGACCCTTTGCAAAGTCTTCTTCTATCTTTTTGGCATATACTACGTCAAACAAATCTCGAGCAGTGAATTCGGGCTCTGTGATCCCTTGCACTTTATACGACACGTATGGTTTCAATGTGAATCCTTCCAACGAAGGAACGATTAATTCAGGAACCATCTCTGGCACTTCAACCCATCTGTCGCCAACTTTGTATCCAGTGTCTCTTGTACCTCTTTCTGTAATTTATTATAGTGATTCATTAATACATGTTGCTCAATATCCTTAATTTGTACCTTGTATATCGTTAATAACCTGATTACTGATTGCAGAAAACAGGCGACTCATCTTTTTCTACATCATTTATAATCCTTTTACTCTTTATTTTATATTTACATGCAGATAATGTATTTTATATGCAATGAAGTTAGACCATGTTTACTTGTGAAGGTAATCTACTCCAAAACGTCACATATTTAAAGCAACAACTTACTATCTACTGGTATATCAGGATCTGGATTCTTTGCTTGTCGCTCTTTGAAGCTGCGACTGCCGCGTTTACCGTATAGCAAGAATTTCCGAAAATTCCTTTTGCCATTACAAACGCAAGAAGTCGCGATACCGCGTCGCAGTATCATGCAAGTAGATGCCATTGTCGAGTTCTGTTGGTTAGAAAAGCAAATCGATAAAATTGTAAATATATTACATTTCAATATGATTCAAATCGTTAAGCCGGGTCTACAATGAGTCGTTAGTCGTAAGTCGTAAGCAAATTGACCAACCACAGTCGATTATTTCAAGAATATTGGACTGTGGTTGGTCAATTTGCTTACGACTTACGACTCATTGTAGACCCGGCTTAACACAGGGAGGCTGATTATTGGGTGCATCCAGGAGCACAACCGCTCACTGAGCGCTCAGTGAGCGGTTGTGCTTCTGGATGGTTGCCAACTCTCAGTCTATGTATTTCACTAGATGGCCAGTCTCATTCTACTAGAATTCTACCAGATAGGGCGCGAGTTTTTTAATTCATTGATTGATCAATCGCATTATGCGCAAAATAAATTTTGCTCTGTAAAAGCTGCATTTGCGCATAATGCGATTGGTCAATCGATGAATTATAAACTCATCTATATATAATTCGCTAAATTTAACTTTAATTTTAGAAAAATAAATTGTTTTGGATTTAGTTGTGGTTATTTTTAATAAATAAACTCTTTCTTCT
>NJRQ01000031.1:55374-88925 GCA_003063805.1 Aphaenogaster ashmeadi | reverse complement strand
ATTTAAAAAGTTCGAAAGCCGAGAAGAGCGTTATTGACCAAGAAGTGAAGGTTCTCTTAAATTTGAAAAGTGACTATAAAAGTGCGACTGGTCAGGATTGGAAGCCCGCGAACTCGGAGGCAGCATCGAAAAAGGAAAAGCAAGACAGTCCTAAACCCGGAAAGTCGTCGGAGAAAGAAGTTGCGAAAAATGCGAATAGTAAAGACGCAGATACAAACAAGCCAAGGACTAGATTAGGACTGGAGGCAACGAAGAAAGAGAACTTTGTCGATTGGTACTCGCAAGTTATCACAAAGAGCGGAATGATTGAATATTATGATGTGTCGGGATGTTACATTCTTCGCCCATGGAGTTTTGCGATTTGGAAGGAAATAAAGGAGTTTATCGACAAAGAAATAACGGCGCTCGGTGTTCAAGAATGCTATTTCCCGATATTTGTTACTCGTGGTGTATTAGAAAAGGAGAAGGCGCACATAGCGGACTTTGCGCCGGAAGTCGCGTGGGTGACAAAATACGGCGACAGCAATTTGGCGGAGCCCATAGCTATACGGCCCACTTCGGAGACTGTTATGTATCCGGCTTACGCCAAATGGCTGAAATCAGACACTGAGTTACCGCTTAAACTTAATCAGTGGAACAACGTTGTGGTAAGTGCTATTATGGATTGATGTTTTCTTTCTTCACGCCAGTTCAATTCCGCATATTCCGTTTATCTTATTTTTATTTACAGAGATGGGAATTTAAAGATCCTAAACCTTTCCTACGCACCAGAGAATTTTTATGGCAGGAGGGCCATACCGCGTTTGCTACTCAGGAGGAAGCGGAGGAAGAAGTGATGATTATTTTAGACATGTATGCTAAAGTCTACGAGAACTTGTTAGCGGTGCCTGTCATCAAAGGCCGCAAGACTGAAAAGGAGAAGTTCGCGGGTGGCGATTATACCACTACCGTCGAGGCGTTTATTTCGACTAACGGTCGCGCGATACAAGGAGCGACGAGCCACCATCTAGGACAAAACTTTTCGAAGATGTTTAATATCCAGGTAGAAGGTATCGCGGATGGAGACGAAAAGACGTATGTCTATCAAAATTCATGGGGTTTAACAACACGAACAATTGGAGTCATGGTAATGGTTAGTATACTGTCAATTATACTGTCATAGCAAATATCATATAACATATGATATTTTGCATAAGCTCTATGGACTGTGTAATGAATATATATTTATTTAGGTACACGGAGACGATAAAGGTTTAGTGTTACCCCCAAGGATAGCACCTATACAAGCCATTGTAATTCCTTGCGGCATAGCTGCAGGCATGCCTGAGTCGAAGAAACTGGAACTTCAAGCCCAATGCGCCATGCTGGTCAATCATTTGTGTAATTTGGGTAAATTTAGAGTAAAGGGTGATTTTAGGAATAATCGAACACCTGGATGGAAGTTCAATCACTGGGAGCTGAAAGGCGTGCCAATAAGAATCGAATTAGGTCCAAGGGATTTGGAAAGAAATGAAGTAACATTCGTACGAAGGGATACCTTCACCCGAAGAGTTATCGACAGGAATAATGTGTTTACAGAGTTAACAGCTATACTGGAGGATGTTCAACAGGCATTGTTAAACAAGTAAACATTGCTGAAAAAAATTTTAATCAATAACATTCATGATAACGGTTGATAACGTGATTTTATCTGTTTACAGAGCGCAACGACAGTTAATCGAGCATATTAAACGGGTAGAAAACTGGAACGAATTCAAGACTGAGCTCGATGCAAAGAACTTGTTATTGTCACCTTTCTGCGGAGAACCGGCGTGTGAGGATAACATTAAGCAAGATAGCGTAAGGTAAAATTTCCTTCTGTATATAAAAAACGTTTTTATACGCTTATAATTGCTTATTACTATTTAAGGAAAAGGGTGCATTTGAAAATGATCAAAATATCAATTTAAAATAATTTTTTTAGAGAAAAGTAGATTATTTTCTGCACATTTTGTGAGTTGTATAAAATTATTTTTGGATATGTCTAAATATCTAAAAGAAGAAATTGAACATAAAGTTTTCTCGCAATCTGAATGATTAGAAGCGGAAATTTATTTTAAATTTTTATTTGTCATCCTCTACTTGTAACCTTGATTTGAAATAGACAAATAAAAAGAGGATAAGTTGTTGTAAAAGATGTAGGGTTGTAATGCCAAATATTATTAAAATTTTTGCGTCGCTCTACTAAAAAATCGTATTTCTTGATCTTATGTCTTTTTGTGGGGAAGTATTGAACCGATTTTTATAAATTTGTTTTAATTTCTTTAGAAATGAATGGATTATGATTTCATCGTTCGGTTTTTAAATAATTATAGTTTTATCAAAAGTTATTACAAGCAATCAAAGTTGCAAAAACTGACTTTTTTTAAACTATAATTAAAATTTAGAAAAAACTTATTTAGAAAAAAACATTGATTAAAATGCAAACAATCATATAAGAAAAAGAACAAACAAAATGATGATTCAAATATGTTGACTCGGTGATATAAAAATAGATAGTTTGCTCTATAATTTTACAACTGCACCCTGCCTCTTAACTGTTTCAATCATTATGTTATGTCACACATTAACGTCTATATGTCGCAAATTTTCTGTATTGATAATTTGAAAATGTAAACGCAAATTAAATTTGATAAAAAGATGTCTAAACTCTTTTAAATTTAGTTTTGAAAAGTAAATACATATAAATATGCATAAGGAAGATATTGAACAGTAGTTCTTTCTTTTTTACTTAATTTTAATGTTTTAAACGTTTATGCTTAATTACAGTGAGACCGAGGATCATGAAACATTAATGGGCGCCAAGAGTCTATGTATACCGTTTCAGCAGCCAGATCTGCAATCATCAGTCATCGAAAAAAATGTATTCATCCTAATTGCACAAACAAGCCGAAATTTTATACATTTTTCGGACGTAGCTACTAACGCATCCATAAAAGTATATTCATGTAACGTTTAATTTTACTCAGATGAATTTTCATCATTTAAAATTTATATAATTACAGGTCTGATGTTTTTTTAGTCTATAAAATTATAATTTTTGTATCTATGAACTCTTGTTCAATAATATTTACATATATATTTAGTAATATAAGTCTATTCTCGTATTTATTCTCATTCAGTATTCGTTATCCGCTCCAACATTGTCCATTTTAATTTAACTTTTATTCCTTTTGACATCTCGCTCTCTCTTCCTCTTTATCCACATATAAAGTCATGTAAAGAACGATTGGAAATTATAATTACGGATACTATCAATATTTTCCACATCTAAAGATGGTCTCTAAAAAAGCGGTTATCGGGTTATGAAGTAGATAGTACACTAGCTGTCTCTTATACACATCTAGATGTGTATAAGAGAAAACTAGTAGATAGTACACTAGTAGATAGTACACTAGTAGATAGTAAACTAAATTAATAGCTGTACCGTATGTTTCTATACGAGGGGACGGAGTAGCCGGCAAGCATCGTTCGAAAATTGGTCGCAGCTCCACGGCGAGAAGCGACCCGAAATCCGCGCGATCGATCTCGCGCGTTGATTGTTTCTCACTTCCAAGTATAATGGCTGCGCTCGAATGAGACGCGGATCCTTACCTTCCTCCCGTCGCACACCAGGCACAAGCTGGTCCCAGGCTTGTCCAAAATTCTAGTGCTCGCAGCCGCCTCAAATGACCGAACGGATCCGCATTGTCGCCGGAAGCGTTGACGTAGCAGCAAGACGTAGCACCATTCCGTCGTGGTACTCGTTGATGCTTTGGGTACCGCGGAAATCGCGTCAACGAAACTTCCCACTGCCGGCCAAGGAATAGCACGCGTGAACGCGAAGGGAACGAGATAGAGAAATTTCTGGTGAATCCTGTAAACGTCTCCCACACACCGTGTCGGGGCGAGAAGACGTTCGAGGACTCGACCGCGACTGCCCGTCCTCGGGAGGGGAAGGGTCAGTGATGAGGGGTCGATGAAGGATCTTTGGCATGGCCACGCGACTCAGCCCTCGAAACTCGGAGGTGAACGCTCTTGAACAGCGGGGCTATCTCATAGGCAAGAAGATTGGACAGGTTGTTCATTGTTCCCTCTTGTCTTTCATTCGTTTTAACACCTCGCGATCTCTTCTTTCTTCCCGCCTCTTCATCCGCTCTCGCAATAGCGCTTCCTCCAATTTATTCAACGGCGGTTTCGACCGCCGTTTAATCAACTCGACTGTCCTGATTTAGATTTGTTTACAGGTTCCAAGTCAAATTAAAAGATTCTTCGCCGCCATTGCGAGTGCATTGCACAAACAAAGCCACGAGACGGGAACTTTCATCCTTCAAACCAGATCTTCATCTTTTTTCCCATTCTCTTTAATTTTTGAGGAATTATCTTAGTGTCGTTTGATTCTACTTTCATTGGTTGTTCTATGCCAGACGCTACAACTACAAATTCTACGTTCTATAATACGCAGAATTATCGTTTTCAGGGCTCATACGCAACCGTCCATCTGGCAGAGTATATCGATGGAGCGAGCTCCAAGAAGATGCGTTTAGCCTGTAAGATCTTCGATAAAGAGAAGGCGCCGCATGACTTCTTGGACAAGTTTTTCCCCCGCGAGCTTGAGATTCTAACAAAGATAGAAAATCCACATATCATTCAAGTAAGAGTAATCAGGAAAATGCTCACCTCTCTATCTCTGATTGGTAAGGGAGCAACAATTCCCTGGAAACTCTCACGTTGCACTCCTCTATCAATCTTTTCTTTCAAAACTGGCCAAGGTCGAGAGTCTTTTCATCAGTGAGCAACTTTCTTAAACGAGCGAACCGTTTTCATAGTTAAATCATTATTTTGCAACAATACGAACAAAATTAGACTTAATGGAAAGTAACTTCAAGCTCTCTATGCGAAAGGATTATATTAGAATTTATTATTATAATAAAATTATGTGAGCGATGAAGGATCAGACGTTTTAATACGATTAGTGCTTACAATCCATAATTTGATCACATTTCGCCCAACTCTGCTGTTAACGCATCAGTGATCCTAATCGCATCGACCGATCGAGCGCAGGTGCACAGCATCCTGCAGCGCGGCCCGCGCGTCTTCATCTTCATGCGCTACGCCGACAACGGCGATCTCCTGGACTTCGTGAAGAACAACGGCGTGGTGCCGGAACAACAGTCGCGATTGTGGTTTCGTCAGATGGCATCCGGCTTGCACTACCTGCACAGCAAGAACATCGCCCACCGGGATCTCAAGTGCGAGAACATACTACTCTCGCGGAAGTTCAATGTGAAACTGGCGGACTTCGGTTTTGCCAGGTTCTGCATGGACCATGAGGGTAGGCGGGTCCTCAGCCAGACTTACTGCGGCTCGGCGGCCTACGCCGCGCCGGAAGTCGTCGCCGGCACCCCGTACAATCCGAAATTGGCGGACGTGTGGTCGCTCGGCATCATCCTCTTCATCATGCTGAACGGGACGATGCCGTTCGACGACGAGAATCTGCGGAAGCTCCTCAAGGACCAGATGTCGCGCAACTGGGTGTTCAGGTCCCGCGTCCGCGACACCGTGTCCGCGCTGGCGAAGAACATCGTCCGGCAGATCCTTGAGCCGGACATCACTCTCAGACTTACGCTCGAGAGGGTGCTGGGTCACGAGTGGGTGAGAACGAGGAAGGATAGAACGGGCTCCCTTGCCGGAAGGCTCGTCCACTCAGCGCCACCGAGTCATACTCCGGTTACGACAAATAACATTAATTATAGTGTTACATTCAAGGTCCCTGGTCTCCCAGCCACAGTGGATTATGACGACAGAACAGAGAAATTATGTGAATTTTTCCATGCATTATAAAAAAATTTTTTATACAAGCCATAGCAATAGCAGAAACTGATAAAATATACGGATAGGTCTTCTTTTTTATTTATCCTTCGGTAATAAGTGAATGTATAATTCAATTTACAAGTCTAGTGAAATTCCAATGATAATTTATTCAGATTGTGACAATTTATTACAATTATTTATTAATCTACGAATCGAAAAGAGTCTTCAACATATTTCAAAGAATATTTTAATACGAGTTACAATGTGCAAAAAAGAAACTGATTTGTCTTGATGTGTAAAAATAAAATTTGCATTCTGTTATTGTAATCCAATATATCTGCAATGAGAAACCAGGAGCCTTGCTCGATACAATAAAAGACATTGGCAATAGGCGGTAAAAGTTTCTAAATGTAACAAAGGATTTTACAAAGATCGCCACTTTAAACTACAAAGATTAGTTTACTTTTCTGTACGTAATTATCTATGTAATTTACGATAAGTTTGAGGAATAATTGCAACACAAAGATTATTTCGAAGAAGCGTAACGATTTGTCGCCTATGTAACTAGATGTGTGGAGGCGGTAACCTGGGCGGGTCGGGAACTGGAAACGTACCTGTCGTAGCGAGGGCACTCCCCGTATTAAAAAATTCGAAAAATCAGAATCAACCGTCCTCGAAGATGGTAAATACCTCGGGAAAAGATTCGCAACTGCCCATCACCGTGGGATAAGAAGATTCGCAAAGAGAATTAATTGACACATCGACAAGCTACAATTGAAAATACGAGATTGCAAAAATTTCAAATAATCATTTTCGAAGATGTTTACACTTGTCTTTACTAGTATTTTTTAATTTTCTATTGATTACGCGGACTAATGCGAACTTATACGAATGTTGATAACGTATTGTTGCTTAATAAAGATGTCCATAACATTGCAATTCGATGTAAACCACTTGTCGAAGTAACATGAGGGAAATTTAATCGATTAACAGAAACGTTAAATGTTATTAAATAATCAATTTCCTTTTTTCACTAAAAATTGTGCAACCATCATATGCTATCATTTCTATAGCACGATAGACAGAATAAAAATTAAAAAATCTGCCGAATACATTAATAAGTTTATTGTACAGTTACTGTAATATACAGTTACTAGTAATATACAAAACTATAATCTTTTTTTGGTTACATACACATATAACGGGGTATCTCCTGTGAATGTAATATATAACGATATAAGTGATATATTTCTTCTTCTACATCTAATTTACATTAAAATAACAAATAATTTACACGATTCGATCTCTTGCGTTGTGAAGTCGAGCTCGGTTAGTATAGCACCTTGTGACACTGAACAGGACACTGACACGCATTATGAGAGGGAGGATTACAAGAATTAAGTTTTTCATGCGATGTAAAAGAAATCGCTTACTCAAAATAATTTTCAGATGAACTCTTTCGGAACGGCCGTGGTATAGACCACTCGAAACCACACGCGGTTTCATGCTATCCTGCCTTAAAGAATTAAAATCGAAATTTTTTTCTTTGTTGTAGAATGTTACTTAATACACCGCGATATGTTTCGTAGATTTTTACTTGTGCGGGCTTGACATATTTGTTTCTAGATTCGGCATTATTTATTCAATGTGATAATTCTTCTTCTAAGTAGAAAAAGTTTCGTGTATAAAAGTATAATCTTCATATTTGTAAAATACAGTTTCGCAGACATCTATTTATAAAACGATTGTAAATATAGAAAACGGATTATTTTCTCGTGGAAAAGAGGCCGTGATTATGACGATTGTCAACATTGTTAGTACCTTATAAATAAAGTAAGCACATTGGTAAACATTTTCCTGAAGTGGCCTCCTGTCGAATAAAAATAATTGTAATCGCTAATTCCGCTCGCGCGTAGAAGGGACATAATATTCTATTTACAGCATACAGTGTTAAAACATGATAAATACGACCAGATTTAAGTATTTTTACAAGTGTTAACCATGCAAAAACGTCGGTCCTTGAATGCAACGAGCGCGACGCATATAGATAATGCGCAGAGTGCATTTCATCATCGCATCATCGCTTCTCAGAATATGTTAGAACCTATTTCGGTTTTGTACACTCATTAAACCCATCCACCAGTCAACTTGTGGAACATCTCCTCGTTCAACGTTTGATTCGCCTCCTTCGAGCGCATCGATAGAAAGATGTAGCCTCCTATGAATTCGTGGACAACCTTGCAGTCCGCTGATTGACATTCGAAAATGATATTCTCTTCCTCGAATTGTACCATCATGTGCTTTACTTCCCAGTTAACGTTCCACGCCTGTAAAAGAAATAAGTTTATGCACTCCCATCTTAGATATATAGTATCCTTTACTAAGCCTGTTTAAATTTCTACCCAAAATATCCGCAAAAAAGCGCGTTTAGGAATATCCGCGAATAAAAGTCTACGAGAGCACGCAAACTGATATAAAAAATACGCAAATGTACACGTACCTTCATGGTATTATACCTCCAAGTCTTTAGATGATCGCCACTGTGAAGGTCCATCCGCATTAACCTATTATTGGCGATACCTAACAGCTCGTCCTTGCTTTTACCGGTAAATCGTACTATGAAGAGCGAGATACCGTATTCCGGCAGAGACTGCCAAGCTTTGATATAATTCAACTTCGCCTCGATGAGGGGTAGGTCTTTAACATTCGCGTGTGCTTCCAAGATCCTCTGAACCAACTACATGAAAAAAAGAAGTATTAATGCGGCTAGTTCGAAGACTTATTCGAACGCGTATGAACGATGTATTACCTTTCCTTTGAACTTCTTCGCGAATCTAGGTGCGACATAGTCCTCCGGTACGATGTCCAAAGCGTTCGGATTGATGGCCGGCGCGGGCGCGGGCCTCTGCAGTTGCAGAAAAGCTGTGATACTGTTGACCTCACTCTCGTAGGATGCGTCGGCGAGGGTACGGCCCTTGGCCGCTAATCTGCACGCGGCCATCCACTTTGCGTATTGTTGTTCCTGGAATCATAAAGAATGATGATAGGATCGCGAACTCAAGCAAGTAATCGAATTAATTCTAACATTTAATTTTCACTTCGTGGAGCTTGAATACCACTCGTGAGAACCTCATTTGTTCGTTTTCGACGCAACACGTATGCTATTAATGATATATGTTGGCGCGCGACCAAACGCTAACATGTGGCAATATACGTTTACAGTTAATTCAATAATGTTGCCACTTGGTGACGACACGCCACGTTAATGCGAGTTAATTCGCTTACGTTGTCGCATCTTATCCACATCTCGGTCATGCCTTCGGCACTGGGCACCTCCAGTCTGATCCCGTAGCGTCCTTGCGACAAATGTACGTCCGGCGTGACCTCGCAGCCGCGCAAATTGATCACGTAGACCGGCGACTCCGAACCGCCCGCTTCCTCTCTGCTCTTATAGAGCCTGAGTTGGAGATCACGGCACGTGAACCAGTAACGCTTGAAGGCCTTCAACGTGAAACGCTTCGGCTTGAAGAAACGTAGCTCGTCGCAGAGCTCGGGCACCTGCGTGATATCGCTGGGCCCGTTACTGATGTTGCTGCCTTCCAGGGTCACCTGCAGATCCGTCAAGGCCGCGTCGATGTCGTCTTCGACGGGCGAAGTCGCTCCGTTGCTGTCATATGTGGGCTGCGGCACGCTCGCCTGAAGATTCACTTGTACCTGCAACGGAGAGGCGTAGGTAACATCGACTGTAGATTTCTTATTTTTTTCTTTTTTCTCTCTGTTCAACGTTTGTCGCGAGGACGGCGAGAGTAGGTGTGCAAGAGGTACAAAACATATTTTGTGGGTCGAGGCGAGATGATCGCATCTTTTCTTGGTCGTGTTGTCGCGTAACGGCATTGCGGCTATGGTGGAACACCGACTGGCGAAGCAATCAGTTCAAGGACGCGGCTATTTGCATGTATTATGCGTCGCGTGGGGTTCCTCCCTCGCGACGGAGCGGCATAAATATATCAAGAACAGCCGAGAACGAACCGTGAGTTGTATGGTTGCAAAAAATGGAGGGAATATCGAAAACCGAGATACGAAAATGTATTCTAATGTCTCTATCCGCCCGCACGATACATTTGCATCTGTCATTTATAGGGAAATCTCCGTGTCGGTTCTTGCGGAAGATAGGACGATTGGAAAATTCAGATTTCGACGTGAAGAAATATCTGAGAGTTTGTATAAAACGCATTTCGGAACTTATCCAAAAAAAACTTATCAAAGTCCAATTCAAATAATTCGGCAAACCTTTCGGCGCGTTGCCTGCCCAAGAAATTTTGTATATCTTATCGTATGCCACAATAGAATTTTCATTTTCATAAGCATATAATGATAAAATATTGTGATTAATAATGATATAATATGATTAATAAGACTATCATCATGAGTAGTGTGTTGAACAGCGTGCTTTTTACTTTACATTATTATCTAGCTATCTATGTTATTTAACATTTCATGTTAAGTGACGTTTATTTTTTACAAGCGTTTTTAAGAAGCACGTGAATGATCACCATGGCAGTCAACGTGTTAATGGCTATTTCTGCCAAAAATGTATAATTGTTTTACCTGAAGCGCCGCGAACATCAGCATCTCCTCCTCGGTGCAGTCGATCTCCTCCGCGAGCAACTGCCACTTGGCTTGCTCGTAAATCATGTTGATGCGCACCGCGTCGGTCTTCGGATTCAGGTCGTAGAAGGAGTAGAATTTAAACTTCAGCCTGAGCGTGTCGAATTCGCGGATACCCTGCTCCATGATTGACAGAGAAGAATCCAGCCAGGCGACGTTCATTCTCGCCCTCTCGATGAGGCTCTTCGGCCTGATCAGCTTCACCCGCACCTCCGGAGAGATTGACGTCGGACTCTGCGCCAAGGACTCTGTCAGCCCGCCGTTCAATGCCTCAAGGCTCATAGTGCTGTTGTTAGCGTTGAAGGAGCCGGTGCTGCCGAAGCCGGAGGAGTTGTTGTTCCTCTTCCACGTGCCGGTATGCTGGAAATTTGCAAGCGTAAATTCACAAAATGTACAATCTTGGGTCAGTTCTTTATAGCTGGACTGGCTGCACTAGTTCAGAGTTTATCTTTTTTACTCCACATTGGAAGGAAAAAGATAAATTCTGAACTAATGCAGTCAGTTCAGCAATAAAAAACAGACCCATTGTAAAAAAAAATGGGTGGAGTTCCGAATAGGTGAACCCTCCGATTTTTTTGAAACTACACTATTTTTTGTATTTTTGCGTGCTAATTACGAATATGATAATGAAAATTTGCGACAAGGTCATTTTCAAGATCAAAACTAAAAAAAACTTAAAAAATATCACTTTTTTGACATTATTTCGATAAATATTGATGCAACAAATAAATGTTTCAAATAAAAGTTGTAGTTCTTGTAAAAATACATCATTTATGTATTATACATTATTTGCGTAAAACTGAAAGTTTTCGACAAAATCGATATTAAAGACTAAAAACCGATATGGTTCCTGTCCATCCTCCCCTCAAAGTTTCAAAAGTTTTTAGGGAGAAATCGTGTTCCGCCGGGAAGACGGAACTCTTTATTAGCTTCATATAATATTAAAAAGATATATTTATTTTCGATTCATGATACATTCTTTCTTGCGTAGGGGTCTTGCTAATCTTTTCTGTATATACTGGGGGGCAAGTGATTACAAGTGATTTCACATAAAATTACAAGTGATTTTTGCATAAAAATAGTAATTTCACCTATATTTTACCATTAATATGTATTATCACTTTTAAAAATCTAGAAAAAAAATTACAGTGATAATTAGGTAATTTTCCGGTTTTGAACAAGTAATTTCCATGTAAAAATACATGGATTTTTTTCAGTGTAGACCGATATGTGAATAATACAACATATAGAAATATAGGCTATTTTCGGTCTGGGCTGGATCTTTTCGCCTAATATTTTAAAAGAAATTAATATACATTCATAAATACAGTCTTGACCAAAAGTATAAGGCACCTATATTTTTTTCATTTATCTGAAATTCTTTTATCTGTATTGTTTTCTATTGGTTACCGGCATTATACATAAATTTAAAGGATTCTTGAAATAAAGAATAATTCATAGCAAGTGCCATAAATCAATTTTTCAGATAAATAAAAAAAATATAGGTGCCTTATACTTTTGGCCAAGGCTGTATATGAAAATATAGATGGCAATAATATTTTATTTCATAATCCTAAATATGTAACTATATGGCTACAGTGGGAACGAAAGGGTTAAGAAAAATCCCGCTTATATGGCAAGCCTACCGAGACGGGTGAGCTGATCGGCGTGCTGTGATTTCTGTTGTTGGGCGTAACTGGCGCACACATGAATGGACTCGATTGATCTAAGCTTCCCGTAGATCCCCTGGGACTCTGGCTAGCCGGGATGAAGGTATTCGTGTCGGCCGACACGTTCCAGTGCCCGTTTTTCTGATTCTCGATTTTCTTCTTGACCGGCAGATCCTTTAGATTGTATTTCAGATGATTCGGCTCGAGCGGCTTGCAGAACGAGAGTTCCTCCGGGTGTCTAATGCCTGCGGTAAAGATCGCGAGGATTTGCGCGTTAATTAATCTCGCGTTAGTCAATCTATTCGATTGAAGAGAGAGAGAGAGAGAGAGAGAGAGAGAGAGAGAGAGAGAGAGAGAGAGACGCATGTTCTTCCGTACAAGGAGCTAAAGGCGAGGTAAAAACAATCATGACATTCATTCCCTCGGTATATTCCTACAAGGGAACGGAGTAATCGACGGACAAAGATCGCGTGCAACAGTTAATGCATCGGGGTCTATTTATGAATATGACACACTGATCTCATATCGTCGATGCCCATTTAGTAATAAAATCGCCGACAGAAGTGCGAGAGTGGTAGCTCGGTATATAAGCTTGGGATAAACTGAGTCGAGTAAACACCCAACAACCACGTTGTTTCAGACGATGTTATAACGGCGACATTTCCCGAACGCGGAATCACTTTTTAGGTCATTAGTAGAATGATAAGCTCGTATCTCCGCGGGTACTTCCTCCTACCCGAGAAGTCAGCTTTATCCTCGCGACGGAATTATCGCGTTAACCCACTTCCTTGATTAAAAAGCAAGCTCGGCGCTTGCCGCGGTGGCGAATCGACAGCCGCGTCGGTTTATGCGACCTTCGCGTGACAAAAGTGTGCTTATCACTTCTATTTCGTTGCCACGTGCAATATTAATTACCGGTGACACGCTTATCCAGTTCGGGACTACGACGCGGCTGCCACGACAGAAAAGTGTCGTCATTTTTATTAATAATAAATATATATATTGGTTGACTTGACAGTGTATTTAATGATTATTGACTGAATAGTTAGTTCATCTTCTGCTTTTATAACATCTTGACGTGTCTGAGATGCGTGTTAATTGTGCTAGTTTATTTATGATTTTTATAATCTCAAATTTAATGCACACACAAATGACGCTGCTTTTGCTAAGATATCTTACCTCAATTGACGTTAACATGTTATCTTAATCATTTCAACATAGGTAATTTCTTTCATGTTTTATTTATTTATCAATGTATGTAATCTTTATTGGAGAGTTCCTGATTTATGTATACTAAATTGTTAATTGTAGACAGTCACTTGAGAAGGGCCTAAATCCCAGGCCGAAACGTTGTGAATTTATTATATTATTAAATTGTGGCCAGTTGGGTCGATTTAAACTAAACAATTCTAATAAATATATAACTTGCTGGTAAGTAAAATAAGTTTTTAACGTGCTGAAAAAAAACGCGACATAATAAAAGATTTCGTAATTTGAGAAGATTTCTTGCTCAATTGGCTCGTCACCGAAAAAAGACGAAGCGACGTAAAGTCATTCAAATAATTATAGAAGCAGCCAGGCAGCTGTTACAAAACGGAATACGTAATACCATGTCGAAATATATACACGGAGTATCCCTCGCGTTTTCGCCGCAGCGGATTCTCTCCTTGACGAAGAACGCTGCGTATAAAGGCCCATCTATATAAGTCGCAACACGCAAAACGCAGCTCGCAAATGCAGAGAAAACGTATCACGCATTCGCATAAACAAATGAATGACATGCGAATTCTAGAGACCCTCTAATAACGTCAAGTTAAGTCGGTCACGCCAATTTTCAGCAAAAATCGGAAATAACCATAGCACGAATTTAATTTTTAAAGCGTAGTGTTTCAAATAAAAGAAATAAGTTATATGTATAATAAATTTTTATATATTATATTACTTTTATATAAAAATATTTTATAAAAGGCCCCAATTTCGTCCTATAGGCCTGTTACGTATCTCCTGCAGTGCCGCCCTGTTGACAAGATAGGGCGACGCAAAGGTGATCATCTGACACGCGATATACAAACGAAACACGTGAATTATGGCTTCGAACAGCAGCAAAATTATCCGTTTAAATAGAAATTGCAATTTTGTTAGTTGTTTCAATACTGAAGCTAAAAATCCGGAAGATAGATTTTGATAAATAGATAGATAGACAGTTAGATAAAAGGATAGATTTTTTTAGATAGATTTTTCCGGAGTTAGATTTTGGACGAAACAAATCGATCTTAACATTTTGAAAACCGCAATAAATTACAAAAGACGTCATTTTATCGAATTTTATTATTAGAATAGTGTTTCACTTTCCTTCCTTGTATTTGTATATCATTTCTTCGTGCCAGCTGCTCACCTTTGTTATGCTTTTGTGAGCCGATAGACGGCGTGTCGATCGACCACGGCAGATACGCAACAGGCCTATATATATTAAACACTCAGTTTACTCTTCGCTCAGGATCACGGGGAAAGACTTTCATAAGACGTCTTATGTCCCAATTTTGAACATTGTGTTGTCTGGGTACTTTTCTTTGATGAATTTTTGTTGTTTGGCGCAGAACAACCAGTCATTATTTGACACTTTAGTTGAGATTATTTTAAAATACAGATACAACCGTGCTGGTATGGTGACTGTAAACAACCGTACTATTGATCTATCTACTAGTTTACTGAAATATGATAACACCAATCAAAATTGAGGACCCTATTTCGTGACTCTTATTAGGTCTCTGCACGGAAAAAAAAATTTAACTTGACTAAATTTTTCAACTAAATAAAATTTATTCAGTTCAAGTATTTATTTATTTAACTTAAACATATAATATATTATATAGTTAACAAATTTTTTTTCCGTGTAGCGAATTCGTGATACGTTTTCTCTGCGTTTGCGAATTGCGTTTTGCGTGTTGCGACTTATGTAGACGGGCCTTCAGAGAGACGCGACGTAAAATTTTTCTAGTCAGATGCATCTTCTCCTATTTACATTATTAACTGATTGATATCTGCACATTCTTTCTCTCGTTCCTCGCAATCGTCATTAATGAAGGCATGCCGGCCTGATTGACTCGCGTCGCGCTCGTCTCCATTCGCGCTCCTTAATTAAACGGTGTCAATGGGTTCGCGACTCACCGAGTTCCTTGCACAAATTGATGACCGCGTTGAACGTCTTGACGGAAAAGTCGACGCGGCAGTCGAGGCACCGCATGTCCGGCAATTGCACCCTCAGGGTCTTGTGCATCGGCGTGAAATGCAGGACCGCGTCCGCTGCCACGCCGTACTGGTCCAGGGTGCTGCGCGTTCTGGTCAGCCAGTGATTCCGTGCCGGCCACCAAAGCGCGTGGTCCGACCAGTCCATAGCGATGTCTGTAACAACGGGAATGACGGAGAAATTAGAGGGAGGAAAGGAAGAATCGACGATCACTCCTCTGAAAGATTCGGAAAGTTTCTTTCTTCAAAAAGTAAAACTTGAATCTTCTCAGGCTGATACGTTATATGCGATATATATAATAAGTAACAAAAGTATGTCGCTTCAATCATAGATTTCAAACTTTAGGGAAGACATTATAAGATTCCTTTTAAGGAAGAAGTGGGATCCTTATCAATAAGAAGATATGGAATGTTTGTGATTGATACAGACTTTATGAAGAAATAACGGTTTGATTTGGCAAATTTGAGTAAAGCGTCACATTCAGAGAGAAAAGTAGAATCAGCAAATAAAAAATTAAAGAGAAATTAGCGTCTCAACTGTGAAGCTGCGGCAAAAAAAATAAATAAGTTGTACGAAGGAAGCGTAGTAATGTTACCGTTTATAATGAATATGGTAGGATAGAGTACAAAAAAATAACGTAACATAATTTTATAAATGAAAAATATATTGATACAAAAAATGTGTCATTATGGCTAATTTCAAAGAAATATTTGTCTAAACTGAAAGACTATAATTGTCATAGCTTATTGTATAAAAAGTCTATTTAACTATATATTATAATTACTCCGCTATTTAATAGTTACACACAACTAATGAAATAATAATATCACATTTGTTGCCATATTTTTATTCGACTGTATTTTGACAGTTCTCAAACTCTATTTTCGTTCTCACGATTTTATAAAACTAGTTGCGGAAACTTGAATTTCAGAGTTATCACATTACAATTGGTGAAACTATTTTGTTTTCTCTGAGTGCAGAGAAAAGAAAATAGTGCAGAGAAAACAAAATAGTAGATTTGTCTGTCGGTTGAGAAGAATACGACGTTTATGTACGTCCATCCCGAGTAAATATACTTAAGGACTCGGTAGCGGGCAAGGTCGGGCGCGAAGACGAGAAGGGTGTCGAGTAAATCAAGGGTCTCGTCCGTCGAAACCGCGGCGGCCATTCGCGGCGGGAACAAGACATCCGTCGACGGAATTACAGAGCGAACGGGCGTTTACGCCTCACCGAAAAGTCAATTTTCACAGCTGTTCGCACTGCGTTGCACATTTCCTACGCGCTCCGTTTAACAACTTCGGGGTACCGAAGGTCGATGCGGGCCCCCCGGGGGAGGAGGGTACCGCTTAAAATCACCATTAAGCCGTAGATGTGACGTACATGTGGGGCTGCGATCGTGAGGGGCTGCGTGCGGAGTGATACGCACGAGGGAGACCCCGAAATCGGATATGAATGAGCGGAAATGTACGCATATGAGAACGCAATTATCATCTAATTACAAATACAGAATTGCGAGGGATATCCCGTAACGAGAGGCGAAGAGCCAGATGGAATCTGAATTTCGGGATTTATGGTTACGCCGCAGATCTGTGACATTTAAATAATATTTTTTTCAATTATAATCTAGTTAGAAATATAAAATTGCGAGAGGTATCCCGTAACGAAAAGCAAAGAGCCAGATGGAATTTGAATTTCGGGATTTTCTATTATAGTTACAAATACAAAATTGTGAGGGGTATCCCGTAACGAAAGCGAAGAGCCGGTTGGAATCTGAATTTCGGAATTTGTGGGTGCGCCGCAGATCTGCGACATTTAAATAACATTTTTTTCAATTATAATCTAGTTACAAATATAAAATTGCGAGAGGTATCCCGTAACGAAAAGCGAAGAGCCAGATGGAATTTAAATTTCGAGATTTGTGGTTGCGCCGCGGATTTGCGAGATCCAAATAATATTTTCAAGAGCTCGCGTATAGCCAGGCGGAATAAACGTTTTTATCGCCGTTAGTTCGGATCCATCGCGATCACAGCTGCGATCTATAAATATTTCGCGGATTTTAGAGCCGGCCGCTCGATCGTTAACTGCTTGTTTTCGTTCGAATAGCCGGGCCACTCCGCGGGTTCCCGGATTCGCCCACGCGCGGAGAAGACAGAGAACAGATTTATCTCTTGTCTCTCACTCCTCTGTTTCCATCTGTGTCTCTCTTCGTTTCGCATTTAACTGACGACAGCGTGTGCCGTGATAACGTATCGTCCACGCAACGATAGAGATCATCGCGAATCTCCGCCGTATATCGCGGGTCAGCGGTAAGGTCTGAAGGAGAAATCGTCACCGATACGACGAGAGCTATCGATATCGTTGTAGCTTGCATCCGGTTTAGCAAAAACACGCGGCGGAGCCGACATTTGCCGATATTCCGCGAGGAAATGGCTGGGATGTTAAAGTGCAATGTACAACATAGGACGACACTCAGTTTGTAACGTTAATGTCATGTGACATTAAAGACAGCACGACTCGAGGGAGCGACTTGAATGTGTGAAGCAGGAATTGATTTTTGTGTTCTTTTAATAAACTGGCGGTTCTCCGTCTATTCGTTTGTTGAAGTGAAGATCTATGCCATTCTATGCTAGCGATGATACGTATCATTAATTTGCCGAATTATTTTATTTTATTAATTATGTATTAATAATCATTTTTATTACAAAACGTTAAATAAAATAGGGCTAATAGGAGTTAGCGCGGAAGTCAATTTTATTTTTATTAGTTATATTATTTTATTAATCGGAAAATGAGTTCGAAGATAAATTTTTTTCATCGTCCTTGTATCAAGTCGGATTCAGACTCCAGACTAAGGAAACGAGCATGAACGAGCACGTACGGACAATTTGCATTAAGAAAATAATATCAGCAACTAGAAGATTGAAGAGAAACAGCATCTCAACTACACCCTTGGCCAAAAGTATAAGCCACCTATATTTTTTCATTTATCTGAAAGTTAAAAAATTGATTTATGACACTTGCTATAAATTATTCTTTGTTTTAAGAACCCTTTAAACTTATGTATAATGCCGGTAACCAATAGGAAACAATACAGGTAAAAGAATTTCAGATAAATGAAAAAAATATAGGTGCCTTATACTTTTGGCCAAGGCTGTATGTATTATGAAGTTGCAGTAAGAAAGCTGAATAAGCTATATGAAAAATTTATTCTCGAGTAACGCTCATCTTTAGTTATTTACTTGGTTTGACGCACGAGCAGAGACGTCGGTTTTCAGGTGAAAGAGCAAGCGGACGGGTCTTCGCTCGACGCAAGAAAACGACCATCGCATAACAATAACTTGTACACACATTGTGTACCGCTACGAGTGGCACCGTGACACACAAACGTGGTCGGGAACCACATCTCTTCCTGGTCGCAACCCGCATTCCCAGCGCCGGAAATGCGTTGTCGAAACGACGACATCGGAATAAAAAAAGGAACGGCGACGAAGATAACGGCAAATCGAGATAACGTCGAAAAGTGCAATCCATTTAGTTAAACGATATGCATAATGATACATACATACAATGAGTCACAAAAGAACTCAAAGTCTCTTCAACGTTAACTGCAAATGGTCGATGTTGTACGAACGATTAGTTCTCGACTTAAACATCAATTTCTGTCATGTCGGAATATTATTTTTCAATAAAGTTTACGTCAATCGGGTATTTAATTGGTATATATTCCTACCAGAAGAATCCCGTAACTAAAAAATATCAATTGTTTAAAATCAGCGACTGAGGAGACACGAGTATTTTTATCGCTTGCTGTACTATCGCCTCCGTTTTTTAATCGGGAAATAACAAAACTGAGAGATTGATAGACCTGGCATCGTGGTCGATGCGAGCAACAAGTCGTATATATACGGGGTATTCTTCCATTCTCGTTGTTCCTTTCACTCAGAGATTCTTTGACCAATTTGGAATTGATTTTTTCCTTGGCGAATAGCCGCTCGAGTACAGTTTTTCCAATTCCGAATGTTAAATACCTTAGCAACTAACGCAAATTGAAATGCTGCTTAGGCTCGTTAATTAACTGTAAGTGTTATCAATGTCTTGGCATCAAAACAAAGAATATTTTCTTTTAATTTCTATTCAATAATTTTTCAAAATATTTTATTCATTTTGGGATTAGCCGTTATAAAAAATGTAATATAGTCACAAAAAAGACTAATTATATACATTTCATTTCCTTAAATAACAAGAAACCAAACTTTTCTAAATAAATGAAAAACGAAGATAAATCTCTACAATTTGTTTTTAGAGAATAGGATATAGTTGTATTTTGAAGAATAATTTGTAATAAAACAACCTATAATTATAAAAATAAGCTTTTCGATCACTTAAAGTCTGGCTTAATAAAATAATAATAATATAAATAAATAATAATAATATCAACTTATTGTTAGAGATATATTTTACATGTTCAATTAAGCTTGTATCGTGGATTCATATTTCTCATCGTTAACCTTAAAGAGTAAACAATGGGCAAAGGAGAGACGGAGATGGACGTATTTTACGAACTGGCCTATACGTGCAACTACTGGAAGACGTAAAATCAAGACGTCGCGCCGAACACGGATTAGGCCGTTCGACTTGCGTCCGCGAATTGCTTTCGTGGCACGTCTCGGTAGCAACGACCGCGATATTTGCGCACGGCACCTATTTATACTCCCTCAAGAGTATGAGGGACTCATACGCGACACTCGCGGCCCGACACGTGAAATCGGTTTCTGGCGCGAAGCAGAGCCCGCCAGCCGCCTGTTCTCATTACGTCGTCGAAGAGTTGCGAGGAGAGCTCTCCCGAACACGGTTCACGAGCCTAAATATCCAGAGGAGCGGAAGAGTCGGTCGGCTTCCTGATACGAGAATCCTATTTTAGCATCCTCGTGTCTGGATCTCGAAGGTCTGACGTGAGAGTTTCATCAAGAGAATTCAACAGCGTGTGATTAACTCCCTTGAGCTTTTGTCATGGAAACGTGATGATTACTGGACTAGAACAGAGCATATTCGATCCCTTTCGACAAACATAATAATTCTGAAAGGGGAAACTTAATAATTCTGGAAGGGAAAAAAGTTAGACACTGAAACGGGCTATACGAAGATACGACGTAACGTTTACTGCTTTCTGGTTAACACATGGCTAAGGAAATCTCGAAAGAGACATCTCGATCCTCGGCGGCAGTATTGCGATAGTTGTGTGGACGAACATCCGTTGTAAACGACGAAAGGCTTACGGGGCACGTGCGGCCTGTGTAAACTCCGAAGGAGCGTTTACAAACGCTGCTCCCAGCAAGGAGGGTGAGCTTTAATAAGGGAACAAAGCGGGACGCGCACGTGGCGGCGCACAACATCCCCCTTCCTCCCTTCGACGACGAACATTGTGCGGAAGTCGGGATATAATATTATGACGCGATAACGAGGCACTCCATGTATTATGTCTCTTTCTCGCTTCCTTACGCGAATTCCAGCGCGGAAAGCTAGAAACTTCCTCACGTCTCCCGACTCTCTCCATATTTCGCGTGAAGAAACGCGAGCTATTCAGCGCTGGGAAAGGGGATTGCAGAGGGACACGTGCTACCAAGCTTGTTGAGATTGAGAGAGGAGGGGGCAAGACTAGCTCAGGGATGAATCGAGGGTGAAAACAGTGCATAGGTTTAAAGCAGTAATTTCGACTCTGCGCTACGAAAGGAAACGCATCCTGCATCGATTATCGCGCTTCCATATTCCCGATAATAAATATTTTCTCGATTAAATTTGTCAAAATTTGGTAGAATAGATTTAAGAATGAAGATAAGATAGAATATCGCATAAGCTCACGGGTCATATTATCAAATAGACATAAAAAAACTAATTCTATTACAGAATATATATTTGCGTGTGTAAAATATATTGAATATAAATTAGAAAGATTAAGAAACAAAATTGAAAGTAATTTATATTTGTTATCTGAATTATTAAACGAAGATTTGAATAATACGCTTTATCGACACGCGAGATATCGATGATTGGCATGCGTGATATTACACAATTTCTCTTATCAAACAAACAAAGTATCTTATCTTTTTTCACATATTGAGAAATTGTCACGCGCGATTTCTAGATGTGTAGAAGAGTTATGTATACAAATAACAATTTCAATAATACCTGATGAACTTAATTGAGACAAACACTAACAAATAAAATAGAAATCATGATAATTAATTGGAGATACAAATTAATGGTAATGCTATTACTTGTAACGTAATATCATAAAAAATGTTTCGCGCGACGCAACAATCTCTAATATTTGCGACAATTCTTTGCGATATTCTAACGGATTCTCGCCATGTGGGCGAACATCGTCCTTAACCGTTTGTTCGAAAGAAGACGAAGAAGGCCGTAAATCCGAGTCTGAGTCGCACCCAAACGAAGGCGTTGTCCAAGTGCCCCTCGCTACTCGTGTTTCTCGTCCCTCTTCACTTCAAAGTCCAAAGCGTGCTTCAACATTGTCGAGCCACCCTCTTACGGTGTACAAAGGCATGCATATACATACAGTAGTAACCGGAGTATCACATGGAGAACATGGTTTCAGTCCCTTTGGCTGTTCGCCCGATTAACCGCGTCGCTTTCTCTTTGCAATTTTATAAACGCCGGGGCCCCAAGTAGCTGCGAAATCAAAGTCGCAAAACGGTGCAATCTTGAGATCGAAAGAAGACGAGGCAAAATTACAGTCTCGGGGCGATTTCAATAAATAAAAAGAATTATTCCCGCAGCTTCCTTACTTATGTTGTTAGCGAATCATTTATGCGTAGATAAATTAATCGGACAGAAACTTGTTGCATCAAAAGCTCCTATTTTTTAATTCATTTATAATCACGAATTATGTCACGTAAATCGGAAACGTAGATGTCAGCAATTCAGTCCAGGGTTCACTCAGTCAGTCGACGACAAAGGCGAGAGATATGCAAATTGGCGAACCTGTTGCGTTGGGTTCTATTTAAACCAAATCCCCCTTGTATCGCCTTGTACAGCATAATCGGATTTTCATGGTACGAACGATTGGATCGCAGAAGGAAAGGAGGGAATGCAATCGCTTTGATTGATGTCATGATTACGTTGCTAGTGACGTAACAGTAGGAATGCGTAACTTTATAGTAACACTTCGATACTTATCGTCTACCATATATAACTACAATATAGTATATTAGCACTTTATCAGGAATATTAATAAAACTATATAAGATAAATATATATATTTGATATATTAAAAAATATTGATTAATATATAAAATTATATATTGCACTAGATATATAAATGTTGCCAGATATAGTAGATTTAAAAGATCTACAAATAAACTTTTTTTTAACATAAAAAAAGTAAAAGATATGATGACTAAAAGTAAAAGTGTGGCTACTTGAATTTTCGTTATAAAGATTAATTGGTCGACCGAAAAATTCATTATAGGATCCATAGGCAAAGTTCTGTTATGAAACACAGAGAATACGCCAGCGGAGAGGAGCAATTTAGGATAGTAAAAAAATATTTGCTTTCGTACGCTCTGGCTTAATTGCTCTAAAATAAACGCTTACTCAGACGCGACGCCTTTAACTCGGCTTAATCCGTTTGTAACGCCGCGAAGCTCCATATGTACCACTCGTAATTTAATACAGTATGAGATGGAAGATCAGCCGCGAAACGATCATTTCGTTTCGTGAAGAGGCGTTAGGAAAGTATCTTATCATTACGACTTGGCATTATATAGCCACCAATTCTCAGAGGCGTAAATTTTCATTTAATTCGTTGCCTAGATAAAATTCTGTATTATTCATTACATCTGTCTCTTATACACATCTAGATGTGTATAAGAGACAGCAATTGTATTATGATTGGACCAAATATCTAGATTATTCTTTTAATAATGTAAATATTTGGTCCAATCATAATACAATTGAATGAACTATTTATGTTTGTGACAGCCCGTGACGTAGACGTTTAATTGAAGCAACAGCATTTTTTTTCAGTGCATTATCTGTGATCTTTATTGCCTATTATTTTAGTGTCTATTATTCATTTTTCTTATACAGAATGCGAGAGCAACCTTTGATGCGTCAAACAAACGACCGCAAATTTGGAGCAATTAGCAACAGGGTCGTTTCTAACGACATAAACTAGCGTGTTTGCGCTCAAGGATTGAAAACGGAATTTCTAGCTGTGAGAAGATTATTATGTGTCTCTGGGAGCCGCATTATCGCGCGAGTAACACGCGATTTGTAACTTTACGAGAAAGAGTGACGCATAATAAATAGTTAGTTGGGTCTAATTATTGTGTAACTGAGGCGGAACGATCGCATCGAATAAATGTTTTGCGAATTATCTCAATATGGGATAAAATAAAATTTGTACATTTTTCATTTTTATTCGTGCAACTGGAAGTAATCATGTGGAAATAATCATAAAAGAACTTTGAATCATCTTCAAACATACGACAAAAGTTTCGAATCTTAATTAAGAAGTCTAAAAAAATCTTGAAAATCTTAATAATTTCAGTTGATCATGAGCATATCAAATGTGATTAATTTTTAATGAAATAAATTTATTTTTAAATGAAACAGCAATTCGGCAATTAAATAGTTAGGTAATTTTCCTTATTTATAAAAGATTGGAAACTTGTGAGTTTTAAATTTTACAAATTTTAAATTATAAAGAAATGTCTTCGCTACTTCATTACAATTTTCGTTATTAAATTACTAACTATATTTGTTAATAACATGTTAAAAAGTTCGCACCTATTAGCTCATTATGGTATTAAATTCTGCTATTCGTATTTTCAACCAATTGAAAGTCTTACAATATTATAGACATATATTAACAGAATTTGTAAGACTGCACGTAGTGAAGTATCACGTGGTATCGATTGATCGCTCGGATGCGTGCAACAGGTGTCTGTTTAATGCAACTTGCATCATCGTGCATTGAAATTACTATTCTATGAAAGTATCTATGAGAATAAAATACACAGGATAATATCCGTTATTAATAATACAATCGAGAAGAAAACTCTACCTAAAAAAGAATAACATTGAATATAGAATAAAATCTTTCGTAAAAAATTTTGTTCTTCTAGTCTTGAATATTATTATGCGTATTTTTTTTTACGATATCAAACAATTTATGTTATGTAATACAAATTATGTAAACCGCAAAGATATCAATTCTTCGATTTTTTAGAAAAGAAAGTCGGAACGAAAAGAAAGTGCGAAAAAGAATTTGGTCCATGTCCTCGATTTATCTCTCGATCTACTTAGAAGCACTACCTTCCCGATTGGACATAAAGAAATACTATTAAAGCGTTCGAAAGTAAGGTTTTAAACGCACGTAGGAGTGCAAAGCGAATCCTTTCCTTTCTTGGTATGCTCCGGAGGTAGATATCGCCGTCATCGGGAAATCTTATGCATGCAGCAGGTATCTGATTAAAAATGTTTCCCACGTTTCACGTTCCCCATCGTCAAGTTCGAGATCCTAAGAAATAACGGGCACGCTCGAATTTACCGGAAGGCACGAAAGTCTGATAAAAATACGCAGCGATCTTTTCTTCCGTTCGTTTACCTGCTACAGTGCTTTTCAAATCTAATAATGTAGCAGCGTGTTGCTTCCCAAAACAGATCGTTATTTCCTTCGTCTACTTCATGAAAGAATCGGTATTGTAATGTGTAGCGATGATAATGTCCATTTTAGAATAAAAATGACGAAATGGAGAAAACGATTGACGCGTAGCGCGACGATGACGCTACCTGTATGGACTTCCTCCGTGCAAATGAATATGTATGTTGAATTTAATTAGCAAGTCAAGGTCGCAGCAACTGTTTCCATCGCGAACGCTCCGTCGTCGCTATCGACATTCTAGGATCTCTTTCCGATGCCGTTCATCCTTCCCAGAGACCGCATAGTGATGTTTGCAATTAGTTCTCTTTTTAAAACATTAAGACGATGAAGGGTATAAAGAAGCGCAATACAAAAAAAATAAGAGGAAACCGTAAGCTATTGATAAGCACTGCCGTTGATAAATACTGTGATAGGTTTATTATATTCTTTTTATGAGAGGAATTTATTTTCAGCATCCAGCGTTTACTTAACATAAAGCTCTCTCTTTTTCTCTCGTTCTCTGCAAAGGAGAGGAAAGTGGGAAGCTAGCGTGAGTCCGCAGAACGCGGAAGAATATTTTCTAGCTGTTGCTATCTAATCGGCATCTGCGCAACGAGATTAAGATATGTACAGTAACGCCTATCTTGCAATAGATATCTAATCGCTAGACGGAGTTCGCGTGAGTTTGTTATTCAAAGTAGGCACGATCACTGTTAGCGATCGCATAAGCATACTTACTTAAAGATACGCTTCGTAACCCTCGATGTTTTAATGCGAAACAATAATTGAATTTGACTTACTAATGTACTGTAAATGTACTGTAAATGAACAGTTCAAATAAATTTCGGTTAATTAGCTTGCGCTTTAATTTATAGCATCGCTTTAATTCAACGCTTTAATATAGAAACGACCAGCAGAAATAATAATGCTTTCTTTTTGCTTCTAAGTTTGGAGTAAAACAACTTGGAAGTAAAAGAAAGCATTATTATTTTTACTTCTTGGTAACTTTTGGAAGCAAACGAATGAGCGTCGTATTTCTTCACGATATTTCTGCCAAATGTGCGGAATTAAATTAAAAACAATAACGTCTCATTAACAAATGAGCAGGAAGGCGGAAACCATGGTTTTCGATCGCATTAGGAAAGACTGTGCTGGAATTTCTGAAGCGTGGGAGGCTACCGGCAGTAAGTCGACGATGTGAAATCGGGTCAGGACGGAACACTCCTTACGTTCGATATTCGGTATCTGTAAAATAATCGATACGACGGTTTCGCGTGAGATTCTCAGGAGGAAAGATTATATAACAAACGTATAGGCATGTATCGAACAAAAGTTGGGCAAAAGATCGCTGCTAGAATCCCGCATTGAATAGCGAGAATGATGTAACCATATGTGGCAGACACCATAAAGCGTCGTTGAAAACACGACGAATAGGTAGGTGGGAAGATACCGAGAGTGAGTAGTGGTGACTGTAGATAACGACGCAGGGACGTATCGATCTCGTCGACGAAAACGTGGGCCGATATGCGCGGGTGTGTCTAACGAATTAGACCAATTGGATGTAGTTATTGCAGAAGGAAACCGAGTTTAAAACGCAATCCTTCGAACACAACCGTTTAGAGTTTAGAGGAATATGGAAAATAAAATCCCACGATGCTATCGAATTAGAATAACTATTTTATTCTTTAATAGTTATAAAATGATTATAAAATAACTATTTTGTATTGTGACAATTTATTTCTGTATAGTGTTCAGTCTACTATGAATAGTATATAACTATAGTATATAACTATATATATAACGGAGAGATAAAGAAAGATTAGCACTTGGTTCCTTCCTGAATAACTGCGCCTAATTCACGCCAGAGTGAGAATCTCGATAGGACTTATCGGATGATTCGGATTAATACGTTACTTATTGGCATTAAGCGCTTCTAATTAAACTCTAATTCGAGAACGTGCTCGTCTCTCGATTAACGGCAGACTCGAACACGCTCCTTTTCTATCTCGAAATGATCTTTTAATTTCTCTCTGAAACGCATGAGTAACTCTAGAATTGCTCGAAAAGGAGACTCAGAACTCTATCAATTATATCGAAATTCTAAATAGAGGTGCTAACGTCACAAGTTCTTTTTTGTAGACATCTATCCTAAAAGGAACAAAGGAAAACAAAATGAAAATTGAACAAGAAACAACACTTACATTTAAATGTGTAGGTAATAATTACACGTATTTCCAATCTCGGATTTAGGTACAAAGTGACGTTCATGCATCGCCCACGCGCGCTATCACACGAGATGAAAGATTGCAGGAAGTGCTTTTGCATAATCCTACGTTTATTACAGTGACGTGCCTATATTCGTGTCTGCCGTAGCGGTCCTTAGAAGTCCGCCTCCACAGTGAACGGAAAATCGCTATACGCAAAAAGTGCATTCCGTCTTGTGATCATACGGCATGTAATATGTGCTAGTGCGGAAATAAAGTCGAAGAACTTTTCGTCGAGATCAGCAGTGGTGCAAAACGCCTCTAAAAATGTCCAGAATGTTTTTAGAAAATAGTTATAGCAGAAACAAGTCGCGAATAATTGAATCTCTTATCCATTAAAGCCATGATATTAAAAGAAATTAAAGCTTCTCTAAAATCTCTGTCTAAATATTTCTTAGTTCCGTTATAATTTTTGGTTTTATAACGTTGTTAATATACTATATAACGATTTACAAGAGAAAAACTAATTGTAAGATTTTTCTTTCAGTACAAGAGCTACACATTTTCTAAAAATGATAACATTTTTCTGAAATCTGTCTAGATTTCTTAATTCTGTTTTCAGTACAATTGATAGAACATATAAGAATTAGAGAATTTCTTCCATAAATAAAATTTTACCAAGATTATCAAAACGGCAAAAGAATGACGACGAGAGAATTCTACGACGAACCCGTACAAGCGAATAGCTACACATGTACAATTACATGGATGACGAGGGACGGCGGGAACGGTTGAGAGTGCCGGTCACAGAGGGAGAAAAGGACGGGAGGAACACGCGAAAAAAAAACCGAGAGTCCCACAAAGGGAGGGAGGAAGATGAACGAGCGGCAAAAGCGAGCGGAGGGCGACATACGGAGGGGGCGGAACGGAGGACAATAAATGTCAGAACAACGACCTCCCGGTGGCTGGCCGGACGGATCGTCGACCATCGTGGACAAAATCCTCATCGCAATGCCCGAATTCGAGATTGATGAGCTTTGCTTTTCCAGACACATCAACATGTTGTATTTCTTACAGACAAAATTAGTGTAATAAAAAAAAATTCTGAAAAAACATTCATTCCGAATCTGTTAGAGAAATTAACGTAAAAATTAAATCGAGAATTTTGTGTCATTTCAGTTTATAAATTTAATGTGGAAAACTAAAAAGCGTTGTAAAAAAGTTTCGATTAAATTTTCACGAAGAAAAAGTCGAACATTCAGATCCAATTCTAAATTAAAACTAGCATAATTAAAAAAATGTCGCGATTCGCGATATATTAATTTAAATTAAAAATTGGCCAGTTGAGTCGAAACAAATCTCTTCTGTAGTTTAATATTTACTGGCGAAGAATATCCCATCTCTTGTTTATAATTAAAAAAACTTCCACTGAGAAAACATTAATTTTGAATCTGTCAGAAAAGCTAACGCGAAAATTAAACCGAGAATTTTGTATCACTTTAATTTATAAATTTAATATCGAAAACCAAAAAGCGTTAAAAAAAGATCAGATTTTCCATTAAGAAAAAGTTGAACACTCAGATTTGATCTAATTTTGATTGAAATTAGCATAACTAAAAAAACTTCCGCTGAGAAAATATTATTTTCGAATCTATCGGAGAAATTGACGCGAAAATTAAAAATTTGGTGTTATTTTAATTTATAAACTTAATATAAAAAACTAAGAAGCATTGTAAAAAGATCCAATTAAATTTTCGTTAAGAAAAAATTGAACATTCAGATTTGGTCTAAGAATTCATTCCTCAAGTGGATGCACTTGTTGTGTGTGAGAACTTTGTATAATATTTCCCCGAAGTACGAGAGAAGCATTTCGTAGTGCGTCATCGAGAATTCGCAGAATGATTGCAAGAACAGTTGCGTAGCTCCGCTTCTGGTTTTGTGTGCGATATATTTTTTACGGATTTTCCCGAAGCCGTCAGGCCACACGGAGGAACATGGCGTCGTATGATAAATTTGGTTTATGGCGTCTGCCGCTCTCCTTCTCTTCAGCCCTTTCGAGGGGAACTGGGTCACAGTAACATATTTATAGAAAGGGAGTTTCTCCCGAAGGTGGGGACGACTGGCAAGTCATAGAGGGATATTATTGGATCCTCGTGATACTCGCGGATCTCTTCTTCAAACAAATCGCCGAGGTGGTGCGTCTTAAAAAGGTGACTTGGCAGATGGTAAAAGACTGCTTTAAGAATATGTCTTCTCTGGTAGTTACGTGCGAGACGATCGAAATACACTTTTACGATTGTCTATTCTCAGCCAGAAACGCGCGACAATGTAAATATCTGATTTAATTGGATCGTTAAGTAACTGACGATGCTAATCTTCGCAAACAATAGATACAGATAATTATAACAATATGAAAATAGAGATATTCAAAATATACAATCTTTACGAAAATAAAATATGTTGAAAAGAATGACGATTTAGTAAAAAAATTTGCTGAAAATTTATTGCGGCCCATATGTCATTGTGAAAGTTAACAATCAAAACGATTGTTAATTTTTAAAATTAAATTTACGACTTGTTAATGAACGCGCCTACTATTAAAATTCATCGTTCAATTTATATTTCTTGTTACTCATAATCCCGTTCCAACTGGCTTGATCCTCCAACGCACGCGAGAAGGGTCGCCGCGGGGGTGCGAGGGAATTCGAGGCACGATCGCGAGACAAATCGATTTCACCCTCGGCTGCGGTCGTCGTCACAAAAGATATGCCGAGCGGATCGCCGGTGTGTCGGGAGCGACCGTTTTCCGCGCGACGCCGTGCGAAAGCGAGCGGAAAAGGCGGGAGAGAATGAGGGGGAAAATAGCCGGGTATAGGGGGCAAGTGCAATTAGTCGCTCCACGGGAAATGCACGTGGTAATGAGACACGGCCGAGCCGTGTCGGATTCGCGTCCCCGCTTCCGGGATGTAATTCCGGCGCGTCGTTCCTCTTCTCGTACCTTTTATCAAGAATCTTTTGTGGAAACACATCCCGAAATATCAAATATTTTCTTAAGAAACTTGGCTTGGCTAAGAATCACGTTACAGAACCACATATTGTAGTTTATTAGATATAATATTTTCAATAATATGTATAGATTTTATTTTAGTTGGAGCAATTTCATCATTTTTTAAAAGAAGAAATAGATTTAAATAATACGATTGTAATATATATTTCATATTAATATCTTTGCTTAAAATTACTTTCTGCCTTTTAATGTTTTTAAATTTATTTTTGTATAACACATTCCTATAATATTTTTAAGTTATCTATAAATAACTATACTATTTTTAAACTTTCTGATGTATTAAGGAAAAAACATTACTTTGTAATAATCATTTTTTCGCGTTCAATTGACACGTGCACTTAGAGCGCCTTTCTTTTACGTTTTTTAAAAAGTTCCTTCTATCGCGTGCGATTTCGCTGTCTCGTGAAAGAAAAGAAAAGAAGGAGAGAACAAAAGCACTCTTCTTTTAAAGAGGTAGTTGCCAATCATCGCTCTCCAATATGATTTCAAATTTGATTTCCAATATGATTTCAAATTAGAATTTGATTTTGATCAATCGTCTTAAATATAATCAATATCGATCTCAAATATGATTTCAAATGTAATTAGATCTAGATTGATGTAAATTCACCGTGATTGATAAAGTCAATTAAAATAATCCGTTAATTCATTCGATTGCGATATACTTGCTATCGAGTGAGATTGTTAATACATATCTGGAGTAACTTGGTTGCTCTTCTTTGGTAGTGAAAGGGAGCCACCCGGGTCATTTTCCGTCGTTTTCGTTGCACGAGGATGAATTGCAACCGGAACGCCGACAATGCGTCGTAAAATGCGCGGCTCGTAAAGACCCGCGTAAACTCTTGCGTAGATAATGACCTTTTCTGATCGCGAGAAGCAGCGAGAGAAAGGGGTTTTAACGTTGCAAAATATACACATGCCGCGAAAGTTAGCTCGGGGCTAGAGAACGATGAGAACTCGACGATTCCCATTCGCTTTGTCTCTTAATCGATCTATCGGTACTCCTTCGATTCGGTCCCTCTTGTCGGTATATTTACGTACGGGACTTCCTTCCCTCCCGGAGATCCACCCTTCTGTCAAGCGGAATAGAAAAGCATAAATTCGTTTTCATAAATCAAGGAAAATAGAGAGAGGTTGCTCGAATTCTAGCCGTTTCGAAAGTAAGTTTTGCTAATAAATTCTTATATCCTTCTATAAAAAGAAAAGTTTCTTTCGCCATTAAACAAAAAGCACTAAAGCTAGACTACTGAAAAAAATAGCTCAGCAAGATTGCGGCAAGTAAGCGACGAGAATTGCGTCACGACGCGGATAAATCAGTACGGTAAGCTTGGAAGTCTCAAAACGCGTAGTGTCGATTTAAAAAAAAATTTTTTTATGTATCGCACGTTCATGACAATTCTATTCCAAGACTGTTCTAAGGCAATCTGTTCACTATCTATAATGACTGATTAAATTCGCGCTCATTTCCCCATGTTAAGATATATGTTCAAGATAAGTCTCGCACATATCGCATCCGACCGTGATAGACGCTCGAATGAAATTTCCATCCTGAAGAACGCGAAATGAAAAGTTGCGAGGGTTTCACGGAAGGAAATAATGCGCCCGCGTGTGCGTACGAGCGCAAGGATATCGGTCGCCTTATCAGCTTGCATATCCTTTAACTCTACGCTGAGTATCGTCGACTTCCGCTGATGCCAGATCTCCTCTTTCCCCCGTAACGATGTTTCCGCTGCAGAAAGTGAGCTTCGCAAAGCTTCCCACTGTTCGACGACGCTTACATCCTGATCGCGAATGTTTGGCGAAACGAAGCAAACACTGAAAGTTGCCGACAAAATTCTATTTTCACGTTCATCCTGTTTTCGTGCCTATTTTTACGGCAATCCTATTTTCGTTTCTGTTTTATGTGCAAACCATATATTATAATAGTTTATGTACTTGCAGTAGTCCATGCTTTATCAAATATAATGTGGAAGATATAAATCCTTCCTTCAGTGTTTCCCAGAATTGCTAAAATCAAAGAAGTAGCAAGTAGTTTATTGTGTCTGCCTTGAGGTCTTATAAGCTTCAAGAAGTGTTTTACACACGCGTTAAAAATAGGAATCTCGCCATTCTACACTCACAATACTTTAATAACATCCTTTACATCGAAATTAGAATCGAAAATAACGAGGACACAATAGTTTTTGCATTATAAGTTATATATTATAAGTAATATATATGCAAATTATTGAATTTTTTCTAATGAAAATTTGGATAGTCAATTAATTAAAAAGGATTATTAAGTTAACGTTAATTTAAAAAACAAAGTTTATCTTTCGATTGGAAAGTATTTATGAAAATTAATCTGTTATTACTTTTTTCAATTTGTTACATCCATACATACATGAAAGAAATAAAAGTATGCGATTTCAATTTTAAAAAATAAGATAAAATCTTATATATAAACCATTTATGCAACGATTAAATATTAAATTTGAAATTCTCGGCTCTAATTGGCCGATTCGCTTACTGTTTAAGTCTTACTGCTTACGTTTTTCTGTGTGCTATGGCCCTAAAGCGCGTGTGTGAAGTTGGCACCTCATCTTTTTGCACTGCAAGTTTTTATGCAAGTTCTATTTGCAACCGCAATAGTTCTATAGTTCCTGATAGATTATAGCAATAGTTCCGTCGAATTAGTATTATATATAATATATATAATACTATAATAATATATATAATATATAATATATAAAATCGCAATTTGAAAATATGAGGTGCCAACTTCCTGTAACACCGCAAAATTGAAAAAAAGTGAATTCAACTATGTAATTCTATAGTTCTCGAAGAGTTCTATAGTTCCTGACAGGTTTTAGCAATAGTTCCGGCCTTTAAATATTTTAAAACAATTTTTTAATCTGACCGCTGGCACCTCATTTTTGGAAAGTAGGGAAGTTGGCACCTTATATTTTCAAATTGCGATTTTATATACTAATTCGACGGAACTATTGCTATAATTTATCAGGGACTATAGAACTATTGCGGGTGCAAATAGAACTTGCATTAAAACTTGCGGTGCGAAAAGATGAGGTGCCAACTTCACACACGCCCCTAAAGCGGTGTCTACAATGACATTTTAAGGCGTAAGGCTTTAAGCATATTGACCAAGCACAGTGAATGTTCTAAACGTAAGACCGCAATTTTAATTGTGATTGATCAATAT